>JARFJB010001795.1:1492500-2092500 GCA_036346205.1 Vesta saturnalis
AAAATGTAAACATTTACCATTATTACAAATATAAAACAGTGAGGGACGATAATCATTGTGCTTTACGTTTCCTTAAATTTTCAAATTTTCTAATAGAATGACAAGTTTCCTCCCCATAAAAGACTGAAATATGAAAATTTAAGTTTCACTATTATTACACAAATAAAAAAGTGAGTGACGATAATAGTTGTGCTTTAAGTTTACTTAATTTTTCAAATTTTCTTATAAAATGATAAACTTCCTCCTACGAAAATGTAAACATTCACCATTATTACACATATAAAACAGTGAGTGACGATAATCATTGTGCTTTACGTTTCCTTAATTTTTCAAATTTTCTAATAGAATGACAAGTTTCCTCCCCATAAAGGACTGAAATATGAAAATTTAAGTTACACCTTTATTACACAAATAAAAAAGTGAAAGACGATAATAATTGTGCTTTACGTTTCCTTCATTTTTCAAATTTTCTTATAAAATGATAAGCTTCCTCCTACGAAAATGTAAACATCCACCATTATTACACATATAAAACAGTGAGTGACGATAATCATTGTGCTTTACGTTTCCTTAATTTTTCAAATTTTCTAATAGAATGACAAGTTTCCTCCCCATAAAGGACTGAAATACGAAAATTTAAGTTACACCATTATTACACAAATAAAAAAGTGAAAGACGATAATAATTGTGCTTTACGTTTCCTTCATTTTTCAAATTTTCTTATAAAATGATAAGCTTCCTCCTACGAAAATGTAAACATTCACCATTATTACACATATAAAACAGTGAGTGACGATAATAATTGTGCTTTACGTTTTCTTAATTTTTCAAATTTTCTTATACAATGATAAGCTTCCTCCTATGAAAATGTAAACATTCACCATTATTACACATATAAAACAGTGAGTGACGATAATAATTGTGCTTTACGTTTCCTTAATTTTTCAAATTTTCTAATAGAATGACAAGTTTCCTCCCCATAAAGGACTGAAATATGAAAATTTAAGTTTCACCATTATTACACATATAAAAAAGTGAGTGACGATAATAATTGAGCTTTACGTTTCCTTAATTTTTCAAATTGTCTAATAGAATGATATGCTTCGCCCCAATAATAATTATTAATTTGAAAAATTAAGAAAACGTAAAGCACAATTATTATCGTCATTCACTTTTTTTATATGTGTAATAATGGTGAAAGTTTACATGTTCATATTTCAGTCCTCTATGGTGAGGACTTTTTTAGAATATTTGAAAAATTAAGGAAACGTGAAGCACAATTATTATCGTCACTCATTTTTTTCTAGATTAGTTGTAAGTTTACAAAACACACTATATTTAATTAGTTTTTTTAATGTAAAAAGTGCTTCCTTTGTGTTTCGATTATTTGTTACAGAGTATCAATGTCAAATTTTGAATTAATTTAATGCGTTTCTTTATGTCCAAATAATTCGCCTATTACATTTCAAGCTTTACTAATGGGAAACTACAATGCAACAAACTCTAAAAATATTAAGCAACAAAAATCTAAGAAGCACGTTTCAGAAAGAAAGAATCTAAATTATATGTTTAATTTCAAGGATTTAAAATATCCTTTAATTTAAAAAGAATAAAAAAGGTACCTATAATAAAATTTACCCTGAAAATTTTCGCGGTATTTTTGATTTCGTCCGTTAAAAAAGGTGAGTGGTTGGTGAATGTATTAGAGAGTAAACACTAAAGATGTCTGTTATTTTTAAAGAAGATTGAAAGGTCCCGCATAAGAATAAGGCACGTGGATCAAATCCTTAGGGGAAATCCTATTATATATCATTGCACACCTTGCCGACATAAACGTTACATTCTTATATGATGGCTCTCTACGAAATATTTAATCCACCCTCAACTAATCGTTCTTTGGAATATATTATAAATAAAATTAGATTTGATTAAATATTTTTGTTGCATAGAAAATTTGACGGCGGGTGGATCGCAACAGGGGGTTGATAAACTAGTAGTACCATAGCCGATTATCTTCTGAGATTACGGTAAATTAAAGGAATTGATTGCTTTTCGGTTTAACAAGAATGTTGTGAGGGATACAGGAACCATTAGTTTACTATTACTTACATTCACAACTTGACAGGTTTTCATAAATCCGGTTACTTCCATTTTATATTAGCATGTTAATTAGAGAAATAAAGTTGCATATAAAACACAGCGACAACCCTTTAAGTGAATGTCTAGCTGTGAAAATGAAATACATTTTAGTTTAGTTAACTAATTTCCCAAAATATTTCTTGACTAATTTAGAAAAAAATCGATTAAACGCACATACAAACTAATAAAATTGAAATTAATAGATCTAAATGATTTAAAGTTATTGAACAGCTAAGCGAATTAATAAACATGTAGTAAATTTTAAGTGAATGTACCGGATGTTGACCTGCTGGGAGACAAAACCATTACAAGAGTACTGGCTTAGAACACGAAATTCAGTAAGTACGTAATGTATCAAAAAATAAAAAATTTAAAATATGAACATACATTACATTGAATACATTTTAATTTACCGCATTTAAACCCAGTAACGGAACATCATCCGTCACTGTAATAACCCAATGCATTTCCGCTCACAAAAAATACGACTACTACTTAGAAAATCTATTAATGTATCAATTTATTATACGGTGCACAACCGTCATATAGTTTTGTTTTTCCAGTATTAAATCTGTTTTTATTGTACCGGGTGAGTCAATGATAGAGTAAGGAAATTGGTGTTTTATGGGTAAACTTTGCCAATAAAACGTATTTATCGTATTATATGGCTAGTAAGTGTGCGTGTTTTAAAATTATCCTTGACTATAAAGAATGTTCTAAAAAAGCAGGGCAAGACAAAGTTAGTATTTTTTAATGGAACATCCTGTACATCATTCGATTTTTGGGTTCTACTTGCAATAATAAAACGTTATGTAGGTTTCATGCGTGCAAAAAATTGCATTTACAGATATGATTTTATTGTTAGGTACCGTCTTGCTGGGACAGCTTTTACATTTGGACCAAGGAAAGGCCAAGCTTATGCGTATGCTCTGAAAAAGAAATATTAGAGATAAATGCTGCAGGGTGTACAAAACATATGTTCAATCCTGCGAAACTTGAAATACAAAAATATCACTTTTAGAACACCCTGTATATTTTTACGCTGTGTTAAAAAGAATCAAAAACCACATCATTCTTCATAAGTATGTCCTTTGCGTATCTTTTCCATTGTTTTTGAGTTATTTTGATTTTTCCACATTATTCAATATTTCAATGGTTTTTCTTGTGGTTATTCGCAGTAGCCATGAAATTTGAAAACAAGATAGACAAAAAGTTGCATTAAATACTAAACACTAACATACATATAAATTAATTCCAACAGAAAATATATTGCTTTATCCTAAAACCTTGATATAAAATGCACGAACATTCTCAAGTCATTGGATAATTCAACTTACTAATGAGTTCTTAAAATATGTTCGAAAAGGTGAATGCATACATTTAGTCCTTCACGTTTTCCAGCATCTCCAGTGTTATCGTTTCATAAGCGTCTCGTATCATATTTTCCACATCTTCTTTTGTAGTGGGAGATGTGAGACATACACGTTCTTTAATATATCTGTAGGAGAAGAAATCTAATGTAGTAAGATCGCACGACCTTGAGGGCCACTATACAAAACCTCCACGCACAATAATTTTTTGAGGATAATTATCATCTAAAAATTCACTTACCTCACCTCGCGGTGGCAGTTCTGAGCTGAACCGCCCTGTAACAGCCACATTTGTCGGATTCAAAATGGATTTTCTGATGCGTAATAGTGCATATTATGACGATCTACAGCACCATTGCGTCTAAACGTAGTCTCGCCAGAAAACAAAATATAAGATAAAAAGTTTGGATTAATCTAAAGTTGAGCACCAATCTACTGGCAAAAGTTTACTCGTCTCTAGAAGCCATCATTGCACAATTCCTGGTGTAATTCAATATGGTAAGTATAATACAGTTGATTATGACGTATCACACTATATTGGTATCTGGCGACTACTGACATGCGGATTTTCTTCAAAATGAAGCATAATCTCAAGTTATTTTTCTTGGTTACTGTTATTTATATTCGCCACTTTGCGTTTGACATAATCCACACTGCCAGAATCGAATCTTTCCATTAAATTTACAAAAGTGAGCCGAGTGGGTTGACGTCGAGCAGGATACTCGTTTCTGTATAAGCAAGAAGACACTTTTTTGTGCCACTCATAACACATAAACCATATCAATTAATTCACATTTAGAGTAATCCATGATTACTATTGAACACACAAAGCTTTCACAATCTTAAATGGCCACCAAAATGCAACAACAGTTTGATAGGTCAAATATTTGTCACGTGGGAAATTGTTTTCATGGCTACTGCGAATAGTCACAAGAAAAACTATTGAAGCATTGAATAATATAGAAAAATCAAAATGAATCGAGAACAGTGAGAGATAGGTATAGGATATACCTTAGAATATAAAATACCAGGAAGGAGTTTTTGTCAATCATATGTCCGTCCGGGATGGGTGTTACGTTGCATATGGCGGAACACAAGTTTCCGGTTAACAATACGTAATAATGAATATATACATATTTTAAATTATTTAATATTTAGGATATATTTTTAAGCTACGGTATAACTATTTATGCATTTATTTAAAAAAATATTTACACTTCCTGATACAATAAAGTTAAAAATATAATTTATGACATTTTTAAAGTTAAATCTTGCAGAACAATGATCATTACGCCAATGAATGAAAACCATAATCTAAATTGAATCTTGAAGTTTATAATAAATTATTTAGAGTAAAACTAATATTACTTTGTTAATTAATATCGAAATAACTAAATTATTATTACACAGGATACTTTAAAACAGTTCAAAATATTCAAAACATTTTTACCAACACCACTTTCTTCGATCAAACCACCAAGAATGAGTCATACTTGATTGTTCTATATGGCGACATCCTTCGCAATTTTTAAATACGGTATATAGATGGGTCGGTGAAGTTAGCAGAACATGAAAAGCACAAACGTCGAAATTGGACCCATAGGTTTATGCCGGTTAGTGCCGTCGCAAACCATTTGGCAAAACAAACAACTGCCGAAATACGGCCATTTTTTGATGTTCTGCTAACTCCACACCGTGACAACGGCACAAACGTCGCAATTGGGATGATAGGTTAGTGCCACGTTTGTGCCGGTTAGTGCCGTTGCAAACTTTTTGGTAAAACAAACGACTGCTGAAATAAGGTAATTTTTTGGTGTTCTGCTAGCTTCACACCTTGTCAATGGCGCAAACCTCGCAATTGGGTCTATAGGTTAGTGCCTGGTTTATGCCGGTTAGTGCCGTTGCAAACTTGTTGTCAAAACAAACGACTGCCGAAATACGACAATTTTGAGGTTGATTTCATAACGCTTAAAACGTACAAACGAATTGGAAATAGTAACATATAATTTATATTAATAAAAATGGAACAGGAGGAGACTCAAGAAAAGAAAAAAATGAAAAAGGATCCACAAGGATGATAGCTATTCGTCTAAAGATATATTTTTAAATAAAATCCAAAGACGTAAATGAAACGGAAACACGAATGAAAAAGAAAAAAGTAGAAAACTTTTGGTTGAGGAGCAGGAGAAAAATATCTCATATTTTAAGGATAACGAAGGTTCGATTCAGTATGGCCATTGTTACAAGTGAGCTAGCTCTCTGGAGTTTGAAAGCGTATAAATAGGTGAATTTTTCTGTTTTCCAATGTCAGTAATTTGCTAATGTGGCTATTGTGCACTTTCCTAAAAACAATTCTTAACCTCGTTTAGAATTACTGTGCTGATGTAAGCTGTCATATTTATTTGTTATAAGTCATGCTCTGCGTGGTAATTTCGAAAGATGGAAAAGTTTAAATTTTGTGTTAACACGCCGATAAATACCGTATAATTACACTGTTCGGCTAAACAGTAATATTTAAATTAAGTGGATCTTTTACTTTTAAACAAAGGCAATGAAAGAACATTTATATTCCTTTTTCCTTTTGAAAAACATATACTAGCATTTATTTCTTTATTATACAATTAAAGAAAGAGAAAAAAAGAGTTTTCAGAAAAATATTTGAATACAAATGCAATCCTAAGACAGCCACTGTTTGTTGTAATCTTTTGTCGGCCACAGGAGGGCGGCGCTATGGACGCCTGCTTGACTTGTCTTGGCCCTGAAATACTGGTGGGTGCCTGTGAAATTTAAATTTGAAGGCAATTGTATTAGGGTTTACAATGAAGGTGCCATATTTTAAGAAAAATACTAAACAAACGTATAGTTTTGTCGAAGTGTAAACTAAATGAAAAGTTTGGATTTGGAAAATCCAGACAGCTTTACTGAAATTAGATTTTGAACAGTCTAAACATTTTTGATGTCGTAGGGGATAATTAGACCTGATGTTTTATGGTGTAGCCGGTCATGGCATAATCCTCTATCACAAAGAAGGAGGTGTAGGATTATAAACCCTAAAATGCAAATCTATCCTTTTTTTACCGAAATTGCAAATAAATATTGAGTTCTTACGACCATAGTTTTGTCTAATCATTCATACTGTTTCTATCAAAAATTCTTAAATATACGGTCACTTCGCTATAATCTCTTCGTGCATTTAGTGCTGTACATGATGTAGTGTATTGTTTTTCGAATTCGTGTTATAACTTTAATTAGTGATTTGTTCAGGGTTCAGCATATTTTTTCTTCGTTTCTATTAAACGCATCTAACTGAACTTTCTGTATACGATTACTAATATTCACAGATTGTTTTGATCACAGCTTGTAAACATACACAAGGTAAGTATACTACAAAACTATACGTTTCTTTAGTATTTTTCTTAAAATATGGCACTTTCATTGTAAACCCTATTACAATTGCCTTCAAATTTAAATTTCACACGCACCCACCATTATTTCAGGGTCGATACAAGTCGAGCAGGCGTTCATGGTGCCGCTCTCCTGTGGCCGACAAAAGATTACAACAAACAGTGGCAGTCTTAGGATTGCATTTATATTCAAATATTTTCCTAAAAACTCTTTCTGTATCTCTATTCAAACATAAAATAGCAAGTTTTTCAGTTGTAGGAAGAAAGTGGGAGGATTCTTAAACATTAATGAAAGGCTAGTTTTTCTACATAATCACACTAGGTTACAATGCACTTTACTTTTATTTTATGTTTGATTAGGATGAAGAATGAAGATAAGCAACTGCAAATTAACAGGAATATAAGTCAATTAAAAATCAGATATATGTGCTAATTCGTTTTATATATTTATTATATTATACACTTATTTATTATAAATAAATGTAATAAATGTATAAAACGAATCTTCTGATTTTTAATTGAATAATAAAGAAACAAATGCTAATATATTTTTTCAAAAAGAAAAAGGAATATAAATGTTGAATGCCTTATATTCTTTGTTTAAAAGTAAAAAATCCACTTAATTTAAATATTACTGTTTAGGCGTACAGTGTAATTATACGGTATTTATCGGCGTGTTAACACAAAATTTAAACTTTTACTTTTTTCGAAATTACCATGAAGAGCATGCATTATAACAAAGAAATACGACAGCTTACAGTGGCACAGTAATTATAAACGAGGTTTTTAGGAAAGTGCACAATAGCCACATTAGCAAATCATTGACATTGGAAAACAGAAAAATTCACCTATTTATTCGCTTTCAAACTCCAGAGAGCTCACTTGTAACAATGGCCACATTGAATCGAACCTTCGTTATCCTTAAAATATGAGATATTTTTCTCCTGCTCCTCAACCAAGTTTTCTTCTTTTTTCTTTCTCTTTGGGGTTTCCGTTTAATTTACGTCTTTGGATTTTTATTTCAAAGTATATCTTTAGACAAATAACTATCATCACAAACACGGCACTAACCTATACAGCCAATTGCGACGTTTATGTCCGTAACAAGTTGTGAAGTTAGCAGAACGTCAAAAAATGGCTGTATTTCGGCAGTAGTTTATTTTGTAAAAAGTTTGCAACGGCATTAACCGGTACAAACGTGGTACTAACCTATCAACCCAATTGCGACGTTTGCGCCGTTAATAAGGCGTGAAGTTAGCAGAACATCAACAAATGGCTGTATTTCGGCAGTAGTTTATTTTGCCAAAAAGTTTGCAACGGCACTAACCGGCACAAACGTGGCACTAACCTATTGGTCAATTTCGACGTTTTTGCTTTAGATGTTCTGCTAACTTCACGGACCCTATATAGATCAATGTTGCTTCCTTTTATTTTATATTCTAAGGGATATAGTTATGAAGAATTGTACATAAATAAAGTTTTATTATTGCACGTAGAATCCAAAATTAGAATGCTGTACAGGGTGTTCCATTAAACAAATATTAACTTTGTCTTGCTCTGCTTTCTTCTCAACAATGTGTAGTCAAGAATAATTTTAAAATGCGCACACTTACTAGCCATATAATACGATAAATACATTTTATTTGCAAAGTTTAACCATAAAGTACCAGCTTACTTTACTCTATCGTTATGTGTACAGCATGTTTTTATGTACAGTAACTGAGAAATAGAACACCTAAAATTTTGATTTGAAAAACAACATTTTACAATCCAGTTATTAAGAGTTTTTTGAATTTAAAGTGCCAACCACATAGTTTTCTTCATTCTTCATTTACGGATCTGCGTAGTTTAAAATGATAAAATATAACACAAGTGCACTAAGCTTGATATAAAATAAATATCTAATACAAACTTTAGGTTATGTAAAAATGTTACATTTGTTAATTACGATTTCCTACTGAATTAAAAACTTTAAAAAGAGTAAATTGTTGAAGCCCAAGAACAGATTAGAGTTGGTTATCCATCGTCAAATTTGAGATTTTAAAAGCTGGTATTATAATTGTAGTATATAATAAGTGCAAGAGTCATTAATTACTGACGTAATTAAAAACACTATATTTTTTGTAAATCTGCTGACAGGTTTAATAGAAGACAACAGAACAGGTTGGGTGGAAAATCATTTATAGAACCGCAGTTTTGCACTTCATTAAGCCATTCATTAATTCACTTAAACGTTAAACACTTACCTGTAAAATAATTTAAATGGTTATACACAGGCTGGTTTGTTAATATTACAGGTTTAAACTCCTATTCCTTCGGGCCACAATATGAGAAATAGTCCATGTTAAATCTCAAAATACGCCAATGTAAATTAGATAATAAAACTCGAAACCTTCCTAAAGAATAGGGACATTCAAGAAATTAAAATAAACACACCTTTTAGGTGATACATAATACATTAGTTAATATAAGAGGTGACAATGTATGCTAAAAATAAATTAAAATGAATAAAAATACCTGCCCCGTGTCGGGGCAGTAGACAAATAACTCTCCTACAGTAGGACGATAGCGTTAGTAGTACATCGTCCAGGGCACGACTTGGCTAGTAACCGGTCTACCCGCTGTGATATTACGCAAGAGAACAATACAATTGCCTAGGATCGACCTGGCTACAAGGGGCGGTCAAGGTCGAAACAGACAGGCCCCGTTGCTGGCATGGAATGTTAGAGTTATGCATGGTAAAAAATTTTAAATTGCGAATGTAATATACGAAAGTCAGCTTGATTTTCGGAGACACACTATGGTCAGGAGTTGAGACTGAAGTGCATGACGCAAAACGAGTTGGGGTGATCGTAAGTACAAGAGCGAAAAGATGTGTTAAACAGTACGAATTGGTAATGTAGGTTAGAATGAAAGTGGAGTTTCGAAGAATTTTTCTTATTGCATGTAATGCATCGGTGAATGGAGAAAGAGACCAAGAGTGTGAGAACTTCTGGAATGATGTAGAGAACGTGTTGAACGTATTTAAGCCAAACGAAAGAGTGATGAAAGTGGGAGATATGAACGGGTGGGTGGGTGTACAGAGAAAACATACTGAAGGAGTTCTAGGAAAGTTCGGAGACCAAAGAGTCAATGAGAATGGTGAACGCCTGGTGAACATCTGTGTGGAGAGAATCCTGTTTGTATCTAATACGTGGTTTAAACATAAAATGTATATATATATATATATTGAGATGTTTAGAAAGAGGTAATAGAAGTATCGGACAGCTTACATGACATTTGGGTCATAAAAGGGGTAATTTCTGGCTCGATACAAGTGCGAGACACAATTTTACATAAATATGGTTCACGATGTGTTTAAAATAAATTTATTTGGTATAAATTGATCTGAATATCATTTGCTAAGTTTGGTTTCATCATAAAAGCAATTTGTTGCTACCAAAATTGTCAAAGATGTTAAATATCATTATTTTCGTAGAGTCATTTTAGTAGTGCAATTTTACAATAAAATTCAATTTTTCAAAGTTAATTTGGCAAGTAGACATTTCACAGGTGTTTAAACATGGACTATGTAGTTAGGATTATGTTAGGGATAAGGTATGTTTAGTTTTTAAGAGCAGGAAATACAAAATTTAGTTAAAAGGGTTATAATATGGATAGTATAGACAATTTTCGCACACATTTTGTTAGTGAATTAGTGACAAAATTTATAATAAATGATTCACAAGAAGAAAGACATTTAGAACATTTTGGCATACAAACATTTATAGTGCCGTACAATTTATAGTGTAAAAATCCCAAAACAGTGTTAGACGATGAGACATTTTCAATGCAAGACTAAATAACATTATGCATTGCAAATAAGTAGTGTGAACAATAAAGACAAGTTGTACAAACCTTAAACATAACATTTAAAGTGCTAAAAACATTTTTAATATGAATTTATTTCATATTAAAAATTTAAGTATGGTTACGTTGTAAATTTTAGATTTTTCACATAATTTTATACTTTTTCCATATTATTAGATTTAGTTTTTGCTCTTAAAGCAAATAATAGATGTTCTTTCACAATATAAATAAGTTTTTATAAGGATACAGCGTTTTATCCGCAAAATTTGCTAAATCTAAGTTGATTTCTAGACAAATTTACAAAACTTAAAATTTTCATTAAATTAAATGTTTCGAATTTAAAAGATATGTTTTCTTATGTAAATTGTCCTCAGAATTCCATTTTCGCAAGTAATTTTAGTGTAGCTTGTAAGTGTGTATAGTTAGTAGCTTATTTTGATTAGATTAAGTTGTTTCGTTTATTAGTGGTAGGATTTATTGCTTATTCGGTGTCCTTTTATTCGAAATTTCACATAGTTTTCATTTCTGTTTTTAAATTTCATTTCCGACCATGTATAAGAAAGTTACGGCCAAAATTCCATTTTGTACAATTCTTAATTTTGATTAGCCAATCACATTCATTGTAAATTTTGCAATATGGCTGTAAAAATTGAAATTTCTGTAGCAACCAGAAACCTATAAAAGCAAGAGCTCAGGAAGTCACTCTCTCCAGTTTTTGTTCAAAAGTGAAAAGATTAAAACAGTGTTGCTAATTTAGTGTTTACTTAACCTAATTTATTTTCGTCGAGAAAGTTTACGGTACGAATAATTTCGAGAGCACTTGTTTTTATAACTTCGGTTAAAATTTAAATAGTTCGGTCACCGATACCTGTCGTTGTTAATAAATTATTGCTGTACGATTAATTGATGTCACGATTTTGTGAAAATTTGTTTTCATGTTTTCCGATTTAAAATAATCTATATACCAAATTAAATTCCATTTTATTTGGTGAAAAGTTGTTTTATTTATCCGGACAATTCCTCTTTTAATAAATATTATATTTTCGGTAACTAAAATAAAATTGTGTTAACAAAAATCTTGGATACTAATAATACATTTTAAACGAAATCAGTCATAAAGATTTAAAACCATTTTTAATAAAAGTTACCATAGTAAATAAGTGTTTGGAGGTTGCCGTTTTTGGAAAGGAAAACATCTTGAAGATTGGAAGTTGGTGTCTTCGAGAACCGAGATAGCAGTTGGATATTCGTAACAACAACATCCGAGTGAACATTGCCTGCCTCCAGCTGAAGTTTGAAGACATCTTTCAATCGACAGGAAGGATTGTATCTGTGAGTTTTAAAATTTTTTTTTATAACCCTGTTATTGGTATTTCCCTGCAATTAATATTTGTTATATGTTATTAATTAAGAATTTCAATTATTTACCTGTGTAAACACCTGTGAAGCAAATCATTTCCTTTTCTTTTCTAAATTTTCACATTTTGATCCAAACATTAAAATTTCTTAATTATTTGACATTTTTGACAGTTTAATTATTTTACACTTAAAGTCAGTAACGCATGCGTTAGAAAGCAAAACTTATTCAGACCAAATTTTATACGTCAAATTCAATTAAGTATAGGATATTTCTTATACAAAAATATATTATCTTCAACTAAATCCTTGAACCCTTTCCCAATTGAGATCCCTGAGCTATAATAATCATTTAAAGTTAAAATAATTACTTCCATGTTTATAAATACAACAATTAAATTTACCTCAAATAAATTCAATTAAATATGAATATAAATTAAATTATTTGAATATATATTAAACCAATTAATAATTATTTCAATTTATTGGCACCGCAACGTGTGGGCACGATTTAGTTTGAAGTTTTTGGATATAAAAGCACAAAAAATTTTATAGGTATTTAGTTTTTTTATTTTTTCGTTCATTGTTATTAGTTATTGTTTATTGTGTTTATTAGTGTTAGGATTTTTATAAAAGGGGCAAATTTAGTTAGTACATTTAGTGAATGCAAGATCGTAGGGTAACTAGATCAGGTAAAGTTTACGGACCTAAAGATATTGAGGTAAAAGAGAAAAACAGGATCTAGTTACAAAGATGGAGGATATTGAAAAGGATGTTGAAACACAACAAGAAGGGGGAAGTCCAGTGAGAGAAAGCAAGAGCTTAGACGTGGACATGATAATCGCCATGCTGATGAAAGCGGAAGAGAGTAGAAAGGAAGACATGATGAAAGCGGAAGAAAATAGGAAGCAAGACATGATAAAAGCCGAGGAAAATATTGATAGAAAATTCAACAAGCTTGAAGAAAATAGGAAAGAAGCAGAGGAAGAAAGGAAGGAGGATATGAGACGGCTACAAGAAAGTATCGATAGACAACTGAATAAGTGGGAGAACGATAAAGAGAAGTTAGTACATAAAATGGAGAAAACGAAGGAAGAATTAAGCAATAGCATGCACCGAGAAAATGATAAGTTATGGGGAACGATTATCGACAATAAGGAAGAGGTAGATGACAAGATAGGAAAGTTGGACAAGAATATTAGAACTGAAACCCGTCTAAGAGAAGAGGCTTCTAACGAAATAAATGATAGAGTAGGAAGGATACATGACATCCACGAACAAATATGTTTTCAGGTGGATAAGAATAAGGATGAGAACAAGAAACAGATAGGGAAATTTGCAATAAACTAAGAATACACGATCATGACCTAGAAGAGTTGAAAGAACGTGAAACACCTCGAAATTTTCAAATAGGCTGGGAAAATTGCATGTGGAATCAAGAGATGCCATATAAATTTGAAGGAAGAAGCAAGAATCGCCAATGCTATTTTTGAAAAATATAGAAGAATATTTTAATGACATTAAGGACAATAAACAAAGAATGCGTTTGGTGAGAAAGATGCTTAAAGGAATGCCGAACTATGGTACAATTTAGTACAAGAGCAATGTACCGATTATAAGCACTTCAAGGAATTATTTACCAAACAATATTGGAGTGATGTCCAACAAAATGTAATAAGGGAAGAATTTTCAAGGGCGAAGTATGACAAAAACTATGGCACTTCGAGGAGATTTATGTAATGAAGAAATACCAAATAGCAAGATACTTCACACCACCGATGAATGAACAAGAAATAGTTCAATATTTAGCAAGGCAACTGGAGAATAATGTGGCAGAAAACATTATTCTGCAAAATATAGATAATATAACATCACTACTGCAATTTTTAAGAAGATACGATGCATACGAACAGCATCAGAACAGTTACGAAAAGAGAATTTAACCCTAGGAATTATGGAAATGACAGAAGGGAATATAATTACAGGCACGAAAGAGAGGACAATAGGAGAGACAATTATAATAGGAATTATGGAAATGACAGGAGAGATTATCAAAATCAATATCATCGTGCTGATAATCGTAGAGAGTATTTCCAAAATGGCAACAATAGAGAAAGCAATTATAGATCGGGAAGAGAGAGAACAACTTCCAACAAAGACGAGGAGGATATAATAATGGCTACGATAGGAACAGATTTAATTACAACAATCAAGCCAAGGATAATGAACGGGAGCATCAGAATAATAGAGAGAATGAAGGAAAGGATCATCGTAGAAATGATATGCAAAAAGAAAATAGAAGGCCATACCAAGAGATCGTGGATGATCAGAATAGGAGGGTGAATAACATCCAGGTACGAGAAGAGAAGGAGGAACCGAGTTGTGGAAGGATTAGTTGGGTCAATGCCATCGTACATGCATCCCAAGACGAAGAAAAGAACACACAAAGGACTTTGACAAGATCACCGTTCAAAATTTTTAAATACGAGCTTCCTTGTCAACAATGTAAAGACAAACTACCAACATCCTACGGAATTTTTAGAAATTGAACAAAATTCAGAACCAGAAACTGCAAACATTTTATTACCTTTCGTTAACATTAGAATTAAGAATTTAAATTTATTAGGATTAGTTGATACCGGATCAGAAATTTCATTAATACAGGAAAAATCATCGTAGAGAATAACGATTTATTTAAAGATGAGATCATTAGAATAAACAAAATAGAAGTTATGGCAGCAACGGATAAGAAGCTTAGCACTATAAATAGGATGCTACATACTGAAGCTAAGGTAGGGAACAGATTTTTCAAACACAATGGTTTATAACTAACAATTTAAAAATGGAGTTAATAATCGGAATGGATTTGATTAAGCAATTAAAATTGATTATCGATGCGCAACATATGAAGATAAGAATTGGTAAAGATGAATTAAACTGGGTACAGCCCTACAATAAAAGATTAAATTTATATAAACCGCATATCCAGTATTTGAAGGTGGAAAGAATTATAAAGGATGAGCAATTCGATATCAATCACATTGGTTACAAGCAAGAAGTTATAAACATTATACAAGAAAATTTGGTGTTGATAAATGAAGAACCTAGCGTAGCAAGTAAATATGTACATAAAATTGAGGTGCCTAGATGAATCTAAAATTTTCATACTTCTATAAGTTATTCTTATTTCAAAATTTAATTTTAATAGGTAGGTCAATTAAAGAACTTAATATTTTCTTGTACAAAATATCTTCATTCTTAAATTGGGGAATTTGAGATGTTTAGAAAGAGGTAATAGAAGTATCGGACAGCTTACATGACATTTGGGTCATAAAAAGGGGTAATTTCTGGCTCGATACAAGTGCGAGACACAATTTTACATAAATATGGTTCACGATGTGTTTAAAATAAATTTATTTGGTATAAATTGATCTGAATATCATTTGCTAAGTTTGGTTTCATCATAAAAAGCAATTTGTTGCTACCAAAATTGTCAAAGATGTTAAATATCATTATTTTCGTAGAGTCATTTTAGTAGTGCAATTTTTACAATAAAATTCAATTTTCAAAGTTAATTTGGCAAGTAGACATTTCACAGGTGTTTAAACATGGACTATGTAGTTAGGATTATGTTAGGGATAAGGTATGTTTAGTTTTTAAGAGCAGGAAATACAAAAATTTTGTTAAAAGGGTTATAATATGGATAGTATAGACAATTTTCGCACACATTTTTGTTAGTGAATTAGTGACAAAATTTATAATAAATGATTCACAAGAAGAAAGACATTTAGAACATTTTGGCATACAAACATTTATAGTGCCGTACAATTTATAGTGTAAAATCCCAAAACAGTGTTAGACGATGAGACTTTTTCAATGCAAGACTAAATAACATTATGCATTGCAAATAAGTAGTGTGAACAATAAAGACAAGTTGTACAAACCTTAAACATAACATTTTAAGTGCTAAAAACATTTTTTAATATGAATTTATTTCATATTTAAAATTTAAGTATGGTTACGTTGTAAATTTTAGATTTTTCACATAATTTTATACTTTTTCCATATTATTAGATTTAGTTTTTGCTCTTAAAGCAAATAATAGATGTTCTTTCACAATATAAATAAGTTTTTATAAGGATACAGCGTTTTATCCGCAAAATTTGCTAAATCTAAGTTGATTTCTAGACAAATTTACAAAACTTAAAATTTTCATTAAATTAAATGTTTCGAATTTAAAAGATATGTTTTCTTATGTAAATTGTCCTCAGAATTCCATTTTCGCAAGTAATTTTAGTGTAGCTTGTAAGTGTGTATAGTTAGTAGCTTATTTTGATTAGATTAAGTTGTTTCGTTTATTAGTGGTAGGATTTATTGCTTATTCGGTGTCCTTTTATTCGAAATTTCACATAGTTTTCATTTCTGTTTTAAATTTCATTTCCGACCATGTATAAGAAAGTTACGGCCAAAATTCCATTTTGTACAATTCTTAATTTTGATTAGCCAATCACATTCATTGTAAATTTTGCAATATGGCTGTAAAAAATTGAAATTTCTGTAGCAACCAGAAACCTATAAAAGCAAGAGCTCAGGAAGTCACTCTCTCCAGTTTTTGTTCAAAAGTGAAAAGATTAAAACAGTGTTGCTAATTTAGTGTTTACTTAACCTAATTTATTTTCGTCGAGAAAGTTTACGGTACGAATAATTTCGAGAGCACTTGTTTTTATAACTTCGGTTAAAATTTAAATAGTTCGGTCACCGATACCTGTCGTTGTTAATAAATTATTGCTGTACGATTAATTGATGTCACGATTTTGTGAAAATTTGTTTTCATGTTTTCCGATTTAAATAATCTGATATACCAAATTAAATTCCATTTTTATTTGGTGAAAAGTTGTTTTATTTATCCGGACAATTCCTCTTTAATAAATATTATATTTTCGGTAACTAAAATAAAATTGTGTTAACAAAATCTTGGATACTAATAATACATTTTAAACGAAATCAGTCATAAAGATTTAAAACCATTTTAATAAAAGTTACCATAGTAAATAAGTGTTTGGAGGTTGCCGTTTTGGAAGGAAAACATCTTGAAGATTGGAAGTTGGTGTCTTCGAGAACCGAGATAGCAGTTGGATATTCGTAACAACAACATCCGAGTGAACATTGCCTGCCTCCAGCTGAAGTTTGAAGACATCTTTCAATCGACAGGAAGGATTGTATCTGTGAGTTTTAAAATTTTTTTTTATAACCCTGTTATTGGTATTTCCCTGCAATTAATATTTGTTATATGTTATTAATTAAGAATTTCAATTATTTACCTGTGTAAACACCTGTGAAGCAAATCATTTCCTTTTCTTTTTCTAAATTTTCACATTTTGATCCAAACATTAAAATTTCTTAATTATTTGACATTTTTTGACAGTTTTAATTATTTTACACTTAAAGTCAGTAACGCATGCGTTAGAAAGCAAAACTTATTCAGAACAAATTTTATACGTCAAATTCAATTAAGTATAGGATATTTCTTATACAAAAATATATTATCTTCAACTAAATCCTTGAACCCTTTCCCAATTGAGATCCCTGAGCTAGTTTGTAATAATAACATTTAAAGTTAAAATAATTACTTCCATGTTTAGTAAATACAACAATTAAATTTACCTCAAAGTAAATTCAATTAAAATCCATGAACCCTATCCCAAATTGAGAATCCTTTATTTGAATATAGTAAAGTTAAACCAATTAATAATTAAATTTCATATATATATATATATATATATATATATATATACATGCAAGAGGTGAATCTAAAAGCATGATTAACTTGATAGTATACGATGAACGACTTAACTTGAGTGTGTTTAGGGCAAAAGTGGATCTGGAAAAGGAAATCAAACATAGTGCAAACGTCCAGAATTAGGTTAGACAAACTATTAGATAGTGGTGCGAGAATGAAATACGCAGATGTTGTGAGTAAAGAGTTGAATGTGAATGAAACAGTGTGGAACGAACAAATAAAAGACACTGACGTTGAAAGTGCATGGATAAGATTGAAAAACTATGTTGTCAATTGTGCCGTACGAATATGTGGAAGAGCGACTGTAGGAAGACAGAAAAAATGTGGTTGATGGAATCAATCGGTAAAAAAGGCAGTATGTAAAAAAAAGTTGCGTACATGGCGATGATTGCTGCAAAAAATGAGACTGAAAAAAGCGATTGTATGAGGTGTACAGGATAAGACATAAAGAAGCGAAGGAGGCAGTGAGAACAAATAAAGAGGAAGTGGTGGCTGTGGAAGGAGAGAAAATGCAGAATGATTTTGAGGGGAACAAAAAACTTTTCTGGAAATAGGTCAAAAATACAAAACTTGACCCAAAACAGAACGCTGCAGGAGTGATGAGTACGAGCAACGAAACAGTATGAGACGATTGTGAAGTGAGGAAATGGTGGAAAGAATATTTCGGAAAGCTGTACAGTAGTGAAGAAGGTAAGACTGAAGGATTAAATAAGGAAAATGTAGAAGGAATGGTGAATGAAACTGAGAAGGATATTGGGATAAATGAGGTAGATAAAACGGTAGGAAGGTTGAAAAACGGTAAATGAGCAGGCGTAGATGAAGTCACTAGTGAAATGCTAAAGTACGGAAGTGCAAAGTCTATACCAAGATTGTGTGAATTTTTCTTTTTTCTTAAGGGTGGAAGAGCGCGACCATTGTACCACTGTATAAGGAGTGATTGCAAAAACTACACAGGAGTAAGTTTGCTCAGCGTACCTGGTAAAGTATTTGGAAGAATACTGATTGATAGAGTACGAGAAACTACACAAACTAAGATTTGGGATGTGCAGGGAGGCTTCATGCCAGGGAGAGGATGTGTTGATCAGATGGTTGCTCTCCAGCAGGTGATCGAAAAGTGTTTAGGTGTAAATAGGAAGCTGTACTGTGCGTTTGTAGATCTAGACAAAGTGAATAGGGAGAACCTGTGGGAAATATGAAATGAATGTGGCGTAAATAAAGGTCTAATAAACGGAATAAGGGCAGTATACGGTAGCCGGGCATGTGTTAGGTTGATAGGAGGTGTAAGTGAATACTTTAATATTGAGCAAGGAGTGCGACAAGGCTGTTTGATGTCACTGTGGTTGTTCAATGTATACACGGACAAATGTGTTAGCAAGCATGTACCGATACAAATGGTGTAATGGTTGGTGACGAGTTCTGGTGTATTCCGATGACACAGTCTTATTACGTGACAGTGCGGATAAGCTACAAACTGCTCTGAGGAAGCTTGATATTGTCTGTGAGAGCATGGACCTAAAGGTAAACGTGAATAGAACTAAGATTGTGGTGTTCAATCGTGAATGTGTAAAGGAGAGTAAAGTATTTACTTTGCAAGGTGAAATTGTAGAGCAAGTGGACAAGTTGGTGTATCTGGTTAGAATGTTTACTGCAGATGGTACAATAGACGTCGAGATTGGACGAATGGTCCAAGGAAGGAAAGTGATTGGAAGTATGTAGAAGATAATGAGAAACGAAAGCATGAGCCTAGCTGCGAAACGAGCAATCTATAATAGCGTGTTTGTCCCGTGAGTACTGTATGGAAGTGAGACATGGGTATGTCAAAAAAGCGCGAAAGAAAAATAAATGCCGTGGGTATGAGATTCCTGAAAAGTGCATGTGGTTAAATTGAGAAGGGATAAGATAAAGAATGAGTGTATAATGACGCAGTGTGGCGAGGAAAAGACGATGATGGATAGATACGAAAGTATTACATTACGTTGGTTTGGCCACATTGAAAGAATGAATAACGCAAGATTAACGAAGCAAATATATGTGGGTGAGGTTAGAGGTAAATCCGGGACTGGTAAGCCGGTTAAATTTAGCTGAATGTAGTAGAATGTATGATAAAAGAAAGAAAGATAAGGAGTTTTAAAAATAAAAGTACACGTCAGAGACAATGTATGAATCTTGCGGAAGCTAGGGAGGTATGTGGAGATAGGAAAGCATGGTGAAAGATTGTGATTGAAATATAAATAAGAGGCGGGGATCGTTTTGCCTACCCCGCAAGGGAATGGCGTGATGGTTAAGTTAAGTTAGGTTAAATACCTACAAATAGAACTTAATAAAACCTAAGTCCGGCAGTACCGTTAGAACGAGATGTTTATCAAATCGTTATACATGGAGCAATTTTGTAAGGAAGGCGGTCTCATTTTCTAGTTACCCAATCAGTGACTTTTATGTTTTTCTCAGAATTATGAGTCACCAAGGTCTTCCTTACTAAAACAGGTTTTCTATGCGAATATCGGAAATAGTAAAAAGCACATCTTTTGCCACACGCAAGAGTACGGGTGCGCTAAGAGCATGCCTATTTTGTTAATGAAATGAATCAACATTTGTAAGGTAAGTAGATAATAAGAATAAATAAATTGAATATAGTTATATAGAATATGCGTGAAGATTGTTGGGTTGAAATGCAAACTACAGTACTTTATACATACCTTATTATTAAAGAAACTAGTGAATTTGCAAATAAACCACATCCAGTGCCCATATTTAATATCTATGTATTAAAAACTACCTCTAAAAAGATACAGAGCGTATTAAAAAACATGAATGTGTCCGTTATGCTACCTAACTTTTAGACATGTCTATCCTATAGAAATTACAATAATTATATTATTCATCTGTGTCGGAGGTCGAAATAACCGTTTATCTAAAACGAAGAAACATCAAAATCAAATGAAATAGAGTCATTTTAACATCCGCCGCTGATCCGCACGGATGAGAAAGGTAATTATGGTGATTTTATTTCATGAAATTACGAAATCGGAAAGGTTGACTTCGTAGACAGAGCATTTTGAAAAATTGAAGATGTATTTATGAAAATTCGGACGATACACGCAATAGCAGTGGCGTATTTATGAAAATGTCAAAGGGCGGCCTGGATAAAAAAGTGTACTAAAAGTAGGTATACGGTAGGTACACTAAGGTTGGTAACGAAATATGTACCATTTGGAAATAAAATTCTTCAAAATATGCCGCTTAGTGAAGAAATACCTCTTAAAAATGAAATTATTTATTAATCCGTAAGTGAAGTATTTTAATACACTTATATGATGAATTGTTAACGTATGTAGCTATTGTCATTGACTATTAATATTCACACATATTGTGCATGTACACGTTGGCCATTCATTCCTATTAATGCAATAAACAAATTAGTTACCTAATTGCATTTCATGAATCAGTAAAGTCGTTGGAGTTGTGATCAAGTTTGGTGTTGTGGTTATTCTTTAAATATGGAGTTGTGGTCAGTTTGGCGCTGTGATCGTTCATAAAATTGGGGATTGTGGTCGTCTTAAGCGTTGTGGTCAAATGTATAGTTCGAGGTTATAGTCGAGTATGATACTGTTAATCTAATTGTTAACACATGCATCGTTTGGTGTTATGGTCAAATTGGGTGTTGTGATCATTCTTAAAGTTTGGGGTTGTAATCATGTGTTGCGGTAAGTCTAATATCAAGTTGGGAGGTTGTGGTCATTTTGTGAAGTCGGAAAAAAAGACAAATGTGTCAGATAGGCCACCTAACTTATAGACTTGTCTATCCTATAGAATTTACAATAATTGTATTATTCACCTGCTTCGGAGGTCGAAATAACCGCTTTTCTAAAACGAAGAAACATCAAATAGAGTCATTTTAACATCCGCCGCGGATCCGCACGGATGAGTAAGGGGCCCTCATGGTAATTATGGCGATTTTGTTTCATGAAATTACGAAATCGAACAGATTGACTTCGTAGACAGAGCATTATGAAAAATTGAAGATGCGATACACGCAATAGCAGTGGAGTATTTATGAAAATGTCTAAGGGCGGCCTGAATAAAAAAAGTGTACTAAAAGTAGGTATACGGTAGGTACTTATAAGATTGGTAATGAAATATATACCATTTACAAATAAAATTCTTCAAAATATGCCGCTTGGTAAAGAAATACCATTTAAAAATGAAATTATTTATTAATCTGTAACTGAAGTATTCTAATATACTTATATGATGAATCGTTAACGTATGTAGCTATTAATATTCACAGATATTGTACTTGTACACATTGGCCATTCATTCCTATTAATACATTAAACAAATTAGTTACCTAATTGCATTTCATGAATCAGTAAAGTCGTTGGGAGTTATGATCAAGTTCGGCGTTGTGGTCATTCTTTAAATAGGGGGTTGTATTCAAGTTGGCAATTGTGGTTATTCTTAAAATTAGGCCTTCTGGCGGAGTTTGGCATTGTGGTCATTCGTAAAGTTAGGGGTTGTAGTCGTCTTGAGCGTTGTGGTCAAATGTATAGTTCGAGGTTATAGTCGAGTATGATACTGTTAAGGCGTCGTAGACTGATTTTTAACACATGCATCATCTGGTGTTATGGTCAAGTTGGGTGATGTGGTCATTCTTAAACTTTTGGGGTTGTAATCATGTGTTGCGGTAAGTCTAATATCAAGTTGGGAGGTTGTGATCATTTTGTGAAGTCGGAAAAAAACACAAATGTGTCAGTTAGGCCACCTAACTTATAGACTTGTCTATCCTATAGAATTTACAATAATTGTATTATTCACCTGCTTCGGAGGTCGAAATAACCGCTTTTCTAAAACGAAGAAACATCAAATAGAGTCATTTTAACATCCGCCGCGGATCCGCACGGATGAGTAAGGGGCCCTCATGGTAATTATGGCGATTTTGTTTCATGAAATTACGAAATCGAACAGATTGACTTCGTAGACAGAGCATTATGAAAAATTGAAGATGCGATATACGCAATAGCAGTGGAGTATTTATGAAAATGTCTAAGGGCGGCCTGAATAAAAAAGTGTACTAAAAGTAGGTATACGGTAGGTACTTATACGGTTGGTAATTAAATATATACCATTTACAAATAAAATTCTTCAAAATATGCCGCTTGGTAAAGAAATACCATTTAAAAATGAAATTATTTATTAATCTGTAACTGAAGTATTCTAATATACTTATATGATGAATCGTTAACGTATGTAGCTATTAATATTCACAGATATTGTACTTGTACACATTGGCCATTCATTCCTATTAATACATTAAACAAATTAGTTACCTAATTGCATTTCATGAATCAGTAAAGTCGTTGGGAGTTATGATCAAGTTCGGCGTTGTGGTCATTCTTTAAATAGGGGGTTGTATTCAAGTTGGCAATTGTGGTTATTCTTAAAATTAGGCCTTCTGGCGGAGTTTGGCATTGTGGTCATTCGTAAAGTTAGGGGTTGTAGTCGTCTTGAGCGTTGTGGTCAAATGTATAGTTCGAGGTTATAGTCGAGTATGATACTGTTAAGGCGTCGTAGACTGATTTTAACACATGCATCATTTGGTGTTATGGTCAAGTTGGGTGTTGTGGTCATTCTTAAACTTTTGGGGTTGTAATCATGTGTTGCGGAAGTCTAATATCAAGTATGGGAGCTCCCCATCTCGGTCATGTTCACGGTTCGAAGCATCGGAAAAGCATTTCAAATGTCGTTAGGCCACCTAACTTATAAACCGTGGAATCGGGCATCATATAACTATTTTCAATCTAACATATCGTCAAGTGTATTAACCATTTGCTTCGGAGGAAAATCGAAATAATTATGTTCTATTGTCTCCGAAACGATAGAAACATCAAATAGTAGCATTTTAACATCCAAAGCCGAACGGTTATCCGCACTGGATAGAAGTAAACCCTCATGGTAATTATGAGCGAATTTTGTTTCATCGAAATTACGAAATCGAACAGATTGACTTCGTAGACAGAGCATTATGAAAAATTGAAGATGCGATACACGCAATAGCAGTGGAGTATTTATGAAAATGTCTAAGGGCGGCCTGAATAAAAAAGTGTACTAAAAGTAGGTATACGGTAGGTACTTATACGGTTGGTAATTAAATATATACCATTTACAAATAAAATTCTTCAAAATATGCCGCTTGGTAAAGAAATACCATTTAAAAATGAAATTATTTATTAATCTGTAACTGAAGTATTCTAATATACTTATATGATGAATCGTTAACGTATGTAGCTATTAATATTCACAGATATTGTACTTGTACACATTGGCCATTCATTCCTATTAATACATTAAACAAATTAGTTACCTAATTGCATTTCATGAATCAGTAAAGTCATTGGGAGTTATAATCAAGTTCGGCGTTGTGGTCATTCTTTAAATAGGGGGTTGTATTCAAGTTGGCAATTGTGGTTATTCTTAAAATTAGGCCTTCTGGCGGAGTTTGGCGTTGTGGTCATTCGTAAAGTTAGGGGTTGTAGTCGTCTTGAGCGTTGTGGTCAAATGTATAGTTCGAGGTTATAGTCGAGTATGATACTGTTAAGGCGTCGTAGACTGATTTTTAACACATGCATCATTTGGTGTTATGGTCAAGTTGGGTGTTGTGGTCATTCTTAAACTTTTGGGGTTGTGATCATGTGTTGCGGGAAGTCTAACATCAAGTATGCCCACGCTCCCCCATCTCGGCATGTTCACGGTTCGTAGCATGTGAGCATTTCATCTTTACGTGACGTTACATAAACCGTGGAATCGGGCATCATATAACTATTTTCAATCCTAACATATCGTCAAGTTTCGTATTAACCATTTGCTGTAAGCGCAGAAGGCAAAATGGTAATAATTATGTTTTATTGTCTCCGAAATGTGAGTTTAGGAAAGAGCTAGAAGTGACTGTAAAGCACATTATTGAAGTACCAAAAGATCAGGAAAAGGCTTTCAATAGGGACTTAGGTACTAAGAAAGAGAAATCTTATTTGGAGTGAAGCACAGAAATCGTAGTATTTTCCATCCAGAACAGCCAAGTATGGTGCGCGGGCGCCACACTGGAAACATCAAGATAAAGACATTCATTTTGTGGAAAACTCGTTCAAATATAGTCCAGAAAGAACTGTTCTTGTTTCCTCCCCGATTTGAACTTGTAATTGTAGTGAGAAGTATTTAATTGTTTCTAGTTTTGGATGAACCGGATTGTGTTAAAATTCTTAGTTGTAAGATGATCTAATAAAATAGGTATTTTTGATAGATATTCTAAAGCAATAGAAAGTAGTGTATAAATTTATAGTTTAATTTAGCTTACCTTTACACATTGCATAGATGTAAAGATTACATAAAAACGTCTTTTTAATGCTAGATAAATGTAAAAAGCTTAAAACGATTAAAAACTTATTATCTTCAGTATTCTCTTAAATGCTTCCAACCTAAAGAGCCGGTTAGTAATTAAATCATTTAAAAGCATTTATAACTTACTTAATTTTATATAAAGTTTCTTGTAAAATTACAATTTATAGATATTTCTGTAAAATTTAATGATGCTTGAGTAGCATATAATTCTTTTTCGAAAATGTCCAGAATTCTTTTCCTCTCGAGATTATCATTCTAATGTATACATATTTCGGTCAGACCTAATATTTTGAATAAATTAATAATGCAATAAATGAGAATATTTATTACACCAATGTGTATAAAAATGAATTTTTATTAATTTTATATTATAAGATGTTTATAAATGAAATGGTAAAATGTTTTTGACAGCTTTGAATATTATTCACAATTTTCATATATATATATATATATATATATATATATATATATATATATATATATATATATATATATATTTATAATATATTACTCAAGCGTTACCTACATAAAGTAGCAAAAAAGTGATATGAAAATGTAAACTTCCACCATTATTGCACGTATTAAAATACTTACCTTTTCTGGTTTTTTAATGGTGTATTTGTATATTAAAGTTATACCATCTAAATGTTTCGATAACACTCACAGTTATCTTTGGCAGTAGTAACACTATCTTTCAAAATTATTAAAGATGTTGAAACAAATTTAACAAAAATTGAAACAATTTTGTTAAATTTAACAAAATTGTTTTACTGACGAAGATAACTGTGTTTTCGAAACGTTTAGTTTGTATAACTTAAAAATACAAAACACCATTAAAAAACCCAAAAAAGATATCTTAATATGAACAAAGTGATATTTTCCTCGTAGTTAATATCTATTTTTTTATTTGCCCCCTAGCTTTGGGGTGTTTTATTATTACATCAAAAGTATGCTGGTATTAAACGGTTCTTACTAATCTCAAATCTGATTATATGTCAAAATTAATTTAACAGTTGCTACATTTAATTGAAATGAATAGTAACCGCAGATCACTGTATAAGAAAGGAAGGGGCCTGTTGAATTTTGAGTGAAGAAGTAGGGTTCCGCCGTTTTATAACTTACCCATAAACTTATTAAAAATATTTAATAACTGCCAATTGGATCGTGAGATGAGATTCTCTCAAGAGATTCTGAGTCGAAAGTGTCTAAGTCCAAGTCTTTATTCCATCTCCATTATTTCTACATCTGAATTAGGTTCATCATTTTCAGAAGAAGGTTCTGAATCTGAATCTGAATCTGATTCCTCGAGAGAAATAATGAATGGTGGAATATTTTCAACAGAAATTGACCCCATTAGTTTTGTCCAGTCTTCCAAAATTATTTTTTCGCAATGATTTACATAACCTTGCCATATGCCGGACGTACATTTTGAAAGAGCAAGCCGCCATAAATTTGCAACCCTATCTTTTGATTTAGGTTGCGAATTTATGTGCTTATTATAGAAGGTCTTGCAATAACCCTATACCAACTCAATTGGATTGTATTGACAATGGAAGGACTTCATGACCATGCTTTTTTAAAATGTCGTCAATTAGAAACCGTTTAGTATGATGTTCTCGAAATGGTTTAATCAACTCCCACAATTGTTTTTTTGTTAAATTGTCGTTAATTTTCACATTGTGGTTAATCAAAAATCGTGCATTTGAGATTTCTTGTTAGAAAAAGTTGTTGTTTGTTCAACTGCACCGAGTGATACGGTGCATTGTTCATTGCCACCACACATTTTGATTGCAGTCTATGCGAAGCAGGAATTAACTGATTAACCACCCAATTTTGGAAAAGTTCTGCAGTCATAGTCTTGTGATAGCCACGATCATTATTTTGTGAGTCCAGTAAGTAGTCGCACCCCTCTAAGAAGCTAAACTTACAACCTGCGTGTAATATTATAAAACGTTTGTCTTCAGACTGTCAGGGTATTTTGAACACCCTGTATACGTATTGGGTAATTTTGTTTGTAGTTTTATTCGCTTAGTTAGATTCCGTATACACATATTTTTTTTTGTCGTTATGTTTTATAGTGAATTGGTTTAACGTGTGTAGCGACCTTTAGGGATGGTAGGTGTGTGGTGAGCTTTAGATTCTTTGTTTGTGAAATTATTATTCCGAAATTTAGGTTGTTTTTCCTTATTATTTCCCGTTTATAGAAGTTTGATTAACGTTTATTTGTATATAGTTGTTTCTAAGTTTAATTAAGGTTTATTTCGTTTGATTTCCGTAAAATATAATAGAAAATTAAGTACGTTAAATAAATAGTGGAATTATCGGCGTATGATGTCATGTTAGCGACATAAAGACGCTTAAGTATAGTTGTCCAGTTTATTATTAGGTATTTTGGTTTTGATTTATAGAGATTGCATGTGGGCCTTATTGTTCGTACTTTAAGGTAAACATAGAGAGGTTGTACAGGATACTTTGGCTGACGTTTGAGTTTTTCAACATTTACCGAGTCCTTACGGACGGAAACGAATTTGTGTATCGGGGTACCTTATTTTCCCCTTCCGTTTTTTTTAATTGGTGGAATTAAATTAGATAAGAGTTTTTATGAGTAGTGGGATTCAAAATTCAAAGATGGAATTTGTTAATAATTTTTGGGATTCTGAAACTGATCGTGCTTTCGAGTAGTATACGTTGCCGTTTATTGTTACGCTTTAAGGGGTGGTTTAGAACGTTGAAATTTTGGACCTTGTGGTGTTTAACGAACGTATTTTTTTTTGTGTAGTAAGGGTAGTTTAGCTACTCCTGAAGATTACCTGTGAAAGGGATTTATTAAAATTGTTCATCACCAAAGGATTATACCTAGTGCCGATTTCGGTTTTACGTAAAGTTACCTAGAGGACATCGTCGTGTTGTATAGTGCTTCAGTGACCTCTTTGGTTCATATCGCTTCTGCGGATTTTAAAATCATCGTTCTTCCAAGTGCCTCTTATTTATCGTACAAAGCGTGTTTAAAGATAAAGAAACTCTCGCAATATATTAAAAATTATATTTAATTAAATCAAGTTATTAACATTTTGGATTATTAGTGGAAATAAAACCAATTAAAAGCTAAAAGTTATCAAGTAATTGTGAACGCTCAAATTATTATTATTTTAAAAGAAGTTTTGAATTTATGCAATAACAATTTAACGCGAATCAATCCAAGAATTGTTTGTGTATCATAGAACAATAGTCAACATTTTATTCATCATTTTGCCAGAGCAGGGAGAGTTCATTTCCGTCATAGCCGTAACCGACCACCTGGTTATCTTCCACTTATATTGTAACACAGAAGAGGTGTAATTCTAGACCTTTAAGGTAACATAATATTGTTTTTTTATTGAAAGTTTTGAAGATTTTTGTGTGTTCCGACTTATTTTTTTGTGTGTTTCGAAGGTTTGAAAGCGGGGTCATTTTTTTGTTAAAGTAAGTTGTTGTTTGAATTTGTTTAGCGTAATTAATTATAGTTTTGACGCTTCGCCTTCACATTTTTTTTATTTTAGTATTAAAGGGCAATCGACCCTATTGTAGTGTGTGTATATTATCCACGAATTTTATAAATATAGGTTAAACGATTTAGACTGGCGTAAAAGCAGTATTCTGATCAGACATCCTGTCGTCTTTTAGGTATGTCTACATTTTTTATTTATATTTATCATTTTTTATTATTTTATTATAGTTTGTTAGGTTTTATAAATGTGTTTTGATTCTATGGAAACCCTTTTGTGTTACATAAGAGTTTTTTTGGCAAATTACAAATTAGCGGCGTTTTAGTTTTTAACGTAACGAAGTTAGTTTTTTTTGTTTTATTGAGTAATAGCGTTATTAATATTTAGTATTTTATTTGATTTTTAGTTGAGTATTAATTCAGTTTAGAGTTCATTCTATAGCTTATTTTTTTTGTTTTGTTTTGATTATTATTTAATGTTTGATTACTACACTGAGGTGTAGTAACGTAAATTTATTGAGTGTTTATCACGTTTTTATTTGACAAGCATGCAGTGCATTTTGAAGCCCGATTTCAGGTAGTTTGCTGAGTTGCTGTCCAGCCCACCTGGAATTGATTACGGATAGGTAAGCGTATGTTTTTTGTATGTTTAGACACGCTATGTACTCGTAATTTTGGCACGACAACCCTTATTTTGACTACCAAACATTCTGGCGCCCAAACCCTCGATTTTGTCTTCAACCCCTATTTTGACTTACGTACGATTTACTATTCTGGTTGTGCAAAATTTTTCAACATCTGACCTACACCCATACGCTGGCTAGTCGGGGCAAAAAGGCCAATTTATCTGTAATCCCGTTCTACCACCCGTTTATACCGTTACAAGACTTAATTGTGGGAAGATTACATTTCAAATCAGTATCATGCACCCAACGAATTTTGGTAAATCCACGTTTCATCCAAAAACACGAATATCACATTCTCACTTGAATTTAGAAATTGGATGAACTTCCTGAGTTTTAATTCAACGACATGTTTTTTTTTCGCATAGTTGTTTACGTCCATTACAAATTTTGTACATGAACCCCATCGATTTTATAATTTTGAATAAACTTGATCTACTACACTTAAAATCCAAATGTTCGCGACTGTTGGCCAAAAGTTTGTGGATTGTAAAATGTTTAGATTTTGAGTGGTATTGCCAAATGAGTCGCTATAAATCCAATATATCGTCACTAGTAGTTGTCGGTCGACCTAATTTAGCAAAATTTGTCTGTTCGTGACGTCCGTTCACAACTTTATTGATGCTCTTTACAGAAATCTGAAAAAATATTAGTTTAATATATTAAATTATTTCATATAAACTTTACATCAAATATTTTTCCCGTTTCAATTAAAGCTTTTACACGAGGAACTTTATTATTTATCATTTATTATAAGTTTTGTTATGAACGAATAAGTTCAAAGGTAGTAAATATGTAATTAAATTTAATTATTAATTTATCAAACTGTGAAAGGTTTTTTTATATAAATTATCTTGTTATCTAATTTTTTAGCCATTTTGAAGTTTTTAAAGTGACAATATTATTAAATTGCAAACTTTCAAACTGCTCTGTACGTTGCTGTGGAAACAGATACTTAAAAGAATACTGAAAAAAAGGCAACATGTATCAATCATGTGAAAATAAATTAATCAAATTTGACGTTAGTGAAAAATATTATACCAACTTTGTAAAAATAACTCCCAAATCTAGGGGACAAATAAAAAGAAGAAATTATAAGTGCCCGAATAAGTACACCTTAAATTGTTTGCCTTTACATCGATGTATGATTAAATTATCAGTAAACGCTTTCTTAAGCTCGTTGATTAAAATTAAATAAAAATAAGTAAAAAAAAAACATTTTTAAAAAACGCTTTTATTTCCAAATGTACTAAAAAGAATAAAATAATTTTTTTGTCTACCCAGTAACATCAAACATTTTTGTGACTAAAAATAACGGCGCGGGACGCTCTTTGTAGTGCCTTGCACTTCATTGTTTGAATGTAGGTGTTGATAGGCTTTGTTATAAGTATAATATATCATGTATGCCCCACACTGGGTAGATAAAAAAATTATATTAGTACATTTGGAAATAAAAGCGTTTTTTAAAAGTGTTTTTTTTACTTATTCTTATTTTTTACTTTTTAGTGGCCTGAGTGTAAGTTCCAAACAAAGAAAGCAACTCAATTTTTCAAGATCGTAGTTTTATAAACAAAAATTTCGAACTTACTTGGCCAATATGCACATGTATGCCGAAATTCAACTCAACCGGAGATCGAAAAATAGTTGATTTTTTTTGACCGAATACAATACTTTGAGCCCCCTGTACGCAGCCCGCTAATCTTGAACTCAACTTGTCGTATATTTTTGTGTATAGTCTTATGCTAAAAGCTTAAGTCCTGAATTTCAAGCCCTAGTTTTACAAACAAAAATTTCGACCATATTTGGCCAAATTTGGCCGAAATGTAGCCCCCTGACTTTGAAACTCAACTTGTCGCATATTTATGTGCATGGTATTATGCGAAACGCTCAAGCCAAAAATTTCAAGGCCCTAGCATTATAAACAAAAATTTCGACCATATTTGACCAAACTTGGCCGCAAAAGTCAAAGCAAAAACACATATTCGTGTATTGTCATCAAGAATACGCATGTATGCCAAATTTCAGCTCAATCGGAGATCACAGACAGAGTGAGTTGAATAAAAGCGTTAAAAAAAACATCTATAAACGACGATATCCAAAATAGTTTGGCCTGAGCTTTGTTCACACTTTTCAGTAACCTACCCCTCCCCCTCCCCCCATATTATAATTCTCGTGTATTAGTTTTCGTTTATTCTACCTTATTTATTCATATTCTTAGCGATAATTGTCTAGTGTAATTAAATTAAATACAAGCTTGTAACTTGTATTGATAATAAGTGTTCCTTATTGGAGCAGCAAATTATGTTTGTACATATGTCAGTATCTACTTTTCTCTATTGCTTCTTGTGCGCGCCGAATCCTCAGAAGAATACACGGACCCTTTTCAAAGCCTCACCATACAACACGCGACTATACCTCCCATAACAGACAAGACACCTGTAATTACCCCCTGCAGTCCACTATAAAGAAGAAGAGCCCCGAGAAGTCCACTATAAACTAACATACGTTATATTTAGAAACTCCGGGACAAACTGCTAAGTAACATTCCACAATATTGCAATGGATTATACACATCAAGCTAGATGTGAATAAAAAGTAGATAACAACGAGTTAATATTTTTATCGTTCAGTAACATGTTAAACCCTACTTAACATGCATGCTTGGGTGGATGCTAAGGCACCTTCAACAAACATAAACTGGGCGCATAAACAAATTGTCCATTGTCCATTTCGCGTTTCAAATGATCATGTTTATTTATTAATATTAATATTGAATACACAGTGTTGAAATCAACCTTCAGAAGTTGATGAAATATTTTCGATAATTGATAAACTAATGAACGCATTTCGAGTGGTAACAACCATAAAATTTTTTGTACAAATTACAGCGCTCGCTCGCGCCATTAACGAATGCTCAAATGTTAAAGCTAAGTTACCACTCTAGATACGCTAATTACTATTTTATTGCCTACTACAAAATACAATTTTAATCGGGAAGGAGAAAACTATAAATAGCAAGAATAAAAAAATGAAGCTTATCATGTACATAACATAATGTGTGGAGATGCGAATGGTTGTTTCATCTTAAAGTACGTGTCAGAATATCAGAGAGTAATAAATCATGTTATTAGTGAAACAGTGTCGTTTTTTTGCATGGAAGCGGCAAACAGAAGTCAATAGCAAACAGGCTAGCTTAAACGAAGGTGCTGTGTGCAGTCTTAAATAAAGACGGTTCAGGTCAACGGCAAACAAAGGCGATCCTTTCAAATTCGACTTACGCCTGAAGATCAGGCAACTCGTACCCGTGCGGTTGAGATCTCAGTGTATTAAAAATGGTAAATTTTTATATTTTAAAAAACCTTACAGTATATCACTTCAATAAGTACGCCATTGACCTGTTGTTATCAAGATAATTTATTACTCTCTAACATTCTGGGACGTACTTTAGTGAAATTTTAGGATTGACATAATTACCAAACGTAACCTATTTTATATTCTCATCACGATAACCATTATGTGTTTTATGAAAATGTAAACTTTTAACATTATTACACATAATAAAATACTTACTTTTTTTTTGTTTTCTTTTAATGGTGTATATTTATATTTAAGTTATACAATCTAAACGTTTCAATAACACTTACAGTTATCTTCGTCCGTAGCAATACTGTGAAATTTGAAAAATTGGAAATGCCTGTTATTAATATAACAGTTTGATAAACGTATAAAGCCAAGTGTGAAATACAATTTTAGTAAAGAATAACTAGATCATTAATAAATTAAATATTGTTAAATTGCCTTGAAGATGACAAACCAGAACACCCTCTAACGGTCGAAGGCTAACGTGAAAAACGTCATATGTACTCAAAGAACAAATTTAACACAATTTAATCAAGTTAAGATGTACGTGTAAAGTTGTGGAAAACTTTAATTTGAAATGGAGTAAAGCGTTCACAAATAGAAACATGATCAAAGCAAATAATCCAGTCAAATCTAATAAAGAAACAGCTTTGTTAAAAAATGCAAGTGTTATTTAACAATGAAAACACAATGTAGTACGTTTTATATAATTTTTAATTTTAATTTAAATTTCAATTACATATGTTAAACTGTAGTGCCGTGGTAATTTAACATAAAATTGGTAAAGCATTTACTTCAAGGTCTAGGAAAAAACAACGAAAAACCTAGAAATACCAAAAGCTAAAATTAAAATTAAAAACACGAACCATTGTTGTAGTGGTTGTAGTGTGAAATTTTACTTACCAATTGTCCAGATTTTTGGTTTTCGCATCCTTATGTACAACAAAATCAACTTTTTATGGTGACTCGTCTATCTTCTCGATTACAACCATCTATTTTTTGGACCCAGGCTAATATCACCGTTATGATTTTTATACATTTTTTGATATTAACATGTTTAGTATAACGTTTTTCTGTTTACGACGATAGCTGCAATTACCTTAAAAGAATATAAATACATCATATATTCCCAAAATGTATAATTATAAAGTTATTTCCACTTCGCTGGCTCTCGGGCCTTTTTTAAAGTCAATGGGCACACAAGAACATTTATAATTGTGGCATAAATAATGATTCTATAAAAAATTCGTGGTTTCACAACATTGAAAATATTTACTAATACATTTTCTGTTTGAGTGCAAAACTAAGGTTTACGACACAACACAATGGTTAGTTTACTTATATTAATGTGACAATTGTATTTTAATAACTCATTATATAGTGGGCCTGGAATGTTATTCTAACAGATAAAGATATTTGCCGTTAAAAACTGCAAAAGAAAAAAGTAATTTGTGTTGAAGTTCAAGACTCCGGGGAGTAATTAATCAGTGGATGAAGTATTTCCATTTCTAGTAAATTTGTCTAGCAAAATTGAATTTAACGGCGCGTGATTAGCGCAACAAAAACTTAATTTACAGCTGCAAAGTTTAGCTGCGTAGATTGATTTTTGCAATAGCTTGTCTCCTATAGAAATGCAAAATTTATTGTAGTGCTAACCGGGCAAAATGATGCATATTTGTCGCCTACTCACTTTGCAAGGAAAGATTAAATTATTCATTACATGAATGTGAAGTTAACCATGTCCATGAATCTTTGCAATAATGGGCTTCTTTTAGGAGGGCATAATTATATAATGCACAATTGGCGCCTAATTACTGCAGTTCATTGTTCCGTGAACTTGATGTGTTGATGTAATTTTTGGAATAACTTGTTTTCTATAGGGGCGCAAAATTTAATAATAACCGCTCAAAACGACGAATGATTATGATTAATTACTGCGTAAAGCATTATTTATACATAAGTTATATCGTATTGGAGCGAAAATGGACCATGATTATCATGTGATGGGAATAACAGTTTAAATGACATTATTCGAAAATGACCCAACTGTCTTCACGCACCCATTGCTGTACTATCAACAGGCGAATTTTACTGGAGTGTCATACGCCTCACGCTTGTACCTCGTGGTAGTGGAAAGTGCAAGTGATATTGAAATTTTACTTTTTTTGCCCTTTCCGATTACCTTAATCTTAGAATGTTTTAATGTTATCCCACTTCTTCGGTCTCGTCTATAGGTTGACACGACTAACCTCTTCGGCTTGCCTTTAGGTTATAGACTACTGGGGCTGTCATTATTGTTAGTTTACACTAATTAACGTAACAATAACGTGGTTAATTGCCAAGTTTCTTTGATTAGTTTAAATAAACACGATTATATTCTATTATTTAGATGTTGATAATTTCTTGGTTGAAACTAATCACTATGTATAACTGCATGTTTGTAGCACTTCCTTATTTCATTTGTTGGTTATTTTATTCATCAATATTTTTAGCCATATCTCAAATAAAATCATAATTCTTCATTTATTCAAAAAATTGTTCTCACGTTAAAGAAAATAATGCACCTAGTCTTTAAAACCTGTATAGTTAATGATTCGTACATCTAATTATGAACATTTAATTAACACTAGGTACAGTTGTATTAAAAAAAAGGGTACACGTATTAGAGAGAGAAGTCAAGGTCATCCTATTTGCGTAAAACCGGCTGTGATTATTGGAGCTGAAGATTATCAAATGTCAGAGGTTGTCAAAAATGAAAATCACTGGCGTTGAGTATTAGATAAACGAAGGTATTTATTCAGTTATTGACATTCATTAGTTTAATATCGTAAAAAGTAACATGACGAATTTTGTATTTTTTGATTTTAACAAAAAAAAACCCACATTACCAGACTTTAAAAAAAATCGGTTTATAAATTAAGAAATGCATAATTTTGCAACCTAAAAACGGCGCGCCACTGGTTATGATTTTTTTATTTTGAAATTATATAAAACGGTATTAGTTTGTTTTTTAATTTTATAGCTTTATAAAATTTTAAGCAATGAATTTTTTTAATTTTCTAAGCCCCTAAAAATGCCCCGCCACTGGTTGGATTTTGCTCATTAACGAATTTGACCTACACCCACACACACGCGCGCGCGCACGAACGCACGCACGCATCCACCCAACCACTTAACCAACCAACTACCCACCCAACCTACCACCGAACCAACCACCGACCAACCAACCAACCAACCCACTCTCTTTTTAATATTCGTACCTTTTTTTCTGAATACAACTGTACTCGGAAATAACTAGTTCAGAAAGTTAATTTTCACGAATGAGCACTTTGTTAGCAGCACGACCGCAGGGAGTGCTGCATATTGTGCGAAATATATAAATAACGTCATTTCGATTTTTTAATGATGTTGTTAACGTGATATATTAATAAATCTGCGACTACCTACTAGATTTGTAAAACGGAAATCATCTTTCATTGTTCTTAAATTTTATTAAACTTTATTAAGAACTGCAGTAAGTGCAGTGTAACTATGCGAATTTTTAACAATTGCACTTTTTCTTCCACTTCTGAAAAATAATTTAATTAATATATTCACATCTACATACTTAAAAGTAAGGCAAACTGACATTTCTGTATAATCCTTGTAATTATTTTCAATAATAAACGTTTTTGTAACTGATTTTACATAAAATGACAATTGACATTTGATGATCACATATCAGACATGTGTATTCTTACAATATAATATTCTAATGGCCGGTCTTTCCATCTCCAGATAAAGTTTCAGTTAGTTAACTTTCAGATATATCTTACAGCTAGCGTTATTTTCCGTCTTTCCAATATCAGTTACCTCTTATTCAGTAGTTAATCTCCTAAACTAGAGAATAAGTTTAACAGCCAGATGAAGTACCCGATAGCGCTGTATTCCGCGGTTAAGCGCTGCCGAAAACGTACGAATTATGAGTTTATAACGGTAACGTAAAAATCGTAACCTCAAATTGTCACTGCGCGGTTTTATTGTATAAGGTACTCATTATTAATAGAATAGTGTTTTCATAATTTTACTATGGACCATTTGATTAATGAAGCGTTAGAAGTACAAGAGATCGAGGGTTTAACCCAGATAAATCCAGATCGCCGACCATATACTATTGCTCAACGTATTGATCATTTTGATATACGGGATGATCTGGATTTATTTCGAATGTTTCGCTTAAAGAAGGGCACTGTTGAAAGGTTGCTGCAACAAATCGAACATCACTTGTTACAACGTACTACAGGTAATTTTATATTATTAATAATTAACAAACACAATAAAGCACTGAACTGTGAATAAAAGTGGGTACATAACCTCAATAGTGAAAATATATTAAACAAAGGTAAATACGCCTGTATACAGATTTGACATTAAAAATGCATCTTTTTCCACCTTCTCGATTTGGGTAAGCTACGGCTCGCTCTTACAACACTTGCCTGAAATTAGCCACTTAGGGCTGCATTCAGTAAGTATTAAAAATGGTACAATCAGTCAGATAACTAACTATCGGAACAAAGCACTTGAAAAGACGGGTAAAAGTTATCTGACAGATTTAGTTGGCGGATAACTAACTAACTGGGACTTTATCTGGAGATGGAAAGACCGGTGTATTAATCAGAATGTAATACCAACCGTGTAACGCAAATGTCCCTTGGCGCTAGCGGAAACTAAAAACCTCAGGGGTGCAGGAAAATTGTGTTACCATGCATCGGGAATAAATGGAAAATTTTCCCCTATTTTTAGCGGTTAACCATTGCTGTATTTCTATTTTTTCCAAGAAACTTTGATATATCTTAAGCAGTTATTTTCCGTCTTTCCAATATCATTAAAGCCTGTCCGGTAGAACTGAACGGGTATCGGATTAACAAGGAGGATTGTCAATATATGGTTCTATTGTGCTTGAAACCGCCTTAATGCTTTGCTGTCTCGTACTTATTGTACGTGACAAAGAAAGATGGATATATTATGAATAATGCCTCTATTTCTGCCGAACAAAAGCGTTTGCAACTTTCACACATAATGACAAGGCAATAAGAATCAGATGCAGGTAGAATAGAAATTCAATAGGTATAATAAAATGCCAGTGGTTCTCAACACTGCTTTAACATTATATAATTTGTGAAGAAATGCAACTTTTGTATAATAAAAATAATAATCGATTACTAATTACCTATAAGTAATTTCAATTGACACCTTTCACTTATACTTATAACAACAATAACAAATACATTTTTATTATAGTTAGTAAATATTAATTAAATTACAAAGATATACTTTTATAATTAAATGTAAAAATTATAATTGTCATTCGGCTTCAGATTCATCACTTCCTGAGTCATCCAAATCTTGGAAAAGATCATCGTCATCACTTTCTTCAGTGTTAACTGTGAAAATAAGAGGTCTTACTTCATCCACAATCTCTTCATTAACAAAAGTATCTTTAATTATTTTATCCGTATGATCAATACATTTTGCCATATTTCCGCACTAACTGTTTTAATGCGTCGTTCCACGTATTAAGAACATCTTCGTCTTTTCGGATGTCGCAACATACTTTTGTCGTATTTGTTCTTAGTAATGCCCCATACCAACTCAATTGGATTGAAATGGCAATGATACGGGGCAGGCGCAAAACTTCATGTCCATATGATAGAGCTAGCTCATCGATTACATATTTTCGCATTGGTCTACTTTGTTTCTTTTGGCCAATTCCACTAACTCTGCCTTTGTCATAAAATTTTCCCACGCTATTTTTTAGCGGTTAACCATTGCTGTATTTCTTCTTTTTCCAAGAAACTTTGACTGCCTTCTCTGCCTTTCGAGAATGATAACTCGCATTGTCAAGGACAATTATTGATGGTTCCTCTAATTTTTGTAAAAGTGATTCCTCAAACCATTTTTCGAACAATTCTGCGTTCATATTATCGTGATAATCTAATGATTTATTTTTGTACCGAAAATTAATTGACTTCCGTCGATAAAACCGTTTCTGTTACCTGCTTCAATGATAATAAATCGTTTTCCATCTGATGATTTGTTCGGTTGATGTAAACTCTTTGCACTGTTATCTTGCCAAGTACATTTTGACGTACTACCTTTACTAAATATCCACGTTTCGTCTGTAAAACAAACTGTCTCGAACTTTCGGAGTTAAGATTTTTGAGATACTTTCTCAGAAAAACGTTTCTTTTAGCGACAATGTGGCTTTGTTCACACAAACCGCGTCTATTGTTGGTTTTGGAATTTAAAGCCCATATTTTTTAACACTAGAGCCAAACTGGTTTTCCTATTTCATACGCGGTTCTCAATTTTAAGAAGTTTAATAATGAATTTAACGTTACGTGTTCCTTCTTCGCGTACATCTCGTATATTAATGCACGAATTGTTTGTTTTCCATTTTCTGGAAAATCTGTAGTGCAAAGTTTGACACGCTGTTTTTTCACTGGAGGTTCCAACTCGCCGCCATTTTTTTTAAAGCACAGATTTTCCCCACCGTCGAAACCGAAAGTTTTAACGCGTTTGCTGTTCTTTGTTGAACAGAAAATGTAGATAATAGTGGACCACCATTTTCTTTTCTTCTTTAAAATAATCGACTGTATTTAAAACTAATTCGCGAATTTCTTTACTCAACTTTTTCGGCATTATATTAATGGTTAGTTTATATAAACGCTTACTCAAAGAATAATGATAATATAGATATTGCAGTTGTTTTATTTATACCTATATGTACCTACTAAATGGTATAATAATCTATTATTAATTACTTATTGTTACAGTATTGCATATTTATTTGGATTCTTTTGTAATTGGAGTACACTAAAACGTCATTACCATACTTAGGTATACAATGAACTTTCTAAATGTAAATTGAAATACCTATACTTAATCGAATATTCATTATTATGAATGGCTTTATAAATGTTTATTATAAAAACTTGCATTCTTCCATAAATTTTAAATGTAATGTTAAAGCAGTGTTGAGAACCACTGGCATTTTATTATACCTATTGAATTTCTATTCTACCTGCATCTGATTCTTATTGCCTTGTCATTATGTGTGAAAGTTGCAAACGCTTTTGTTCGGCAGAAATAGAGGCATTATTCATAATATATCCATCTTTCTTTGTCACGTACAATAAGTACGAGACAGCAAAGCATTAAGGCGGTTTCAAGCACAATAGAACCATATATTGACAATCCTCCTTGTTAATCCGATACCCGTTCAGTTCTACCGGACAGGCTATATCTTATTCAGTAGTTAATCTCCTAAACTAGAGAATAAGTTTAACAGCCAGATGAAGTACCCGATAGCGCTGTATTCCGCGGTTAAGCGCTGCCGAAAACGTACGAATTATGAGTTTATAACGGTAACGTAAAATCGTAACCTCAAATTGTCACTGCGCGGTTTTATTGTATAAGGTACTCATTATTAATAGAATAGTGTTTTCATAATTTTACTATGGACCATTTGATTAATGAAGCGTTAGAAGTACAAGAGATCGAGGGTTTAACCAGATAAATCCAGATCGCCGACCATATACTATTGCTCAACGTATTGATCATTTTGATATACGGGATGATCTGGATTTATTTCGAATGTTTCGCTTAAAGAAGGGCACTGTTGAAAGGTTGCTGCAACAAATCGAACATCACTTGTTACAACGTACTACAGGTAATTTTATATTATTAATAATTAACAAACACAATAAAGCACTGAACTGTGAATAAAAGTGGGTACATAACCTCAATAGTGAAAATATATTAAACAAAGGTAAATACGCGTGTATACAGATTTGACATTAAAATGCATCTTTTCCACCTTCTCGATTTGGGTAAGCTACGGCTCGCTCTTACAACACTTGCCTGAAATTAGCCACTTAGGGCTGCATTCAGTAAGTATTAAAAATGGTACAATCAGTCAGATAACTAACTATCGGAACAAAGCACTTGAAAAGACGGGTAAAAGTTATCTGACAGATTTAGTTGGCGGATAACTAACTAACTGGGACTTTATCTGGAGATGGAAAGACCGGTGTATTAATCAGAATGTAATACCAACCGTGTAACGCAAATGTCCCTTGGCGCTAGCGGAAACTAAAAACCTCAGGGGTGCAGGAAAATTGTGTTACCATGCATCGGGAATAAATGGAAACATTCTTTTTCCATAGAATGAGTACAAAAAGTGCATTCTAATTGTAGAATTATAAAAACGTCAGCCTGTCAATAATACCTACGTTTTCACTGTTATCTTTCTCATAAACCTTGCCGCAATTTGAATTTATACTTAACGGTTGGTGTCGTTAATACATAATGTTGTAATTGTTATTTGTATCGGAAATAAAAACACGTTATGGCTAGAATATATGGTCTTCCTAGTAGGTAAGCTTATTCCAGATATAGATTTAGATCTGACTGCGGAAATACTTACTCTACATAGGGTCTTGAAAATTTTAACGTATATGTTTGTTTAAGTTTTTTCTGTTAATTTTCTAATAAAACACGTTAAGCCGTCTACATCTATTCGTGGTTCGTGATTCGCAATTCGTGAAGTGTTTGTGTAGTTAGTCACACTAGGGAATTAATGTTTAAAGAGAAGACGCATCTGCGAGTTGATATTCAGCATATAAACATTATATAACTTTCTCTTTATAGGTAAGTGTGTAAGAAAGCAATTTAGTGTTTGGTAAAATAAAACAACACATTCACGTGAAGCGGCTTCAATGGATCTAAGGCCTGCGGCTATAAGTTGCATCTTTGACAACCTATGACATATATGATAATCTAAATTGAAACAATTTCTCAACATCTGTAATAATTTTAATAGATAATGTTACCACTGACGAAGATAACTGTAAGTGTTATCGAAACGTTTAGACTGTATTACATTAATATACAGATACACCATTAAAAACCGAAAAAAGATAAGTATTTTAATTTTGAATTTGATTTTTTTTGTTAGTATGCTCATGCTTATGGTTAGTACTTGCTTATTTTTGCTTATGTAGATTTTTTACGTACTGTTCAGGAGTCCTTCTACTCTTCAGCCCTGGTCATTCTTTTCTTGCTGGTGATGCGCTGTTTTGTGTAATTGTATAGTTTACAATCATGAGTTATTTTTGGTGTTAAAAAAAAGAAAACAAAATTTTGATTATATTTGAAAATTTATGTTAATCGGTTGAAGTGTGCGTGTTGTTTAGCTAGGTGTAGCGTGCTGCATTTAGTTAATCCAATTCGTTTGCCGGTAACTTGCGAGGTCGTCACCGAATAGACGGGGGGATGGGAGGGTATATGGAATGTTATCTAAGGATTCTTTTATCTTCTCGGGGAAGTCGTCAACGAGTTGTGTTAGGATCGCGGGGGGTTTTTCAATTTTAGTTTGAGTTTTTTAGGTGTGAATTGAGGAAATTGGTAGTTGTATGGAGTGGTAAGGCTCTGTTTCGGGCTTTGCCTAGTCAATCCTAGAAGCGACCGGCAGACTCGGTCAAACGTCGATCTGTACTGCACTTGTAACATGTTTAAACAGATTTATACGAGTCTCTTCCGGTGTTCCGATAAATTATGTTGTCATTCAATGTTTATAGATTGAGCAAAAGATTCTAAATTTGGGGGCCAAGGCTTTATAAAATGCCACTGCAATAAAAAATGCTCTTCAAAATTATGTAAATGTAAAAGATCTAACGCATTGTGCAATTCTAAATATCATAATGTCTCACCATGTCAGATTAAAGACTAATTTTTTATTTTAATTACGACAATAATAAAACAATAAACATTAAAATTAAAAAAATTGGTTTTATTTTACCTAATCTAACAAACTAAGGCATTCTAATACCTAATTGAAGTTTGACTGGTCAAACCCCGATTTCATGAAATTGAGTTTCGCCGTTTGCCTGACCAAATTAGTCTCACCTAGGTTTGACGAAAATTCTTTAGTCAAAAGCCGAAAAACGTCATTTATTTTTGACTAAGACTTTAAGTCAGACCTGAGGATTGACTAGTCAAACCTAGGAGCGCCGGAGCTTCGAGGTTTGACTATAACAGTTACATTAAATACATACACAAAAAAAGTGGTATATAACCGAATATATAAACTTCTTTGTGTATGTATTTAATTTGACATTATTGTCCACAATTATCAGCATCAAAGCTGCTAAACACGTGACTTTCGCATTGCATGTATATAAAATGAATAGATGTTTGAGGTATGAATGATAAGCGTTTGACTTGGTGAGTACATTCCTTATTTTTTTTTTTGATATAATGGCGAATGTTTAAATATTGCTTTATGCATTTCTTGTAAGAACGGCAAAACTATATTAATTGAATGATAACAATCTAATCGTTTCTCTTTATTGTTACGCTTGGTATTTTGGGGCGTAGGGCATGACGTGCCATTATGGCATTTCACGATCGTAAGTCTCAGTTGCCAGGTACAGTCGGTACAAGTACATAATTAGTCGTAAAATAACCGTAAAATAATATAATAATAAAAATATATGTTACATAATGTTGTTGACCATCTCAGGGAACACTTAACAACAATAGCTGAGATTCGAACTGAACAATAATATTCTTGCAATAAATGTTACAACATTAATAATGTTACATGATCTAGGCCTACTGTTTATATGGACATGACCTGTGACGCTCTTTCCGTATACCAAGGCCTAAACATGATGAAATAGGCAGCGCGTGTCAGGAACTTTGAAAAATCTATAACCTTTATTGCGAGATAACCTTGAGTAAATTTACTAATACTGAATTCAAGTTCCTCTGAAATTGTGATGTAACTTCCCCTAACTTGTGATTATGATTAACAATGATTAATAAGGAAAAGGAAGATGTCTTAATATGCAAATTGGATATTGGTATTAATATTGACAATTAAGATCATTATTGTGGCATTATTGACCACCGTTGGAGCCTTATCTATTTATTACTTAATAGTCAAAATTTGTCTACCCCCTTTTAAGAATGGATTATTATTAATCCTAAGCAGCATCATTATCATGGAAATTTTATTAGATCCTGGTAAAAGCATACTAAACCAAATTAAATTTAACCAGTGTGATTTACAATTTGTTTTGACTTTCCTTAAGACATTTCGGTTTGTTTTACTTTCCAACCTACATATACAGGGTTGCCGACTTGCCCTACATTCTTTGATAGTACCTTTAATGTTCGGAGAAAAGGTCAAGAGACATTTTTTATTCAGATTTTCCTTGTTTACAACTTAAAAATATATTGAGTCCTGCACGTGTTCCGGTTTCATGTGTACAGGGCCGTACTCAATTATTTTAAACGGAACACCCTATAAATTTTAATATTTTTGAAATTCACATTCGATTCTAGGCCAAGTTTGTTTCACCTTTCACCTGCTTAGGTCGACTCATTTAGGAGAAAATAAATGTTTGAAAGAAATTCTCTCCGAAATTAACATTCAGTACAAAAATCGAAACTATTTAATTCGTTGCAGCAGAGCAACGAAGTTGGAGATTATTATAAACAAAAAAGCCCTTTATTTATAGATATGCTGATTTTGAATGAAATTTGTTGCAAAAGGGCCGGGCTGGTTTTTTTCTAACGACCACGGAAGAAATAGCAAAAGTCGACTATTTTAAATGGAACACCATGTATATTTTTTTATGAATGAACAGCTTTTTAAGTTGTCTTTGATTTTTGTTAAATACGTCTTATATGTAAAGTTTTATTGATTATCTAGTGAATTAACTTACAAATCAATAGGCAAAGGGTCAGTTTACCAGTCGGTTCACTGTTCTTCCCCCTGAAGCCTCTAAACAAAGAGAAAAAATACGCCGTACGTCTGCACGGTGCATTTAAACATACCCAAAAGATGAATAAAAAGTGTAAAATGACAGTATAAAATCATACAATAAACTAAAAAATAAGAATAAAAAAATTATGGTATAATAATTTAATATAATAATGTAGTGCACGATCGCTTGCTATCACTCGCAACATAACATCTGTCTTTTAATACAACGTTTGAATGCTAACAAGTTAAGAGGCATTAAATCATAATTTTTAGAGTGATTCCAGAACTTGCAGATGTTATAAGAAAAAGAATAGTGATAATCTAAAACATGGAACTGAGAGTAAACCCTTGTATCTCAAATGTAAGTGGTGGACGTCAGTACGAAAGCAGATTTTATTATATAAATAAGGAGGTGTTTTGCTTAAGATAATCTTGTGGACTTGAAATAATTTTATGGAGTTGAGATAATCTTGTGGACTTGAGATAATCGTGTAATCTAGTTTCCTGGATACTGACCTTAGTTTTAATTATTTTATTTTTCGCCCAATATTGAAATGAAATTAAAGGAAGCAACGACCAATAACACTATTTGCATCATATATTTACTTATTATTATTTTCTGATGAATAACGTGCATTACTATATCAACTTACATAAAAACGAACGGTACAAAACACAAAACAGTAAACATTAATTTACAATAACTTCAAACAGCCCACCATTATTTTGTAAACACTGCCTTACACGATTTGCAAAACTTGTGTTAACATCTTCCAAGATTTCAGACGTGATTGACCTGAAAGCTTCTCTTATCCTGTTTTTCATATCGTCTGAAGTTGTAGGCAGTTCTTGGTATACACGTTCTTTTACATATCCCCATAAAAAAAAGTAGGGTTTAGTTATGTCAGGTGATCGTGGTGATCAATCTTTGAGGATATTCATTGTTTAAGAAGTTTCTTACTCCAATTCCGTTGTCAACAGTAGCACCGTCATGCTGGAACTACATCCGTTGACGCATCGTCAAAGGGATGCCTGCAAGTTAGATCGGGAAATCATGCCTCAAAAAATCGGAATAAACTTGAGAGTTTAAATGTCTATCGCCACACTACATATTGACCAAGAATTCTACCCCACGTATTTAGCGACCATATATGCTGACGGTCAACTTCCCTTGTTACATGTGGGTTTATATCAGAATAATAATGATAGTTGTGACTGTTCATAAACTCGTCGTTGATTCGTCCGTGAATAAAATATCATTAAAAAAGTGTCTTTCATTGGCCAATTTTTCATTGGCCCAAGGACAAAAACCCAAACGACTTAAACGATCATCCCCATAAAGTTTCTGGTGCCTTTGAAATCGGTATGGATGAAAATCGACGCTTTTAGTAGTACGCTAAACTGATGTCCTGCTAACCCCTGAAATTTCCCCAATTTGCTTAGTACATCTTCTCGGGTCTGCAAGCAAGGCTGTCATTATTATTTCTTTATTCTGCTCACTGACCTTTCACGGGAAGATTTTGAATATGCCATACTCCCCCCCTCAAGGCCACGAAGAACATTTTCAAATGCTAGTAGTACCGGGACACTTTCCGCCACCATTTTGTTTTTTGTGACGTCACTACACATTTGGTTGCCATTCTTTTATATGTCCACGTGGGGATCGTATTTTTTTCACCTGTGAATAAAATGATTTAGTCGGTTATTAATATTTATTAGGGTTGTTTTATCAAAGGAGACTGCATAATTGTTATTAAAATTATTATTACATTTCTTTTAATACCCATCTACATATTGTGACCTAATTTATTTATACATTGGGGTTGTATTCTAATAAGGGGTCCTAGTCTCGTAAGACGGTAACTTGTTCACGGGCTTCGCCCCTGTCATACAAATTGTATTCTAATAATGGGGAAGAATTAATAGATAAGACATGTAAAGATGACAAGTGTTTTCATAATAAAAAGGTTTATTTAATCTGTGTTGTATGCAGTCTTTAATGTTGAAATTTAAGCACTAGGTCAAATTTTTCAATATCAGAGGTTAGCATATAGTATTTATGACTATTAATTTCTATCTGAGTTTAAATATCATTCTGATCTAGATAATTGTTTTTTACAATGTGTTTTCGTAATAGAGTTTATTATAAAGGAGATTGCATAATTGTTATTATAATTATAAAATTTTTTTGAGTTCTATTTGAGGGTTGTGGCCTATACGATTTTTATTACAACAACATACTTATTTTTACCTTGAGAAAGTCACCTTCAACATTATACATAATTAAAAATGAGTAATTAACTTTTGCTTTACAAAACACGCTTTAAACGATTTTCACCTTGAGAACGTTAACTTATGTGTACAAGGTCTAAGCAGAAATAAAATGCATTAATTGGCTACACATATGCATTGTAGCCTGTTTTACGCTTTATTGTGTGCTCCCTTTAATAGTGCTATCAATTAAAGTAAAATATTAAAGGTCGACTGCTAAATTATATGCTCAAGGTTTAAGTGGAAAATAAAATTGCATTAATACGTTAGTTAATACACATATTAATTAAAAGTAAATATTGAAGATCGACTGTTAAAATTATGTGTACAAGGTCTAAGCAGAAAATAAATGCATTAAATGGTTACACATATGCATTATAGTCTGTTTTACGCTTCATTGTGTACTCCCTTTAATAGTGCTATCAATTAAAGTAAAATATTGAAGGTCGACTGCTAAATTATATGCTCAAGATTTAAGTGGAAAATAAAATTACATTAAAGGTCGACTGTTAAAATTATGTGTACAGGGTCTAAGCAGAAAATAAATGCATTAAATGGTTACACATATGCATTATACATTTCGTTTTCAGCTTCTTTTAATGGCGTAAAAATTGTTTTGGATTTTAATAATTGACTGTCTTGTTTTAGTATTAATAATGATTAATTTGGAATCGTCTTTATACCTCACTTATAAATAAGTGTGTTATTTTAGGGATGACGTTTTAAAATCAATTGCATTACTTTTAACACTCAGATTAAACTACGTAAATTGATTGATTATATTGATATGAAGTATCATACTTTCTTTAAAAACAGTAAAATATATTCATAGCCATAAAGCTTATAACACAGATTACTACTCTTTATTTATATAGATCAGGGTCGCAAAAGGGGTGCTACAGTAAATTACACCCTCAAATCTAGGTAATCCACAATCTCCTATGTTAAATATTAGTGTGAAGACATTTTCGGCAGTCAAGACTTTTGGGATGGGTGCACTTGCCCTTATGTTCAAAACTAAGGGCAGCGTAAGTTAACCTATCTGGATCTTCATAGAGAACATCATTACCAGCATCAGATTCACCGTTTTCATCGACGATTATATAGCTTATTAACAAGTAAAACAGCTAATGCCCAGATACTGCTTCATAATAATACTCATTCGATTGTAATTATGCTTTAAAAATACAATTTTTACGCCATTAAAAGGACAAAGTGAGAACGATAATGTGTCAAATACAATAAATTGAAATTAAACCGACATAATGTCGTCTGCGTATTGCAATTGTTATAGTTATTGGTAAGGCAGCTATGTTAAATGTGTTTTATGATTAAAGAGCAGCATACTCTCTGAATAACATTTTTTAACACCGTCGTTTCTTTTCTTCATATTCTTGGTTTTTTAAGTAACAACACAATTTAGGTAATAATAATTAAATATCTGATACAAATAGTGTTATTGTTTGTTGCTTGCTTTAATTTTATTTTGAGGATTGCGCGAAAAAACAAAATAATTCAAACTAAGGTTATGACCGCGGAAACTATTAACTTTACATATAAGAAATATTTAACAAAAATCAAACAATTTAAAAATATATAGGTTTTCTGTTACAAAAGTCGACTTTTGCTATTTCTTCCGTGGTCGCTAGAAAAAATCAGTACGGCCATCTTGCAACAAGTTTCGTTCAAAATCAGCATATGCTCTGCTGCCAACGATTGAATATTTATGACTTTTTTACTGAATGTTAATTTCTCCTAAATAACTGGAGGATCAGACAAACTTGACCTAGAAACGAATGTGGTATAGAAAGTTATGCAATTGACTTTTTTTTTCACCATCACAAAATTGACTTTGTGTGTGTGTGTGTGTGTGTCTGTGTCTGTGTCAGTGTCTGTGTCTGTGTCTGTGTCTGTGTCTGCCTCTGCCTCTGCGTCTGCGTCTGCGTCTGCGTCTGCGTCATTGTCTGCGTCATTGTCTGCATCTGCGTCTGCGTCTACGTCTACGTCTGCGTCTGCATTTGCGTCTGCGTCTGCATCTGCGTCTGCATCTGCGTCTGCGCCTGCATCTGCGTCTGCGTCTGCGTGTGCGTGTGAGTGTGCGTGTGAGTGTGCGTGTGTGTGTGTGTGGGAGCGTGCGTGCGTACGTGCGTGTGTGTGTGTGGATGTGTGGATGGATGTATGTTATAACACATAATAACTCCAGAACGAATGAAGGTACTTAAAATTTTGCATTTAACCTTGTTTTCATTTCTCCTGGAGCTGATAAGATTCTGGAGGAAATTCAGCGGCGGAAAGGGGAGGTTTATCAGGGGCTGTTTTTGATTTTAATCAAATATTTTTGAAACAGTTGTATATTTCAGAGGAATAAAAATACCAATATATAGATTAATTATGTTCTATGAAATTTTTTGATACAACGCGTGATTTAGCGCCAAAAAAATTCATAAGGTAGAAGTTAGGTGTTAATAATGATTAATTTTATATCAGGAAATGTGTACAGGCTGTCCCAAATTCGAGGGCAAGCATGGGGATCTCGCTTATTATAAGAGATAGGATATAGGTTTAAATTCGGCACTTTTGCTAAATTCTATGCCGAGTAATAGTCTAAAAAGAAATTTGAGCTAACTCGAATGGATTTGGTTTTATGCTCATTAACAAACATTAACAAACAACTCAAACAAGTATGTCTATGTAACACGGTCATAATAGCGACAACGCAAATTTATCGATAGGTAACAACAAAATAATTACACAGACAAACAAACAAAAATTATTATAATAAATGTTCGAACAAGTTTCCTCCTTCTTGAATATAGTAACGAATTCTTCTTCTACCATTGTTTACGCTTCTTTGAATGGTTCGCCTGGGAATTTGACGAAGTTCATTAACAACCCTATTCTGGAGTTCTTCTATATTTTGCGGTGGCGTCTTATAAATCATATTTTTTTAAATAGCCCCAGAGGAAGTAATCTAAAGGGATTTAATCTGGACTTCTTGCTGGCCACCTAAGTGGTCCCCTATTTCCCATCTATTTATCAGGAAATTCGCCGTTAAGATATTCACTTATTATCGCAGCATTATGTGGAGGAGCTCCGTCCATTTGCCACCAGAGAGCCCATCTTTCGTTTAGCGGAACATCATCCAAAAGGTCTGATATTTCGTGTGTTAGAAATGCGAGGTAGCGTTGAGACGTTAGGACACCTTCGTAAATAATTGGCCCAAGGAGCCTATCCTTCCAGATTCCAACCCACACATTAAAGGACCGGTGGCCTTGTCCTCGCATTTGCCTGTTAATTCGTGGATTTTCAACGGACCAGTAGTGCTCGTTATTACGATTTTCCATTAATGGAAAAATTGCACTCATCCGTCCAAATTATTTGATTGAGAAAGTTGCGATTTTCCAGCATTTTGGTATTAAGTTGGTTACAAAAATCCAACCGTCTCATATCGTCCCCAGGCCGAAGAGTTTGACTAACGTGTAACTTAAATAGTTTATAACGGTGTTGCTTTAACACTCGCCAAACTGTCGTTTTTGGCACTTCAATAGTTTGCTCTATTTCTCTGGTAGATGTTGAAGGATTTTCTTGAACCTAAGATGGATAACATAAAGTCATAACTCTCCAAAAAAAAATGTCTGCTGAAATTAGCAGTGAAGTGAGTGGAAATTCTTATAATTAGTATAGTACTAACAAATAGTACCTGATGTAATATTTCTTCTTCGGCATCTCTGTCTAGTCTGCTACCATATGCATTTCGAGGTTTCTGAAAACATCCAAATTCTCGCAAATATTGGTATAATTTTAAAAAATATCTCTGGTTTGGTTGCTGCCTCTCCGGATATTCCTCTAAATATCTTTGTTCTGCTCTGACACTATTTCTATTGCAGCTATAAAATATCCTTATCATGTCTCGTTTTTCTGAATTTGAAAACATTCTAAAGAAACTTGCAAATTTTAAAGCACTAACACGAAGGATCTTGCAGTTATTACCCTTTTTACAACTAGAAAATGACATGACAAAAGCCAACTCCTGAGTTTTGTTTGATTCGTGGGTATCGTGATAATGTAATATTTAGTTTTTAATTTAAGAGTATTTTAGTTCGCAGTCGATCAAACCATGAAATGTTAGATATTGCTAAAATCAGCATAACATTCTCCATCCAACGCCATAAAAATATGTCTTAACCCCGATAAGAAAAAATAAACCTGATGATGGTTCAGAATAAACAAAACGTCGCATAATATTTTTAATACCGTATTAGTATTGTGCGTAAAAAGTTGCCTTAATAATGTTTAATCGAATTTTGAAAATTCCTAATAATAAGGTAGCCAAACGCGAAAAACAAAAATCGAAATTTTTAGTTTTTTGAGCATAAAACCAAATCCATTCGAGTTAGCTCAAATTTCTTTTTAGACTATTACTCGACATCGAATTTAGCAAAAGTGCCGAATTTAAACCTATATCCTATCTCTTATAATAAGCGAGATCCCCATGCTTGCCCTCGAATTTGGGACAGCCTGTACACATAGTTTTCAAAGAAAATTTAGTTTTACATAAGATCTCTTTATAACGCGAAATAAGTGTAAAAATTAAATAAATATGAGTGAAAATGCTTAAACTATATTACTCATATTTTTATAGAAGCGGGCGGCTTTGGAATTGTTTAAGTTATCATCTATATGTCTATTAACCTTTATCTGACATGAAGTATTAAACGTCCGTTTGACGTTAATTATTGTTTTTACAATGTTGCCTATTTTCGTAATGAACTGATACAACGTGATCAATCTCAAGTGTACTGCAGTGGCATGACAAAAATCCCTAGTTGTTAATATTGTTGTGTTTTGCAGTTGGCTGCTTTGGATTTTTAGTGTGGTTTTGGTCGTTTTAGTTTATGTCAGTTTATGTCATATTATACTTCATTTTTCACTTTTGTATTTTCTTGAGTTATTTACAAACTGTCTATATCAAGACAAATTATATATTCTGAATTTCAAATTGTGATATCGGATTTAATCGTCATGCCATTTTGAATCGAACACGACACATTCATTGTTGTGGCTCATTTTCGTAGCGGCTTCCAAGATGGTAATGGGCAATGGCATTATTCATTGGAATCATGCATCGATCAATTTACTGTTGAGTACCCAAATGAAAATATTAGTTACGAAACATTTAGTCAACATCGTAATCGATTGATAGCTCGATTCATGGAAACTGGTAGTGTTTTAAAACGCAAACGTGAAGCTTCGGCTACCGTCTTAACAGAGGACACCTTAGCAGATATCCAAGCAAGGATGAATACAAGTCCCAATAAATCTTTACGAAAACTATCTGCACAAACACGTATGAAAAATTTTACCATACAAACATAATTTTACATAAATAATTTTTAGATGTATCCTGTGGAAGTGTCCACACTGCAGTAAAGAAGAATTTACATTTGTACCCGTACAAGGTGTCGTTATTACAACAGTTGAGAGATAGAGATTTTCAGCTTAGAGTAAACTACTGTCAATGGTTCAACAATACGATGAACAATGATTTACTGGATGTATCTTTTTTTTCTGATGAAGCTTGGTTTCATCTGTCCGGTTACATAAATAGCCACAATTATCGTACGTGATCTGCAGAAAATCCACATGTATTTCGAAAAACTACGTTATACCCTATCAAGGTCGGTGTCTGGATAGCAATGTCGCGACAACGAATATTTGGACCAGTATTTTTCGATGGCACAATTACTGCGGCAAGATACAGGGAAATACTTTTAGAACCATTTATTAATAATTTGGATGATCGTGAATTACGAAACGGGTATTTCCAGCAAGACTCCGCTACCCCACATACTGCACAGGCTACAATTAATTATTTACGAGACTTCTTTGAAGATAGAATTATTAGTGTAAATCGTTGGCCACCGAATTCACCAGACTTGACACCGTTAGACTTTCTTCTTTTTGGTTATTTAAAAAACAAAGTGTTCAGCAGAAGATTGCATACTCTTCAAGAATTGCGAGATGCTATAACTTATGAAGTTCATAATATTGGTGCCGAAATGTTACAAAATGTATTTGCGAATATGCAACGTAGGGTGAACTTATGTTTACAATTTAATGGTGGTCATTTTGAACATGTACTGTAAATTTTATTTAATTATAATGAAATTATAACATTTAAATACTTAAGATTCATTATTTTGTAATGATTTAATCCAATCATTAAATAATATTTTATTTATTTTGTTGTATTTTATAGGGATGCAGTCTAATCAAATACAAAATAGTCATTATTTAAATTAAGATAATATTTTATAATATGTATAAGTTAATGACCTTCATACAGATTTGAAACTGATCGTAGTTTTTACTCGAACCATGCTCTAGAGTAGCTAGAGCAATACAGCTTCTTACCAATCTATCAGTGTTACCAACTTAAATATTTTGATCACGTGGTATACACTTGAGATTGATCACTCTGTAAAAGAGGTTGCATAATTATCCTACAAAAAATTGCTAGTAAAATTATTTAATTTCTTTTAATTTCCATTTTGTAGTTTGGTAGGTATTGTGGTTTTCCACACCAGATATTTTTGTTCTAACTGAATTGTAGGTACACTAAATTTATTAGGTATTAGTGCGAATCTTTTGGACAATGTTTAATAACAAATTGTTTAATATATAAATAAACTTTACTGATCTAAAATATTTATTGAAATAAGTATAAAATTATTTGTGAAGAAAAAATTTGGATAAATACGAATTGAAACCACGATTTCCTACAACCCTGAAGGTAGTTCTGTTACCGGAAAAAAAGTCTCAATTCTCTTTGAGTCTAATTTTAATTGTTAGGTACCTTTAATCTTAATATTCCTATTTATAAGTTAGTTTTACAATTTAGAACAATTTTGTTCCAATAATTATACAAAATGTTTTCACGCGCATGATGAAGGTGATTGTGAAAATTAAGTCTATGTAACACATTTATTGTGCTTTAGGATTGGAAAAAACATTAATTTATTGACACAATTAGGTTTAATGAATTATGGGCAACCTAGAGTTACGTAAAAAATAACAAAGTTAGAAATCATTATCACATTAGGTATAGTGATAATTTACCTGAATCTGGAAAGAATGAATACATGTATGTATACATGCGACCAAATTTAATTCTACCAGGACATTAAAAATGTACTTATAATAATTATTTTTTCTTATAACCTTCACAATGGAATTCATGTTACTATAATTCAAACATTCAACCTTTGAAATAAACTAGACAAGAGTGCAATACTTTAATAGAGAGGGCGACAATTACGCAAATAAAATTAAAATTGTACTGCATATTTCACTTTGCAAAGTGTATTAAGACACTGAATCTTTGTTATTGTTATAAAGGGATAACAGTGAATAAGAAGTTAGTTATGAGATAAGTGGGGGCGTAGCGCATGAGTGTGACAAACGTAATGTGTATGTATATGATTATTTACGGATGGAAATCACTTCTATTAGCCATTAAGTTTAACTTAGATAAAAGAGTAAATTATTTTCAAAGTGGGGGATTTGGAAGTGGTTATAGAGGCAGTACTGTACAGAGCGAATCAAAGGACACCGGCCACCACTCTTCAGAGCAAAACCGTATCGTTAATAACATTTTAGTTCTGACTCTGCTACAGACGTAAGAATACGTAGCGACTCACCAGCTTTAACATTTCCACGCGGTTTTACGGATATTTGTGATGTGACTTCCATTTTCATGTTATTTTTTATCTTTCGTTTTAATTTCATTCGTAATATAAATAACTACCTTGATATTGTGAAGTGTGTGTTATTTACTATATAATAATTGTTAATTAGTGTTTTATTGCTAATTGAATTTTTTTGCACCGGCTAAACGCAGTAAGTACCGATACTTTATGATAGTAACTTTTGCATACGTCTTGTTGCGTAAAATTTTATGCACTGTTCTAAAAGTCCTATAACATATTTCCTTTATTTATCAAGATTTTTAAGGTTCTGTGCATTTAAAAATTAAGATGAACAAAAATTTGTATAACTTTGTACACACTATAATAATAGATAAATTAAACCATAACCAGCAACTATAGGTTGTGTAAACCATAATTTAATAAATCTAGGCTTAGCTTGTGTAATTAATTTTATAGTTGATTTCGAGTTAGTTTAGAGATTCGATTGTGAAAGTTAATTTGTCAGCAAGCTGTTTGTGCTACACGCGTAGATACTAATAATATTCCTAATTACGTCTCTTCATTTCCAGGAGAAGCCTTAAATTTAAAAATGTAGGTAATATTTTCTTAATGCATAATAACATTACAAGTGAGATACACAATGTGTACGTTAAAATGATGTATGTTTCACATTTTCTAACTATCAACACAATCGTTAGGTAGGTACTATATTTTTATACAAATTTATTAGTTTGGGCGATGCTCTGGTATAAAATAATTGTTGAACCAATGTACAAATGAAGTATTTGCAAATTTAAGTATTAATGTTTATGATTAATGTAACGTATTTATAGTAAACGCATCATGCGATAAGAAGACAACGCGGATAAATATTATTGTTATAAACTGTAGGTAAACCGTATTATTTATAATTTTAGCGTAATATTACACCTAAATTACTGTGAAACGTAAAGTTTTCAAACTACATGTCAAGCTATTGTATTTATAGTTTTAATCACTTTTCCAATTTCAATTTTCATTTTGTATTATACTATCATTTCGTATACTTACTTCGCCATTTTAATATTTAATCTTATGTTTGTATTCTGGCTTGGTTCCATAATTTGAAACTTTATGTAAAATTATATTTAACATAAAAAAAGGTAATATTAGTTTCTAACACAATTCAACAACAACTGTTTTGTCCAAAAATATTGCAGAATTTGAAAATTTCTGCTAACTTATTTGATTAAGGAAAACCATATTAAAAGTTGTATTATTATTTTTAGTAAAGATTTAACATTCCACCAGTTACGATTTACAATCAAGAATTTCACAAAAAATATAAATGTTCTTAATCGGATCAATAAGAAATGTTCTTGATAAAAAAGAATACAAATAACCTATTTAGTATATTGTATATTGATATGCTTCTTTTGCCTTAAAACAGATGAGTTAATTAATGTAGGTAATTAGAAACGGTAACATTGTTTTTAATAAAATAAAATAAATAACTTTTCTTTTTAATGAGGCCAGGTTAAACCGTAAAAAGACAGTGAATACGTAAAACATTGCGTAAGATACACAGACAGACTCTGGGTGCCATAAAATGATACGTTAAAAATCTGGAGTGTCTCCACTCAGTGTTCCTGTATACATACAATAAAAATACTAGCGGATTTATATAATTACATAATGAAACTCTGCGTACAATGCAAAAATGAAGTTTTACATGTCCTTCAACACCTTTATTCTATTCTAAAACAAAAATTACAATAAGTTTCTTAACGATTTTCACTTTTTTAGGTAGGTAATGTCCAATGTATTTAAAACAAACAGTGAAAATACATTTATAGGTAGTTTCTAATGTTTCACACTTGTTCAACGTTTTGACTATGTACGCCATTTTAAAGTGTTAATGCATATTCAAACAAAATTTAAAAACAATTTTAACAAAAAAGACCTTCCCCACTTGGGTTAAAACTCGCGTTGCTTACATTACCAGTCCGATAATTTAACCGTTTGACCAATAGTTCCATCCATGTTTAACGTTTATTATTCGCATATTACTAAATGATTACAAACTTTTTTTTTACCATTTTTGTCCATTTTGAGTTTGATATTTAAGATCACACTATGTATACATACGTTTTTTTGCAGTTTATATTGGTTCTATAGCATCCCAGTCGAAAATCTTAGTTTCTATAAGAATAATTTTTATTTAAATACCATTTCTAGTGCCTCTGTCAGATTTAAATTTCATATCTAATAGTTTCTTAGTATTTTCTTCCATGCGTGTGAGAAATTTCAATTTAATAGCTTCATTTAAACGGCCATTTTACTTGAAGAAATTTTAAAACTGTTGTCGGTTAACAGGTACTTCCGGTAGTACTATATGTCCTAAAGTTGACACGGATCTACGATTTTTCCATAATAGCAGTGTGCCAAATTTTATAACTCCAGCTCAAACGGCCTGACCGCTGTTGTGTTTACATACAGACACACAGATAGATACACACCCACACACACAGGCGGCATGCCAAAAATGGTCAAAATGGGTTCAGGGGCCCTCAAAACGTGAAGATCCGTCAAAATCTCGATAGCAATTTTTTTCCCTTTACTACACTTCGTGTAGTATAGGTATGGGAATGTAGAAATGGGTCTATCATGCTCTTATTCAAAATAAGCTATATATTACAAGGTTGTATTTTGACATTTATTTATACAAAAATTTATAAATATAAAATATGTGCAGTAGATCACTACTATGCAGTTACCAGAAATACGCGATACCTACTTTGTACTAGGTATCTCATTCTAAGAATACGAATGTCATTTATCCGGACATACTTTGAAAGTATAATAGTAATGAAAATAGTATAATTAATAATTAGTGAAATGTCAGTTAATTTTATTTTTTGATTATCGGCAAATAAATGATTTTTTATTTATAGACACCACAAAGGGGTTACGAACATCAATTATGGTTTGTAGTTTATAGCTTATTATTATTACTATTACCACGGTTGTGATTATGATTACACCCACAAACATCCAAGCGTGGAAGCTGTTTAGACGCACCAACCAGGGTTCAAATCCACAGCTACTTAACGTAGTTTTAATGAAACTGTAGAAGCTAACCGATACACAATGTCAGCCATTAGAGATTTATTACTATTATTACAATTACTTATATGATATTACAAGCAAAATAATTAAATATGCATAATAAGCTGTATGTAACAAGGTAGTCTAAAAATAAAGCAAGTATTCCAAACACCAAAACCCGGGTTTTTACATAAAGCTTTGAAATACAATTTCTGCTTTTACCTATTAATAGGTTTTGAAAAAGGTTCGATGCACAAAGAGTTGAGAAAAACACCATTTTCTTCTCCAGTTTTACAAATGTCTATTGTCGTATGAAAACTGATCTGATATATACGGTGTCTCAAAATTAATGGGACACTGAGCACCAGTAGGTTCCTTACAAGAAAATAAGTCGATTGAACCCAACATGCTATAGTTCTAAAGTTGATATTTACCCAGATACGGGGAGTTTGTTAGCTGTAATGAAAAACAATGAATGGAACAACGTAAAAATTAATTAAAATTAATGGTACACAGAGCACCAATAGATTCCTTATAAGAAAATAAGTCGATTGAACCAAACATGCTTTAGTCCAAAAGTTGATATTTACTGAGATACGGGATGTTTGTTAGTTGTAATGAAAAACATATTGAATAGAACAACATAAAAAAACATAGTAGCATGGTGTTTTATGAAACAAAAAGTAATTTAATATGTTATAATGTTTTAGTAATAATCTTAACGTTTCATTACCACTAACAAACACCCCGTATTTCAGTAAATATCAGCTTTTGGACTAAAGAATGTTGGATTCAATCGACCTCTTTTCTTGTAAGGAATTTAGTGGTGGTCTGTGTCCCATTCATTTTGGGACACCCTGTATATTAGTAATTAAGGTATCAAGGGTGTTACGGGTATAATAATGCCTCGAGGTCAAAAGTGTACTTTGTACGTTGTACATTGTGTGGAAATTGATTATCTTGTCGACATTTGGCACATTTTCCAGCATTGCAATTTATCTAATGAAGCGGAGTACGAAAATGATGGTCTATTAAATGTTGTCCCATCTGCAATAAAACTATTAGTGCTTAATTTAGGTAGTGATAATAATATTACTAATTTATTATTTAAATTCAACAAGAAATTCTCAGTATAAATTTATTTTAAAAAAATTTATTACATTATATAGAAAGTATAATGCGTCACCAGTTTTGGGTAGGATTTAATCTAAGAAAGATTTGGTAACTGGCAAATAAACTGCCAAAGTGCAAAATCAAAATTCAGTTCATATCTATATAGTCGGATAACGTGTTAAGTGATAAGAAAAATATGGTTATTACTCACTTTGTTACTCACCCTCGGGTAAACAGAATTAATTAGGGAAGATATTGCGTTTATGAAAAAATTCGACCTCGAGGTTTTGACGGATTTTTACGTTTTGAGGGGCCTTTAATATATTTTGAGCACTTTTGACATGCCGTCTGTGTGTGTATGTGTACGTAAACACGATAGCTGCAAGACCGTTAGAGCTGGAGTGATGAAATTTGGCATGCGGCTTTTATAGCAAATTCGTAGATCAGTATCAACTTTAGGTAAATTTAGGACCACCTGTTAATCTACACAGTTTTCAATTTTTTCCAATGGAACTATTAAATTGAAATTTCTTACACGCATGAAAGACGCTGTAAAACCATTAGATATAAAATTTCAAGGCCATCGAGGTACTAGGAATGGTATTTAAATTTAAAAAATATTCGTATGTAAATTGAGACTTTTAACCGAGATTTCGACAGGGATACTACTGACGCAATAAAAATCGTGAAAAACGCCTATATACGTAGTTTCAACTTTTTTATCGAGCTAAAAATGGTAAAAATTAAAATCTGTAACAATTTAATAATATGCTAACAATATATGTTAAATATAAATGGCGAAACGGTCAAGTTATTAGACTGATAAAGCAAGGTATGGAAGTTCTAACCCCCGAAGAGGAAATAATTTTTTCCTTTCCATATAATTATTTTTAAATTTTATTTTAATATGCATTTATAAATGACGTACTTATTCAAAATTTTGTGCAAGCGCTAAACATTAGAAATGTATTTTGATTTTTTGTTTGAAATACAAGCATTGGACATTACCTACATCAATATTTGAAAGAGCATCTTAAAACACTATTAAAGATTATTATAGTGAAAATCCATAAGAAACTTACTGTAATTTTTATTTTAATTCTTGAATTAAAGTGTTGAAGGACTAAATTATTCGATTGGTCCTAATACAAAATCATTTGGTACAAATATCCACTTGATAACCGTTTGGTAACAGTATTCTATTGTAGTTTTCAAGATTTTTGAACTGTGAGTGTGGACTGATCATCCTCATTACCTGGGGTCGATTTTACTATCCTAAAGGATTCGAAAAGGTTTCAACGCAACCCAATCACAGTCATATGTGCTAGTGTTATTAATACACCATTTTAGCGTGACCTGGTAATGAATGAACAATATTTCCATGATAGTGTAAACCAAAATGGTTTCATAGTTAAAATCAGTAGTTTAGAGCGTTGGACGTCTGACAAATCAAATTCAAATTTTCAAAAATCTTGCAAAAAATATTTCACACGTGCAAATGGGTTAATGTGGTCACGTGAAAACACACTATATGTGGTAAACCTTTTCATCATATAAAATTATTCTTAAATAATTCATTTTTAAAAAAAATAATGATTCAGGTTGTCTAGAAAAGACTTGCTTTAAATTAAATAATTTCATATTGTGCTCGTGGTTAAATACAATTTTATACATTCAATTAATAATAATAAGGTAACCACAGTTTAGATAAAATTAATTTTATTTAATGTAACGTTATCTTTAGTATTAATTTTCGTAAACGTCAAAGGGTAACCCTTTTACGTTTACGAAAAGCTTGACAATTCTAAACATTTAGTCATTTACGTATTAGCTAGCACAAATCAAGTATAAAATAGAATAGAATATTATACACGACGATAAAGGGAAATTAACATCTCGTGAAAAGTAAATCACTCGTGGCTAACGCTACTAGTGAATTTACTTCCTTCACTCGATGTTAAAACTCCCCCTTTATCGTTTTTTTTTACTGTTGTTTGAAATACGTCAAACACAAATAATGAAAAAGCAAATCAATGCCAGGATTTAATAATAAAGTATTTTGTAATTTAGATATTTAAAAGTGCCAATTTTCAAAACTAATTGAAATTATGTACTTACTTTTCGTAACTACGGAAAATACATTTCATAATTACAAGTCAAAACAAAAATGAATATTTTTCAAGTGGAATCGATAATGTTCTTAGATTAAGCTTAATAAATGTACGAAAAACTCACAAGCCGTGTGATGAACATATTCTGTTTGAAGAAAAATGTAGAAATTAAAAAAAATCTTGTAAGGACGGTAGAAAATTTAATTTCAATTGACTTAACGCTATTTGCGTGATGTCGCTACGCTTATCCGCAGAAATGCCGCTCGTTATACAAAATCAAATTTTTCCAACTGGTTACATAAATAGCTTGCAATTGGAATGTTTCAATATTATGTTCACCATTTTTATTTAAACAAGTATGTATTACAATTCTCATGTTATTAGAAACATGACATAATTATTGTTCCGGTGTCAGTAGATGTAACTCTATCCTCATAAAATGGTTCATTATCTCGTATTATACGTACATAAATAGTTCATACCAGATTCGTTACAAAAAATAATAACAGCGACTTCCATACATAAAAACTTATTTAAAAGTGTGAGTAAACTTGAAAGGTATAAAAGAAATTAAATCAGGCTTGAAAATGACTACATTAATTAAGAATAGGGTATCTGTTTTTTTTTATTCTGACATTCTTCTCCTAGCTATTTTTAGACACACAATAAATAGAAGCTACTTTCAATACCGCATTGTTTGTGACTTAATAATAATCGATGTTTATTAAGACAAAAAACAGGTAATGTTAACTTGGGTCAGCAGATTTTTAAGCACAATTTTGAATATTGTATAACTTTCAGTAATGTATAAAGAACATTTAATGTAGATAAACACAAAATTTGTTAATTCATATTCAAAATAAAATAACTTCCTATTAATATACCTCCTTTTATAAATGCTTAGTCAGTATGCTGATTTGTTTATTTATGAAAGCTTGACAGAACAAATTTGATGAGAATTAATTTGTCTAAAAACTCTGCATAGTCATAAATCATAATAATAATAATAATAATAATACTTACTTCCGGTATTTGATTTTGTAGAAAATTGGGGAGATTTTTGTTCCTGATCTTATCCATAAGTATATATGCTCATATACTTACTAAACCATACTTTAGAACTGTAGGAAGGGTTTGAAATAATATGTGCTTTTGGTTAGCATAGGTTAAAAATTAATCAACAGATTTATTTAGTTCAGTTTATAAATTATATTAAACTCACACTTTATTACAGCATAGTTCGACTTTTGTCGATTTGTAGTTTGGAATAATCGATAGTTTTTCAATGTGAATGACATTTCATATTAGTATACCGTTACAAGTAGCAGTTGGATTTTTAATAGATAAAATATAACTAAACATTGTTGGGAATGACATCCAGAAAATGCCACAATTAAAATACTTTGTGTGCTCATTGCATGAGAAAAAGAGATGTTAGTTTGTTTTTTTTTTGTACAAATTAAATATACTTTAAATTATTCAATATAAATTACGCTTAAATTGAACAGAACCGTACAATTTAATTCAAATAGAATAAAATTGTTATATTGTTGTAATAGCAAAACAAAATATTAGTTAAGTTAATCTATTTACACAGTTTTTGTTTGTGTAGCGCGACGTTTCCGAAGCGGTCTCTGCTTCCGTCATAAGGCTTAGTCCTTGAGTGGAATTCATTCTACTATGATTTTTTTTCAAGCACATGACTATTCTCAGACTAGTAAGTGAAAGGTTCCAAGTTCGAATCTGAAAGTAGTCAAGTGCTTGAGAAAAAATCATAGTTTAAATGAATTCGACTAAAGTGCGAAATCAGTCCTTCTCAGGACTAAGACCGATGACTGACGCAGAGCCCGTTTGCGAAACGTCGCGCAACAAAAACAAAAGCTCTGTAAATAAGCCAATCAACTCAATTAATATGAGAACACAGTTACAAAATACTTATAATACCAAAAAACAAAATATGTTTTAGGAGGTCTAGAACTTTTAAGATAAACATGTGTATGTGGGATACCTTTAATTAAAGTAAAAGTTGATGCCTAAACTTCATTGAACAAACAAAACAAATAAATGGATTTTATTAATTGGCACGAAATGTACAGGTATCGACATTATTGATACAAGTATGAGTTGAAAGTCTGAATTCGAAAATTATGCAACAGGAGACCTTTTAAGAATTCGTAAGAGCGACCTCAACGTTCCAGTCATACAGGTGATATAAATTGCACCGGTGCGCAAGAAAAAGTATTTGATTGATGAGACAACTATTCATTGATTCAATAACAATCATAATAAAATTTTAAAACAACTATTTTAACAAGTTACGATACTGTGGTTAAACGATACCAAGAATTAAAAATAAAGTAATTACAATACTTAGGTACTCTAAGGTTGGAATGCCACAGTTCTATTGGGCTAAAAATTCCACTGATTTCTTCTGACTAGGTTTAGTAAAAACACAAATACAGTAACCCAACTGAACTTTTAGATGGAGGGGTAAACAAGAATATTGGTGTAAAGGTGTGACCGATTATACAGCAATTGTGGCAATTTTGGTGATTTTCAGCAATTCTCTAGCAATTATAGCGATTTTCCAACAATTTTAGCGATTGTCCAACAATTGTGATAATTTTATATCGATTGTAGCGCAGGGTGCTTGAAAATTTTCAAAAAAATTATTTTAAAATATTAAGAATATCGTAAATTAAATATGGAAATAAAAAAAATTTACATTTACGTTTACGTTCACGTCTACATCTACGTGTACGTTTACTTTTACCTTTACCTATACGTTTACGTTTGCTGTTGCGTTTGCGTTTGCGTTTACGTTTACGTTTACGTTTGCGTTTGCCTTTCCGTTTACGTTTGCGTTTGCGTTTGCGTTTACGTTTACGTTTGCGTTTACGTTTACGTTTACGTTTACGTTTACGTTTACGTTTACGTTTACGTTTACGTTTACGTTTACGTTTACGTTTAAATTTACGTTCTTAAGTGCGACCCAACGTTCCATTCATGCAGGTGATATAAACTTCACCGGTGGGCACGAAAAAGTGTTTGATTGATGAGACAACTATTCATTGATTCAATAACAACCATAATAAAATTTTAAAACAACTATTTTAACAAGTTACGATACTGTGGTTAAACGATACCAAGAATTAAAAATAAAGTAATTACAATACTTAGGTACTCTAAGGTTGGAATGCCACAGTTCTATTGGGCTAAAAATTCCACTGATTTCTTCTGACTAGGTTTAGTAAAAACACAAATACAGTAACCCAACTGAACTTTTAGATGGAGGGGTAAACAAGAATATTGGTGTAAAGGTGTGACCGATTATACAGCAATTGTGGCAATTTTGGTGATTTTCAGCAATTCTCTAGCAATTATAGCGATTTTCCAACAATTGTGATAATTTTATATCGATTGTAGCGCAGGGTGCTTGAAAATTTTCAAAAAAATTATTTTAAAATATTAAGAATATCGTAAATTAAATATGGAAATAAAAAAAATTTACATTTACGTTTACGTTCACGTCTACATCTACGTGTACGTTTACTTTTACCTTTACCTATACGTTTACGTTTGCTGTTGCGTTTGCGTTTACGTTTACGTTTGCGTTTGCGTTTCCGTTTACGTTTGCGTTTGCGTTTACGTTTACGTTTGCGTTTACGTTTACGTTTACGTTTACGTTTACGTTTACGTTTACGTTTAAATTTACGTTCTTAAGTGCGACCCAACGTTCCATTCATGCAGGTGATATAAATTTCACCGGTGGGCACGAAAAAGTGTTTGATTGATGAGACAACTATTCATTGATTCAATAACAACCATAATAAAATTTTAAAACAACTACTTTAACAAGTTACGATACTCTGGTTAAACGATACCAAGAATTAAAAATAAAGTAATTACAATACTTAGGTACTCTAAGGTTGGAATGCCACAGTTCTGTTGGGCTAAAAATTCCACTGATTTCTTCTGACTAGGTTTAGTAAAAACACAAATACTGTAACCCAACTTAACTCTTAGATGGAGGGGTAAACAACTTAAGAATTTTGGTGTAAAGGCGTGACCGATTATTCAGCAACTGTGGCAGTTTTTGCAAATTTTGGTGATTTCCAGCAATTTTCTAGCAATTATAGCGATTTTCCAACAATTTTAGCGATTGTCCAACAATTGTGATAATTTTATATCGATTGTAGCGCAGGGTGCTTGACAATTTTGTAAAAAAAATTGTTTTAAAATATTAAGAATGTAGTAAATTAAACATGGAAACTAAAAAAATTTACATTTACGTTTACGTTCACGTCTACATCTACGTGTTACGTTTACCTTTACCTATACGTTCACGTTTGCTGTTGCGTTTGCGTTTACGTTTACGTTTGCGTTTACGTTTACCGTTTACGTTTACGTTTACGTTTGCGTTTACGTTTACGTTTACGTTTACGTTTACGTTTACGTTTACGTTTAAATTATACGTATCTTAAGTGCGACACCAACGATTACCATGAGAAGGAGTCATTGACTTTATGCGTAACAAATGAACTATTAAATCACAGGTTGTTGCACTGACCTTTAAAAAAAAGTGTTTTCCTTGAAGCAATTGAAGACAACCATACTGCATTAAGATTCAATAACGAAGCGTAATCAGGAGTTTGAAAGACAACTAGCATTTAAGAAGTTACGAGTCAATCTGGTTAATATCGGATACCATATGTGATTAAAAAGTAAAGTAATTAAAAGTACTTCTATTTTACTCTAAGGTCTGTGTAATTTGATCTAAACATATAAATACATGTTGGGCAAAATAATTCACTGATTTCTTCTGACGTTGATTATAGTGAAAACTGGTCATTTTAGATTTACCGTTCATACCCAACTTCAAAATGATCTATTCTACCACTGGAGGTAAACAAGCATTAAGAATTTATTGCTTCCAGTGAAAGGTAGTGACCGATTCCTCAGCAACTGTGTGATAACGCTATATAACGCAAATTTCAGTGAATACGTCTGATTTGCCAGCGTAATTTTAACCAGCTCTGAAATTGATAGCTTATTGTTACTGGTACTTTAGGTTTATAAGGCATAGATTGTCAAACCAATTGTGATAATTTTATATCGATTGTAGCGCAGGGTGCTTGACAATTTTGTAAAAAAAATTGTTTTAAAATATTAAGAATGTAGTAAATTAAACATGGAAACAAAAAAAAATTACATTTACGTTTATGTTTACTTTTACGTTTACGTTTACGTTTACGTTCACGTTCACGTTCGCGTTTGCGTTTACGTTTACGTTTACGTTTACGTTTACGTTTACGTTTACGTTTACGTTTACGTTTACGTTTACGTTTACGTTTGCGTTTACGTTTACGCTTATTATCTATGTTTGGACACAAGATTACATGAGAAGGAGTCATTGACTTTATGCGTAACAAATGAACTATTAAATACAGGTTGTTGCACTGACCTTTAAAAAAAAATAAAATGTTTTCCTTGAAGCAATTGAAAGAAAAACCATACTGCATTAAGAATTACTGACGAAGGGTTCAGGAGTTTGAAAGAAACAGCATTGGATTCGAGTCAATCTGGTAATATCGGAGCCATATGTGATAAAAAAGAAAAGTTATAAAAGTACTTCTATTTTATTCATTCTGTGTAATTTGATCTAAACATATAAAAATACATTTAAAATAATTACGATTTTGACGTTGATTATGTGAAAACTGGTCATTTTAGATTTTCCGTTCATATAATTCAAAATGATCTATTCTACCACTATAAATAAGCATTAAATTTATTGCTTCCAGTGAAAGGTAGTGCCATTCCTAGCTGTGTGATAACGCTATATAACGTAAATTTCCGAGTGAATACGTCTTATTTTGTGCCGCGTATTTTTAACCAGTGCTCTGGAAATTGATCCTTATTGTTACTGGTACTTTAGGTTTATAAGGCATAGATTTCAAACCTATAATTATCGATAGCAATTACAGTTATCGTCGTCAGTAAGAGTATCAGTTTTAGAAGCCGATTTTTGATTTTGTATTATTTATCGTAAAATACTCGATTTAGAAAGCTAGAAGGTAGGTATTTGTAATTATCTACTAAAAATCGTGATAGTTTACATTTTCATATTAATTAATTTATAAAATTATCATTCTTACTAACGTCGATAGCTGTAATTATTATCGAAACGTATAAATTGAGTATTATTTCCAGATAAATTATACAACACCTATAAGTTTTGATAAAAATTAGAGTTATCGTCGTCGGTAAGACTCAAAGTTTTACAAATTAATTGTTATCGAAATATAGATTTTAAATAATTTATAAGTCTAAAAGATAAGTATTTATAATTATAAGTTTAAATCGTGAAAGTTTATATTTTCATATAGGTATGGTCTCCACTGGGTAAACAATTAAATCAAAACAAAATACTGACATGGTTTGTGAAAACTACTACTCGTATTTTTTATGGGTTGGAAGGTATCCTGGAATAGTATTGAAATGATAGAATGATATGGTTATACCTTTTATTAATCCGTATTGGGATTTTGGGAATGTAATATTTATGAATTGGAGGATAAAATAATCATATCAATCAATCACATAAATTCCTCTTCAATCCTAAGATATTGAAGCAGTCTTTCGCAAATTTTGCGAGGAACAGCAATTCCAACAGTTCCACATCTTACAATCTTTGGAAACCACTCACAGTTGCTCGTCATCGTTAACAATTCAAAGAAATCTCAGGACTTCTGGCTGGTTCGTTTATAATTAATGGTTAACCTCTCGCTAACAACTAATGCTACGGATACGTTTAATATTGAGCAGGTATTATTTGAACCGTTTACTTCGATTATTTTCACTAACAATCAAAACGGCACAATTTTTTTTACCGCTTTCAAAATGGTTGAAGCCTGTTAAGCATGTTAATAACTAGATATGACATTTTAATTCTTTTTAGTTAAATACGTTAGTGATACATTGACGTCTTACCAAGCAATACTTTATTACATGTGAACCACGAATATTTTGATGGTGTGATGGGGGATCGGGCAACTTGCCTTCGTCGACTCGCCGCTGTCAACTGGCCGCCGTTATCTCGCCCCGGGGACAACTCGCCATACGTACCGCATACGTAAAAAGATGAAGTAAACACGACGCCCTGTAGTACAACTAAAATCACATTAATATACAATCGACTCATAAGTTGTACATTTAAAGCGGGCATGTTAATAGTCTTGTCAAGAATTAGTCAAATATAGTAGATTAGATGAAAATGTTAGGTATTTTTGTAATTTTAGAAATATTTTTGTTTTTTTTGTTTTCCTATGATTATATTGAATAATAATTATTATTTACATATGTACACACACTTATTGTTCCATTTCAAAATTATGAGATAACCCCCTCAAATACTCGATGATTTATTGACGCTTGTAGTTATTCACAATGCTTCATGTGAGTGCCTATTAACACGATGAACGATATTTCCTTCTTTTAGATGAATTCTGCCTTTGCACCGCCCTCTTCGTTCGCACCGCCAGAATTTCGTAGTACAATCTTTTGAAAGTCTGACGAATACATAAATAAAACCGTCACTCTCGAACTAAGTTTTGTTGCGCTGCGAGACTATATTATTTATTGCTTCCATGGCTCACTAGTTTTACGCGAAAAATCTGCTAACACTAAACTTCTAACACTTAAATTAAATGTTTATATATCTAATACTTCGATTACCAACTTTCCAAATTACATTAATTCATCATTAGCTTAATCCTTTAACTAACGACTTGATTGACTAGATATCAACGTAATTTAATAATAACAGTAAGTTTTTAAGAAAACGTCTATTTCTTAAATTTAATTTTAATTACCCGCTTACTGTGAATATTGGGGCGGTCATTATTTAGATAATTCTTTATTTTGTATGCTCCCAGGGGTCCGTAATGTATGAAATACATTAAAAAAGATATTCCCCATGGTCTGTGAAGTTGGTTTATTTCATCTTTCATCCGAGGCGAGTTGTCCCGCGACGAGATGACGGCGGCAAGTTGTCCCCGCCGCGAGATGACGGCGGCCAGTTGACAGTGACGTGTCGACGGCGGCGGGTTGTCCTAGATTGCATGTCCATATTACGTCAATTACTAAACACCCTGTATAATACGATAAAGCAATTATTTCATAATTTGTTAATTAACATGAGTACTGCATTTAATAAATTAAGATTTCTACAAAAAGTAAAATTTTATCAAACCTTCCAAGTTTAGAGGATCAAATTCAGAATTCATTCTTAGGTATTCCTCAAATAATTGACTCTTTCACCTTAATTGTTTTTGTATTTATTTATTTTTTACATGTTATAAGTACATTATAGCAATAAATTTTTATTACTTAAATATAATTATAATTTTCTCATTTTTCATTTTAGAACCGTATAAAAATTTGGGCTCTGTTCTGACAGTCCTTCAAAATTTTCATATAGTATCAAAAATCTTCTTTTAAAGGCTAGACATGCCTAAAGTAATTTTACAAATAAAGAGAAATAATAGCGTTAAAATACCTACGGGCATTTATAGTTAATTATGTATTAAGGGCATAATGAGATTTTTAACTTTTTATGGTCCGAGGCGCTATTTCGATCCCAAGCGTAAGGGCTAATAAAGCGCCGTAGGACCATAATGCTCGCAATACATACAAAATTTTATGCACGATCACTATATTGAATATTTAAAATGAATTAATTGTTTTCAAAAGAAATACATCTCATTTATGATAATAGGTATTAGTGCGTTATAATGTAAACTACTACAAAAGTAGGCATGACAAATTGATCATCCATTTGCCGTTTTGGTTTAGTTAGTTTTAAATGCAGTAACTAAGATATTTACAGAAATAAGCAGAATGAAATTAAGGAATGGTACCACCTAGTATAAACATGACTACCTGTAAATATTTTTAAATGCACTCATAGTTTTGTTGCTATTGTTTTCAGTTTTTGACGTTTCATTGTAGTTCACTAGATCATAATCACGTCCGCGGGCTGCAAAAAGACGGTTACATCAAAACAATTTGGTTATAATTATCATATTATAATGTGATCGTGCATAAATATATTGTCATCCGTGTTATTTGTTGTTATGAATAACTTGGTCAATAAAATGCATTTATTCAATAATTTAAAAAAGAGAATTTGAGAAAATCAAGGCGCACGGTTTACGGTGACTTAATACAAATTTATGTTTCCTAATTTTTTACTACTACCAGAAAAAGCAAAACTTATAATGAGCAAGTTTTTGTCGTAAAATAAAAAAATACTTGTTTTCAGTATAGCTAGGTTCATAGGTGAATACACTACATAAGCCAATATACTAATTAATTAAATTAGGAAGTTAATTTCCTTGGATTTGAACCAGTATACGGTATAATTCAAATAAGAGAGTATGGATGGCGTTCCCATTAAGAATATATTATGGTTAACAATTTGGTTAAAATTTCATTAAAATCGATTTTGGGTGGTTATTTAACTGCCGAAAATACATTTTAAAGTAATTACAAGAAAACCAATCCCCTGATGTGCATAATTGTGCTCTAACCAGTTTCTAACCCCATTAATGTGGAGGGGCCCTGCCTTGTTGAAAATGTAACAAATTGTCATTCAAAACTAGTTCATGATCTTCATCTCTTTCATTTTTCAATTCGTCAATTATAAGGGGCTGTATTGTTTCATCTAACATTTGATAATAGAGTTCACCATTTAAATTCCAATAATACAATATCCAAGAATACCTGCACAGACATTAATTTTTTCAGGATACTGCGTATTGTCTTCCCTAATAAGATGAGTAATATGCATGTTATAGGGATGAAATGTGTGCGTTTTCAACACTTTTCGAGCAGATTCATTGTAGTTTGATCAATAACTTCAATTTGAGTAGCTTCATGTAGGAGTCGAGGTTGATTTCTATTTTTATTGATTTTATGCTGTAGCAATTTGTCGAGCACAACGGTTTTTTGAACCATAGATAAAAATAATTTCAACATGTTCGGCGGTTGCGTAAACCATCAAAATTAATAAGAGGTTTAAAATATTACAGAATCACAATAAAAGTAATGACAGTTGTCAAATTTTAATTAATTTAATTTAATTTTAATAAAAAGGCACCTACTTGATATCAAGCAAAAAAAATTATTATTGAGAATTCTACAAGCAAGTTTCCAAACACAAGTTATCTGAAAGCTCCTTTAATAAGAAATTCCTCTGATAAGTAAACAATATTCTGTGTTTTTTGACTTACAGATCGTAATTTGTTAGGATCTATTTGAATTAGTGATTTGATTTGACATTAGTAGCGATAAATACGAAAACATACAACTAAAGTTACTGAAACCTTTTTTTTTTTTTGCTTTTTTCAACAAAATAATCGATTAATTAACATTTTGTTTAACACTGATGAATAACATTTTTAAAGGGCTTTCCTATGATATGTTAAGGATGAGGAGTTACTTATCTGTTATAGTTTCATAGATTAGAGATCTGGCAAGTTTTCAAATTGACACCCGGTACGGCGTACACTCTTCTTCCACGACGGTAAATAATCGGTGCTTCCCTGTTTTGGTTTCGGAAATTTTTATTAGCAGTAGCAAGTTCTTCAATGTCATTGATTTTCATTTTTGGTAGTTCGTGGCACCTACGTGCCCCAGAAATACCAAATAATGAAACAATCTGAAAATGTAGGCGATTTAATACACACTGCAAAATAAATCATGTAATTTTTACCTTTGTCCCCAGATACTTCTCATCTGGAGCATCAAACACGAACTTATCAAGCTTTTCTTTGGTTAAAACTTAAAGCTTTCGTGGATATATAACCTTTCCCTTGCTTCTTTAGAAAAGCACACAGATTTAGATATTCCTAATTCGAAATCTGACATGATAGTCAGATGGTCAGTTTCTTTTTGAAATTATTTGAAACATTTTCTAAACTTACATAAACGATAACACTTTTTTTCAATTTAATTTGTTTTTGTTTACATCGTAACCACGGAGAGATGTTATTAGGTATTACGATTTAGCTTGATCGTAGTCTTTTATTTTTTACTACAGTTTTGTTTTGTTACAATGTAAGTGCTTGTTTGAAAAAAATATATGTTAGTGTGAAACTCCGAAATTTGGCTAATGTCGACATTCTGTGGTGATTGTTAGAATTCTCCAAGGTGCTTGGCGTATGTCAGATGTATTTGCCTAACACCGTTATTTTTAACTTACACCGGCGAATGTCGACACTTACCGTGGACTGATGGTGTATGCTGAAAACATTTTTTAAAATCTAAAATACCTTTTTATTCTATTTTTTTAAAATAGAACATATGGGAGATGTTTTCCAATAAACATAACTAAATTATTATGAACTTAAAATAAACAGGACATTCCAAATCACGATACAAAAGAATAATATAAAAAAAATAAACGTACACATACATTGTAATATAATCTAAAAAGAGGAAGAAGAAAAATGTATGTGATTAACTTATAGAGTCTTATCTTACCATCTTATCAACCCTTGCGTAGGAGTGAGAAAACACTAACTCACTTCGGACTGGTGCTGGACAGCGGCAGAACCATGTTAAGACCTGTCGTTTTCGACCCTCACCGGAGCTCATTTGTGTTTGTCGACAAATACCTGTGAAAGTTCAAAAATATTATAAAATTAAAAATTGTTCGGTCCTTCACCCAGGCATGTGGTCGACAATCACTAATTTCTGTCTCTCACGGTAACGTATATATTATTCGGAGCAAAATGACTCACTATGTTCGGCTGTCAAACTGCAAATCTTAGCACATAAAACCTGATTTTTAATTTTAATCAAATATGTTTATAAAGTATATTCCAACTTGTTTTGATTAGGATATACTTTGGATTTGGTTTTCACACACTTTTAATAGATGCAGCTACATTGCCTATTTATTTATTTTCAGGTACCGGCACAAATTCAGTAAAGTAAAAAGTACCTTCAATAATAATAAAATGATGCAAAACATTTGCGAGCAACATGGTTAAGTATGATGTAAAAGTAAAAAAAATTAGAGCACTGGGGATCTTTTATTTCTCTTTGAGACGTTATAATAATCTCCCTAGATTTCTATAGTCAACCCAAATCAAGAACAAATTGGAACGGTGTACACTGTGTCCCATTTTGGTTGAAATTGTAGGGTATCTCGTTTGTGGACAAAGATAGAGAGATGCGGTTTTCGCGACCCTGTTCTACATTTTCGTGAAGCGAAAGATGCCACAAACAGAATTGTCATAGTCGTCTTAGTATTTGAGATACAGGGCGAAATTCAATATTTGCAAATTTTAAGTTATCGAAATGGTGAAAAGTGGGCTTTATACAGAATTTTCCGTAGAATTTAGTGGCGTGCATAGTTTTCCCCACAACAAGTCAGTTTCCTCGCAATAAACCAAGTATTGTTTTTTTAATGGATCACCCTGCATATATTTTTTTATTATGTAATATAACTTACTCTCGGCCTTCAAAAATTATATATTTTGCATTATTAACCTCAAGAATGATTGTTACGTTAATTTAACGTTTTGATAATATAGTTGGCCATGAAACCTATAAACTCAGTATAAACGCGTGTTTTATTGAACGTCCAAGATATATTTGAGTATTCAAAGGGCTACTAGATTCTTACTGCTTTATTAAAATTATAAATATGTAAATACACGATTATAATAAATCTAAGGACTTTTACGCAGAAATGCAAAAATAATAACAAAAAATTATGCAAATTAGGTACGATAGTTTTTCAAACATATTCATACTGGCAATTTTTTTTAATTGAGTAAAATGCATCTTACAGCTTCAAAAAAAATATTAATCGCAATTAAACTTATAAAGAATACTTTATATCTAAATTTCTAAGTAGTCTGGGCCTAGTCTGACCTAAACGTAATTGACCTGTCAAATCTGATTAAAATTATTTTTGTGCAACAATAGTATTGTTTTATTATAAGTTTTTGTTATGAACGAATAATAAAATAATAAAATTAATAATAGTATTATTATAAGTTTTTGTTATGAACGAATAAGTTCAAAGGTAAATATGTAATTAAAAATTATTGTTAATTTTGTTAAATACATAAATAAAAAGTTTACGTCGAGTAGGATTTGAACCAATCCTACTCGAGGTAAACTTTTTATTTATGTATTTAATAAAATTAACAATAATTTTTAATTATAGTATTATTTGTTCATTGTGCAAAATATGGCAGAAAATCAAAATTTTAAAAACTTTGAAATATATATATATATATATATATATATATATATATATATATATATATATATATATATATATATGGAAATGTAGTTTCCTAGGTATTAATTTTGATTATTAAGTAACTTTACATCTATGCAGATTTCCAGAACGGAGGCAACCTAGTAAACTCACGTTTTATAGATTAAAAAGAAATTTAATTAATTATGGATCATTTTCTAAATCCAGGTCAAAAATATAATAAATAAAATCCAGAGAATGATGAGGTTACTGTTTTAGCCAGTGTGGAGGCTAATCCTATAAGTTCTTGCCGAACTATAGAAAGTTATATTGGAGTTTCGAAAACAAGAAACCAAAGAATGCTTCGCCACCATAAAAATAAACCATATAAATTTAGGCTTGTGCAACATCTACATCCTGGCGACGTTGAACGTATGTTAATATTTTGCAATTGGTACTTAAATATGTTAAATATAGTACCCAACTTGGGAAGATATGTCATATGGTCAGACGAGGCACATTTTAGCAATTAAGGTGTTTTAAACAGGCACAATAGCAGATTCTGGTCTCAAGAAAATCAACACCAAATATTCCCCCAAGGACAAGGACGATTTGGACTAAACGTTTCCTGCTTTATATCAGGATCAAAAATAAATTTTACATTTTCGAAGGGAACTTATCCGTTCCTAGATTTTTGGACATTTTTAGAAATGATTGTGTCTGAATTATTAGATGATATTCCTTTAGCTCGCTTGAACCAAATTCATTTCCAACAGGATGGAGCCCCATGTCACAATGCGCAAATTATACGCTCGATTTTGGAAAACAAATTTGGTAATAGATGGATTGGCACTAATGGGCCGATAAGTTAGAGAAGATTTCAGACATTTAAAGATCACCCTATTATTATGCTTAATGCTATAGAACGAATTGGAAGAGTGTGTATAAGATAGAATGGTCATCAGTTCGAACATCTCTTTTAGTAATTTATATTAGACTTGTAATGTTTTAGGAATAATGTTTAGTTTTTAATTTTGTGTTTTTGCATAAAACTTCCTAACGCTTAACCTTGTTTTTTCATGGCCAACTATATTATCAATATGTCAAGTTAATGTAAGATTCATTTTTGAGGTTAATAACGCAAAAGAAGTACCACACAATATATATATATATATATATATATATATATATATATATATATATATATATATATATATATGTATATTTGGAAACTGAGAATAAGCTCTATTATATAATAAAAAAATATATGAGGGCGTTTCATTAAAAAAAAAAAACTTTCGCGTATTGCGAAGAAAATGTCTTTTTGCGGGGAAAACTATGCACGCCACTAAATTCTACTGAAAACTTTATATAAACCCCACTATTCGCCATTTCGATAAATTACAAGGCAAAGCAGTTACAAGGGGTGCTTAAAATGTGCAAATTTTGAATTTCGCCCTGTATCTCAAATACTAAGAGGACTATGACAATTGGCATCTTTCGTTTCACAAAAAAGTAGAACAGGGTAGCGAAAACCGCATCTTCCTATCTTTGCTCGCAAACAAGATACCCCATTTCAATCAAAATGGGACAACCCGTACAATAAATTGGGCAACCGCATTTATATGGACTTAAAGTCGTGTTTACAGATTTCCACTTATTTCAGATTACCTGAACTTCACGCCCGAAAAATTAAACACTAACTAAATTAACGGTACAGGTTATATGTTTTACCACATATCTGAAATGCTGAGCGTGACGCACCTGATAATTGAAATTGCAAATAACATCGTTTACGTAATAACAATTTATTGAAAATTATTATTCTGTACAAATATTAAATGTACGAATAATGTTAGGGATTTGACCTGACAGTGTTGCTTATCCGGTGTTTAGCTTTTTATTGTAAAGTACGATATCTCCATTAGTTTTAATTAATTTCATAAATAAATACAACACTTTAAAATCGTAATCTTACAAATTTTGACCTGATGGGTAGGCAACACATCATACCGTCACCTTTAAAACCTTTAAATTCTCATAGTTTGTTTATATCATCCTGATTAAACCAACAAACTTAAAGTACGCAATTCGTTTTCATCAAACATAATAATATTTAGAAAAAAAAATTCAAGTGCATATGGTATTAAAATATTTATTCTTAACTTTTTTGTTATCTACCTTTTTTATTTATTTAAACAAAGAAGTTGCTTATTATTGCTCATATTTATTTTCTTGCATCTAGTTGGAGATAATCTCAAAGATATAAGAGCGTCTAAACCTCCAGAAGGCACTAACCAACACCTTCAGGACGTATCTCATGTCTCCAATTACACTTGAAGGAAGCAATTGCTTATCTGTCTTTTACCTTTAGGCCTGTTACTCGTGGAAATATTTGTGATCCAGGCACTCCTATACAGCCCTAGTTGGCCACCCATTCTAACCCCTTTTTGTGTTTTTACATGACATCAATGACCCAATAAAGGCTGCGTTGCCTTCAGGTTATCATTTCATGATAATTTGTGGGGCAGATTTAAACTGTCAATTACTCCATTGTTCAGCTTTATTAGAGGGTACTTAAGCCTATCTAATTAAGCTAGGTAAGGCAAGGATATTTCAAAGCCGGTTTTTAACATTACTGCCACAAGAAAAAATTCGTTATACTACATACAGTGACCTTTTTTAAGAAATCGTAATTGATTCACAATTGTATTTCAATATTCGATTTTACTTTAATTGAAATATGGAACTCCCATTGCAAATACAGGAATTTTAAGTAATTTATTTACCAAACAATACGTTATAATTCTTAAAATTAGTTGATGTGGTCTTCTAATTGTTTCGCTTGAGTAACCACTTAATTCATGAAAAGCAGAAAATCATCTATCATTAAAGAATATAATGTATATAAATATGATCCATTCACTTTTATTAACTTATCTAAGTGTTGGGAATGTTCCTACGTTTACACATTTAAAATGTCAAAGGTAGCAGGGAGACCAAGCATTAAAAAAATGGTTTTCAGGGAAAAACACTCCAACATTTTTCCACCGATGCTTATACGACTTAAAAAAAAACAAGTACAAAACCTATAAAGAAAACCAGCCAACTTTACGAAAGTTCCAGAACGTAGGGTGTCAAAAATAATAAACTGTGAAATAAAAGATCTAGAGAATAATTTTAATAACATTTCTTTAGGATAATTATGCAAACCTCTTTTATAAGAAGTCCATTACGAAAATAGGCAACATAGTAAATGGAGAAACAATAATCTATGTCAAACAGACGTTTAAAACTTTATGACAGACAGAGGTTATTAGATATCTAGATGCTAACTTAAATTAAAAGGAAATAATTTTAATATTCATTTTTGTAGGAAAACTATGCAACCTCTTTTTTATACGTTCATAATGAAAACAGGCAACATTGTAAAAACAAAAACAATCATATATGTCAGAATAACGTCTAAAACTTTATATCAGATAGAGATTAATATTAATACTGTCAGAGGACGCCGATGTCAGATTGTGAAAAATAACAGTTTGACAACTTTCAAATCTCAGCTTCAGGGGTTATGTTTATTTTACCACAATAATAAGCACTGACACACCAACAAAATATTATAAAATATGTGTTATATCGAATGTTTAATGTCAATCTGCATCCTCTCGTGCACAATAAGCGGGTTCTAAAGGTGGTAATGAAATAAAAAGTTAGTTATGACGCAACTGCTCTGACTCGTGAAAATTGGTGTAGACATAAGTACATGTTAAAGTACGAAAAATCCCAAAGCCTCCCGTTTCTATAAAAATATCGATAATACAGCTTCAGCATTTTCAAACAGTTTTGTTATGAACGAAAGTACAGGTCGTAGGTTCAAATCCTACTCGAGGTAAACTGTTTATTTATGTATTTAATAAAATTAATAATAATTTTTATAAAGAAAATTTATGTAAAATTAAATTTTCTTTTACTTCACTTTTTGTTATAAAATTAATTATTCAGATAATGAAAAATTTGAACTAACACTTAAATTATATTTTTTGCCGCTAAATTACGCGTCATATCAAAAAATTGCACAGAACATAATTAATCTATATGTTTAAGGTCTATATGTAGGTATTTTGATATCTTTGAAATGTGTAGCTGTTTTAGAAAAATTGATAAAAACCAAAAACTGCCTCTAATAAGCCGCCGCTGGATTTCTCCCAAAATCTAATCAGCTCTAAGCCAGTTGAAAACAAGCTTAAATGCAAAATTTTAGGTACGTAGGTATTTTCGTTCTGGAGTGGATACTAACATACATCCACAAAGACACACATAGGCATCCAGACATGATGACCGATCTTGGCGAAACTTGGCCAAAAGTTGTCAACTAAGCTAATAAATCGATTTGGCGATAGTGAAAAAAAGTCGCTTGCATAACCTATACCTATATATGTATATATAAGTTGGAAGGTAAAGAAGATCGTCGTAATACGGATCTTATACGGCGAAATGTGTATGTAACTTTACAAACAAAAACAATGGAAATTATAGGTAATAAATTAAAACTGTCACTCTATCACTCTAAATTTCGTCCTGCGTTAAAGAAGTTAAATTTTAATACAAAAAGATCAACAAACCATAAGTGATTATGGAGTCAAAAAGAATTGCAATATTACGACGCGAGTCAATAGTAATGAAATTCCTTGAGCAGGAGAGGTTCATTGGTTATTTGTATAAAATGTGGAGGCCTACTACTGCGACTCCTCGCAAAAATAGTTTCTGGACGTGTGACGCACAACATTTTTTGTGCTAATTTTATTAATTTATTAAAAATATTTTCAAAAGTTTGTTTCGTGACGCCATCATATTTTAAGTTATGATGGCAGCCACACGTATAACAGCTGTCAGCCATGCATAAATAGTCAGTGGTGCCAATCTAAAACTTTTCATGTTTTGCCGGTCTAGGCCAGAAACAGTAACAATTAAATTTTGATTTCAACAAATGATTTACTTATAATCCGTAATTTATTACCATTCCTTTGTTCACTATAAATTATTAAAATTGCAACTAAGCGTATTTGCTTTAAAACGACCAATTCCTTTAACCTTTAACTTTTCTAATTTGTGTTGCGAACAAAAAGGGTATTTTTTACGGCCTCCTAAAGGTCAGAAACACCATGCTACTATTAACAAAAAGTAAAATGTTTTTTTTGGACCTCAAACAATGAACGATTTGTTTTTAAAGAAAACGCGATAATATACAATTATAATTAGTATAGGTATAAATATTGTTTCCCATATCTATCACTTACCACCTGCAACAGGTATTCAATACGTAAAATTAAAATATTCACATACTTAAATTAAATAACCAAATAAAAGTATAAAATGTAAATAAATTAAAATAATTAAGTTTATATTGGGTTATGCACCTATGGTGACTATACCTATGTAAATTAAATGTCTTAATTTTTCGGTTATGCACAGGGAATGATAAAAAATTCATTGTACTGTCTGTCGTTTTAGTATCCGTTAGTGTCATAATAGTATACGTTTCTATAATTGTGGACAAAAAAATTATGTGTGTAATTTCCATTCAAACTCTTCACTAATTCTCTATGTATCCTTAGGCTAGTAAATGAAGGAAGTTTTAACAATGTAAAACATTACTGCTGATTCACGGAGTATTTCTATATTCGTTAAATTCTTCTGTATTTTCCAGAATCGAAAAATTATGCGTATAAATTTTCCGAGGAATTCGTTAAATTAACTTTTTTTTCTTAATTTATTTTGATGTACGAGAGCAAGGTGAAAAATTCTCCACTTGAAAATGAAAAAATGCGACTTTCAGTTAAAAAATTATTTTAATTTTCTACGTAATCTCCCTTGACTTCAACACACTTGGTGTTGGTCTGGAACGTTGTGAAAGTATTCATCTACGGCCTTCCCAGAAACAAATTTCTTCAAGTTTGGGAACAGATGGAAGTCTGAGGGTGCCAAATCAGGAGAGATGAGGGGATGACAGAGCAAATTGTACCTCAAATCCCGCAGTTTTCCCATCGCCAACGCACCCTTGTGTGCAAGTGCGTTGTCCTGGTGAAAGATGATTTTTTTCTTCCTCAAGCCAGGCCTCTTCTCACTGATTTTGGCATTCAGCTAGTTAAGAAGGTAGAGTAATATTCGGCTGTAATTGTAATGCCTTTTGCACGGTAATCAACTAACAGGGTCCCTTTCGCATACCAAAAAACGCTGACCATGAACTTTCCGGAAGATGCGATCGATTTCGCTTTCTTTGGCGCTGAACCACCGGCTTGGACTGCTGTTTCGTTTTTGGCGTGTAGTGGTGGACCCGTGTCTCATCCATGGTGACAAATCGCCGCACAAAATCGGTTGGATCCCTATTGAATCGGTCCAAAGATTGTTGCGAAAATCGTTTGCGCATTTGCTTTTGCTCGACATTCAGCAAATGCTGCACCCATGATGCGCAGAACTTTCGTAACCCTAATTCTTTGTGCAAGATGTTTCGCACCCATTCTGCCTTTATCCCCACAGCCTCAGCTATCTCATTCACCTTCACTCGACTATCGTCCAACACGATGTCATGCACTTTTTCAATGGTTTCTGGTGTGGTTGCGGTTGTTGGCCGTCCTTCACGTGGGTCATCTTCGAGGGATGTGCGACCACGTTTAAATTCCGCTGGCAACTTTTTAACGGTTGACATGGAAGGAGCAGAGTCCCCGTAAACTTTTGTCAACTTCGGATAAATTTCCTTCTAAAGTGAAGAATTTTATAACCGCACGATATTCAAGTTTAACCATTTTAACGAAAAACACGCAAGACGGCTACTGCAAAAATTCGTGTAACAAACTACTTGAGAGAACAAGTTGAAACTTGTCATACGAACTAATGGCAGGTGCATCCAGACAGGCAACATAAATTTTTCCTAACAGGAGCGCCATCTCTGTGTCAGGACGAGAACTACATTCACCTTACCCTCGTATATGCATAATTTATGCGAAAACTGTAGATTGGGGGTTTTTCACGTTTTCAGTTGCATACTAGTGAAATTTTTACTTTTTTGTCGCGATTTGAGTACAATTTAAATACATTAATGATATAATAATTTTTAATTTCAATGGCAACCCATTCATTTTCAACTTCAAAAGTCCTAAAATCAATTTGAATGTGTGTTTGTTACAATATGGGTCATATGTAAATGATTTTCATGACGATTACAAACCTGAGATCAGTTTTTTGACCGGGCGAATACTTTTCGGGATAAACGATCTCCAAGGCTGAAGTAAAAATTAATGTTTACAACGCTTAACCATATGTTCTAAAGTCAAAGTAAAGCTAGGTAAAACCTTTTCTGTTCCAAATATAAATCGTTAAAGTTAACCAATTTCATAAGAGGAGATATATGTGTGTTTGAAAAAGTTTAGTAATCTCGTAAATAGTTGATATAATTAGAAAATGATGAGACGTTTTCTTTAGTAAGCTCTGCCTTGAAATGCACTTATTTTAATTTAAAAATTTTCAGAGTTCTGGACCTTTGGAGATGGGCGTGTTACCACAAATCTGTTCATTTCCTACATATTATGTCCATATAAGAAAATAAAGCCATTAACCTAATTCACGTACCTACCAAATTTCATTAAAATCGATTTAGTGGTTATGGCGTTATTAGAGAAAAAAAAAATGGCAATAACTTTGAAAGGTTATAAGGTAAGTAACCTAAATATGGGCACCCCTAGGTATTTTATTGATTAAGAGCTATATTATTCAAGATTAAACCAAGGAAACATTCTTCGGGACAATCCAAATACAGAATCACTGACAAAATTTGTAAAAACCATTTTTGTATTTTCAAAAAATCGTATATAAGCAAATTAATCAGGTGCCCATAACAGGAACGCCATATTCTAAATAGGGACACCCTAAAAAACTAAAGGAAACAATGATGTAATTCTTAATAAGTAATTAAAAGAGAATTTGCGATATTAAAGAAGTGTAGGTTTTCACAATTTGTTTAGTCACTGTCTTTACATGTTGGACACCTAAAAAATGGTGTCACATCTTTGGCTTCCAGTCCACAGCATTCTTCGTGAACCCAAGTTTGGCAAACAGTACACTGCCTCATGTCCTTCTGCTCATCTTCCTGGCAAAGGGGACAGTACCAAGAAACGTGAATTGAAATGCCACTGGACGTTGTTGTATCTAAATCGGGTTTTTATTGTTTGGACCAAGGCGCCTTTTTTTGGTAGCTGAAACGTTTGCCTTTTGTTATAACGATTTCTTTTCCACAAACAATGATTTTACAACTTTGACAGCTCGATAGTTTAATGCCTTTTTTGGTTGTGATCGGGACTGGGTAGGTAGCTCATATGTTTGCAATATGTCAGTAAAGGATTTAGACTTGTTAACCTCCAACTCATCATCCGACGGTTCACTGGCCTCAGAAGAAGGTGACTCTGATGGTTGCCATTCATTTGCATCACCTGAACTGTCGTCATATGAGATACGTCGGAGCCGTTTATGAAGAGGACGGCTAGTTGAAGCCTTAGGAGTAGACGTACCTGCAAAATCCACCACTTGTTTTCTTTCCAACATCTGTTGAAAATCAGGATTAGAGGGTACTAGAGCAATTAAAGTTACAGTTTGCATTATTTTGGATCTCTATGGGTCTCTCTGATAGTGTTGAAGGTGAAAATGCTGTTTCTGGTATGACTGTTGGGTCAAAATGGTATATACCAGTTGCACGAAATCCTTCTGACACGTTAAAGGAGGTTGAAAGTACGATTCCAAAATTGGATTTTATTAATTTTCTACCAGAATTAAGACCCCAATACCGCTGCAATTCATCGTCCCAGCAGTGGTACTCAAAAGATCGGAAGGCCGATTTGTCGATCGGCTGCAATTCATGTGTGCAGTTACTTGGAAAGCATAATAATGCAATTTTATGAGTGTCTGCAGCCTCAACAATATTTGCATCGACATGGGATTTTGCTCCATCGAAAATCAAAAGCATCTTCCCAGGAGGCATATATTGTGCAAAATCATTCCACTTAACAAAAGTATCGCAAGTCATGTTACCTTTTTCTGTCATAAACGCCTTTGCCCCAGGCGGAAAATTCTCTGAGAAGTCAGGTTTATTTCTTTGGCCCTTAAATAAAACAACAGGGAGGACCGAGAGCACACAATGCGTTATCGGCATGCTCTGGTGCTACAAAGGGTACTCGTTTAGTTGCTTTGCGAGTTAAAATGATAGGTTCTTTATGAACTGTTAATTAACATCCCTTTTCGTCCATATTGAAAATTAGCTGAGGTTTATCTATAATGTCTAAGTTGGTCATTTCAGTCTTTAATGTCTTGAAATAATCTTCAACAATAAATCTGTTTAGCTTTGCAGCTCGTGCTGGATTAACATTTTGAGATTTTTTCTGAAAAACCTCAGGATGTCTTATTAAAAATAGGTTAAGCCATTTCCTACCAACGATTGGAAAATTATGTTTTGTAGGTTAAAAATGGAAATAGTTTTCACTGCAAAAAGTCCAAACACTCCTTCTTAAAACTTTAGAAGTAAGCGGCATTCCTATCTCGGCATGTCTGAAACTTCGATAATTGGATGTTAATTAAAAAAGATTTCCGCCCGAAACGTTTAACTGTATTACCACTGCGAGCATGGCGTTGTTTCGTGAAATTGCAGCCACTACAGCTTTGAGGGAGTCAGAACTCCATAGAACTCGCTTTTGTGGTGGTAAGCTAAAGCACAATCAAACGTTAACAACATCAGCTGTTCCAAATATGGGCACTACATATGTGCTCCAAATGTGAGCACTGCCCATACTTAGCAATCACTGTAGTGCCCATATTTGGGACATGCAGTTTCCTACAAGCTTCAAAGCACACATTCATAGTACAGAAATGAATCTAAATATCTATAGCACCACTTCAAAGTAGAGTTCCTTAGCTTCAGTTTCGTGTACAGTAACAATTAATTTCGGTACATATTCCATACAAAATTTATTTATTACAAACTCACTTTCCACATACAACGACTTCTGATTAAAATTATTACGCAGTGCCACCTCGCGAGTAATCACGGAACTTTTTGTATACTTGCAGTTGTGTAAGATACGTGCTGCTAACTTTTGCTACAATTGGTTACTTACTGTATTTTCTTACTAGTGCCCATATTTAGGGAGTGCCCATACTTGGTTAAGGTACCTTACCTCAAAAGCTAATAAGTTTGTACCCAACCTTTTTTCTTTTGTCGCCTACAATCTGCGGTTAAGCGTTGTCTTTGATGAGTAATCTTTATTTGATTTCTTTTAGACTATATGATTTCGGTTAAAAAAAAGGGTATACAATAGTATATTTAAAAAAAAAGTTTCATAAGACCAGTCTTGAAGAACCAACTTAAGTTTAAAAATAACGAGTGGCATAGCCACGAGCTTTTTAAAGAATGAGTTCTTCAAGATCTTATGAAACACGTTTTTATGCTATTTTTTAAAAAGGACCACAATAATATCAATTTATGCTAAAAGTGGCATGTTACCTTACAAAATTGGTTACCATGTGCTCAATGTTCACGTGATCATACTTTTAGATTAAGTATGAACACGAGTTAACACTAATACCTAATGTTGTGTATAAGGGAGAAAAGTTAATTGTTCCTAAAACTTGTACAAAGGAAATTTTAGAAAACTTTCATTACGGTCATATATGACTAAGTTTAACTTGTCCTTTAGTTGACCAGGAATGACCAAGTACTGTGTGTCCCGATTTCGTTGTTTTAGTTGTTTTTTAAAGATAGCTTTGATATTATTAAAGTTAGAAGTTTCCAGTTTTTACATTCACGTACTTCTTTGTTGACCCAGATTTCATGGCAAAATCGAAAATTTAGTATCTCCTTTGTTTGCGACTTATAGCCAAACGTTGATATTTCTACACTTTTTTCAAGGTCTTATACCTCGTTTAATACTATTTATTATACTGATATATTTCGTCAACGGTACTTATATATTGCGAAGTGCCGAATTCAGTGGCGTGTTTAGAATTTTTTTAGGGGTGCGGTTTTAAGGTATAATATAGACTTTTTTTAAATGGAAATCATAGTTGGCTCGGCAACCGTGCGCTGCAGTTCTTTCTTAGCTTTTCAAAAATATAAATACACATCTTCCAAATAGTTTCCCAAATCGGTGGATTGCAACATTCGGTTTTTCAGAAAATCCCATAGGAAGAAATCCAGTATTGACAGATCCGGAGATCGTGGCGGCCGTAACACCGAACCGAATGTTGCTTTCCAACGATTTGGGTAACGAATGTAATAGTATATTTCATTAGGAGTCCATAAACTATGCAAGCAAGTGATAAGCATTTGTGGACGTATAACGAACGATACTTTTCATTACGCCTCTCTGAAAGAAAAAAAAACAAGGTAAAAAAATCGGCAAAAGATCTACACAATGTTAGAAATTGGAATATAAATTCGAAAAACTGTCACAATACAAGCGTTGTTTCACGTTGCTAAGGAAAATGAACGACCGTTTGTGTGCAGTTATTAATGAACTTTAAATAGTGTATTTTATTAGAAGGCGGCTATTGTCCTTAGCCGCTAAATAGATATATAAACATAGTGTTTACAGGACGTGTAATGAAAAACTTTTTATGAAAATGTGAACTTTCCCCAGTATTATGCATTTTTAAAGTACAAATCTACGTTTCGATAACACTTACAGTTATCTTTGTCAGTAGTAATACTATCATTCAAAACTGCGAACATAACTGTGTTATCAAAACGTATAGATTTGTATAATTTAAATACAAAAATACACCATAAAAAAACCAAAAAGATAACTATTTTAAATAATAGTAGATTATAAGTATTACAAGCGAGTGAAATAAGCCATTATAAGCAAGTGAGATTTTTGACAAATTCTCACGTGCTTATAATGGCATTTCACTCACGTGTGATATACGACGTTTTGTCCAACAGTTGCATTTTTTTAACGAAAAACTTGAAGAGATTATTTAAATAAAAAAGAGTCAAGCAGCCAGGTCTTGGTTGTCATGGTCGGTGTCGACCGGTTGTCATGAATACGTTGTTGATATAAAATTCAGTCACTAGTGAATAAAATTTGATTTTACTCACTGAAAACTAACGTATAAAACACGTGAAAACCTGCAACTTTTGTACAAAAAACTTTTTATATTATGCATGTGATTAATAAACATAGTACAGCCTCATGCTAATCACCGCTACTACAGTTTGTATATTCAAAACATTAATAAGATAACCTTACCTGATCACGTAAGGTTGTGGTTAAAGCCGCCATCCCGGGTGAAGTTGGATAAAATAGTTGATTATTATGTTGACATTTCCATGTTTTAATTAGTTTTATAACAATATTTTCATATTAATAAATACATAAACTACAATTTCATTTATGTATTTCGGTTAGTAAAGGATGTCACTCTAAAAAATTTAATTAAAGGGTCAAACAGATTTATAAACTTGTAAAATTTATCTTAAAAATGCACGCCCATGAGATAAGTGCGTGTTACTATAATTTAAATCGTGATAGTTTGCATTTTAAATATCTATATTATGCAGTATAAAATTAGCAGTACCAAAACTTATTATGTATTCGCTCCAAAAAGTTTACGAAGGTTTAAATAAAGTGAAGCGTCACGCCGAACTGGAATTACAATATGAGCAAAACCTTTCATCGTCGGGTGGGCGTTGGAATTTAAGTTAAAAAAAAATGTTGGCAATAACTGACAGTTAATAATAACAATCATTTTGAACACTTACTATAACAGACACGTTGTTTTCTAGGTTTCTTCCAAATAACCTCAAAACTTCAAAGGTCAGCGCGCTGTCAAACACCGACCGCTGCCGCTGACGGCGCAGCGTAAGAATTGCTAACTCTGAAATTTCAAAAACTAATTCGCACAGCCTTCTCGACGACAAAAGTATTTGCTCATATTGTATTTGTATATCAGAAATCATTAACCTAATTTTTGTGGAAACTAGTACCACAGATGTAGGTATACCTACATCTGTGCTGGTACGTAAGGGTTTTTGTTAGTTATACCAGAAATTGGTAGCAACTCCGTTATAGTTTATTGTGTGTGTATTGAATCTTTTTTAAGAAAAGTTGCTGTTTAACACTATTTTTTTAGTTATACGAAACACCAATCAATGTTTCTCATACCCATATGCGCTGCTAATTTTCAAGCGATTTCGTTACTTTAAACTAAAACGTTACGTTAATCAACTTAACTATTTTCGTAACTAGCTGCATTACATGTTTATTTGTACCAGGCCTACTTTACTAAACAGATTATTAAAAATGGCATAGTATATGAGTTACCAACCAATTAATTTCTTTATTTAAAATTGCGAAAGGTTTATGAGAATGTAAATGTTGAGATATCTGTTGATAATCGTCACATAACATTGTATATTGCACTTCATTGACACTAATTGTATATTGAATATTTTCAATTATTTGTGGTGCTTTACAAACCTTTTCAGTATTACAACTGCTTATCTCAAAATTCCCCAGATGTCCAACTATATAGGGTGTGGCGCGAAGAGTTTTTATTAAAGGTAAAGGAAATCTGAAATTATAAAGCTGTAGGTTTTGGATGACACTGAGTTCAAATATAATATTGTCCTGAATGTGGCACTTCCGGTTATACCGGAAGTAGACGTCAACTTTGTTATTTTAAATGGAACCTAATATTTTTTATTTTATTTTCGAATTCTATATGAAATTCTAGATAAAATTTGTGCACAATGTCCTATACCAAAAATGAAGTATTTTCGAGATATTTCGATTTTTTTTTAAATTTTGAAAAATCCTAGTCCACATTGAATAACGATATCTCCATTAATAACGAAGCTAGTGACGTGAAATTGTAACCAATAAACAACAAGCGCTTGCCCGTTAACTCCATATATCCATCTCATTGATATTTCATACAGGGTGTTTTAAACTTAGCCGCCAACATGCACAATTTAAATCATTTATAAGTTGCTTACTTTAAATAGAACACCCTGTATTTTATTACATTTTCCGCTGTATTTTTTTAAGCCAATTCGTTTGGTATCAGTATTCCCTATACCTAAATCCAACCACTTTTGAGATATTTCATTATCTTAGTTAAAACATAACAACACTTAATTATTTCAACATTAGTAAAGGGTAGGCCATGATTTCCATTATTTAAGGTGATATTTTGTTATTTTTTCAAGTTATTGACAGATCCGGAGATCGTGGCGGCCGTAACACCGAACCGAATGTTGCTTTCCAACGATTTGGGTAACGAATGTAATAGTATATTTCATTAGAGTCCTTAAACTATGCAAGCAAGTGATAAGCATTTGTGGACGTATAACGAACGATACTTTTCATTACGCCTCTCTGAAAGAAAAAAAAACAAGGTAAAAAAATCGGCAAAAGATCTACACAATGTTAGAAATTGGAATATAAATTCGAAAAACTGTCACAATACAAGCGTTGTTTCACGTTGCTAAGGAAAATGAACGACCGTTTGTGTGCAGTTATTAATGAACTTTAAATAGTGTATTTTATTAGAAGGCGGCTATTGTCCTTAGCCGCTAAATAGATATATAAACATAGTGTTTACAGGACGTGTAATGAAAAACTTTTTATGAAAATGTGAACTTTCCCCAGTATTATGCATTTTTAAAGTACAAATCTACGTTTCGATAACACTTACAGTTATCTTTGTCAGTAGTAATACTATCATTCAAAACTGCGAACATGACTGTGTTATCGAAACGTATAGATTTGTATAATTTAAATACAAAATACACCATAAAAAACCAAAAGATAACTATTTTAAATAATAGTAGATTATAAGTATTACAAGCGAGTGAAATAAGCCATTATAAGCAAGTGAGATTTTGACAAATTCTCACGTGCAACGTTTTGTCCAACGAAAAACTTGAAGAGATTATTTAAATAAAAAGAGTCAAGCAGCCAGGTCTTGGTTGTCATGGTCGGTCGACCGGTTGTCATGAATACGTTGTTGATATAAAATTCAGTCACTAGTGAATAAAATTTGATTTTACTCACTGAAAACTAACGTATAAAACACGTGAAAACCTGCAACTTTTGTACAAAAAACTTTTTATATTATGCATGTGATTAATAAACATAGTACAGCCTCATGCTAATCACCGCTACTACAGTTTGTATATTCAAAACATTAATAAGATAACCTTACCTGATCACGTAAGGTTGTGGTTAAAGCCGCCATCCCGGGTGAAGTTGGATAAAATAGTTGATTATTATGTTGACATTTCCATGTTTTAATTAGTTTTATAACAATATTTTCATATTAATAAATACATAAACTACAATTGCAGTTAGGTATAGCGGTTAGTAAAGGATGTCACTCTAAAAAATTTAATTAAAGGGTCAAACAGATTTATAAACTCTGTAAAATTTATCTTAAAAATGCACGCCCATGAGATAAGTGCGTGTTACTATGAATTTAAATCGTGATAGTTTGCATTTTTAAATATCTATATTATGCAGTATAAAATTGGCAGTACCAAAACTTATTATGTATTCGCTCCAAAAAAGTTTACGAAGGTTTAAATAAAAGTGAAGCGTCACGCCGAACTGGAATTACAATATGAGCAAAACCTTTCATCGTCGGGTGGGCGTTGGAATTTAAGTTAAAAAAAAATGTTGGCAATAACTGACAGTTAATAATAACAATCATTTTGAACACTTACTATAACAGACACGTTGTTTTTCTAGGTTTTCTTCCAAATAACCTCAAAACTTCAAAGGTCAGCGCGCTGTCAAACACCGACCGCTGCCGCTGACGGCGCAGCGTAAGAATTGCTAACTCTGAAATTTCAAAAACTAATTCGCACAGCCTTCTCGACGACAAAAGTATTTGCTCATATTGTATTTGTATATCAGAAATCATTAACCTAATTTTTGTGGAAACTAGTACCACAGATGTAGGTATACCTACATCTGTGCTGGTACGTAAGGGTTTTTGTTAGTTATACCAGAAATTGGTAGCAACTCCGTTATAGTTTATTGTGTGTGTATTGAATCTTTTTTAAGAAAAGTTGCTGTTTAACACTATTTTTTTAGTTATACGAAACACCAATCAATGTTTCTCATACCCATATGCGCTGCTAATTTTCAAGCGATTTCGTTACTTTAAACTAAAAACGTTACGTTAATCAACTTAACTATTTTCGTAACTAGCTGCATTACATGTTTATTTGTACCAGGCCTACTTTACTAAACAGATTATTAAAAATGGCATAGTATATGAGTTACCAACCAATTAATTTCTTTATTTAAAATTGCGAAAGGTTTATGAGAATGTAAATGTTGAGATATCTGTTGATAATCGTCACATAACATTGTATATTGCACTTCATTGACACTAATTGTATATTGAATATTTTCAATTATTTGTGGTGCTTTACAAACCTTTTCAGTATTACAACTGCTTATCTCAAAATTCCCCAGATGTCAAACTATATAGGGTGTGGCGCGAAGAGTTTTATTAAAGGTAAAGAAATCTGAAATTATAAAGCTGTGGGTTTTGATGACACTGAGTTCAAATATAATATTGTCCTGAATGTGACACTTCCGGTTATACCGGAAGTAGACGTCAACTTTGTTATTTTAAATGGAACCTAATATTTTTTATTTTATTTTCGAATTCTATATGAAATTCTAGATAAAATTTGTGCACAATGTCCTATACCAAAAATGAAGTATTTTCGAGATATTTCGATTTTTTTAAAATTTTGAAAAAATCCTAGTCCACATTGAATAACGATATCTCCATTAATAATGAAGCTAGTGACGTGAAGATAATGAAATATCTCAAAAGTGGTTGGATTTAGGTATAGGGAATACTGATACCAAACGAATTGGCTTAAAAAAATACAGCGGAAAACATAATAAAATACAGGGTGTTCTATTTAAAGTAAGCAACTTATAAATGATTTAAATTGTGCATATTGGCGGCTAAGTTTAAAACACCCTGTATGAAATATCAATGAGATGTATATATGGAGTTAACGGGCAAGCGCTTGTTGTTTATTGGTTACAATTTCATGTCACTAGCTTCGTTATTAATGGAGATATCGTTATTCAATGTGGACTAGGATTTTTTTCAAAATTTAAAAAAACATCGAAATATCTCGAAAATACTTCATTTTTGGTATAGGACTTATTGCGCAAATTTTATCTAGAGTTTCATGTAGAATTCTAAAATAAAATAAAAATATTAGGTTCCATTTAAAATAACAAAGTTGACGTCTACTTCCGGTATAACCGGAAGTGCCACATTCAGGATAATATTATATTTGAACTCAGCGTCATCCAAAACCTACAGCTTCGTAATTTCAGATTTTTAACATAACTGTATCCGCCATTACTTTTAATCAAAGCTCTTCGCGCCACACCCTGTATAGAAATCACTTCTTAATAGAAAAATAATATAAAAAACATGTTTAACATTCAAGAATTGAATGAATGAAAATTTCAAAAGTTTTGCGTAAATACCTATGTAATATTGTTTTAGAGTAGATGATATTAGGTATACATATATTAAATTATTAATTTTTGAAATAGAAGCAGTGTCAGTTCATTTAATTGGAATTAGTCACATTTTTCATTTCAATCTAAGGCAGTTCTTTAGTGATTTAATAGTTTCAGTGCAATTTAAGGTTATTTATTTTTTGATATAATATATTGGGAAATCGACGTACTTTTATCTAATTTAAATACCTAATCATTGCGTTTCACCATTAGGCTTACATTAAGTATGTTATCAATCTTCTTGTGCGATAATTAATGTAGTTGATAAATACGTTTCATTTATACCAGATAGGTTTTATACAAACCTTTACATTTTTAACTACCTTTTTTCGACTTAATTTGTAGAGTTACTTTAAAATAAACGTTTAATTAAATCGATTTGTTTAAGTTAATTAGATACATCTGTATAAGATCTCTAACAGGTTCTGTAATTGCAACAAACTGTCACTGCGTAGACATAAATTATAGATTATTCATTAATTTCTTACGTTTATAGCTGAAAACATTTATAAATAGCATTTTAAATGAAAAATTATACTAAAAACGATAATCGTAATGTGCGTTTAGCACCAACATAATCAATAAAACGTATAACCTTCAAAATTTAAAATTTTAATTATGTACTACACGCGATTCTCATTTTATATGTAAAACGAATTGAATTGTTTAAAATTTTGCTTTTCTCAAGAGGATTGATTTGCTTAAAATAGGTTAAATGCTGAATACGACAATACAACATTATGGAACAAATCCAATTAATATATCTTTCATTTTACGTTCGAGCCATAATAAAAGATGTTCGAAAATGACGAATTATGAACTGCAAATATACATTTATTGTTACAGAACACTGTATCGGTAAAGACGTTTATTACCTATAAACATGGGTCCTATTCTCAACCGTTACAGAGGTACAGGGGTAAACAAAATATTCAAATTAAAATGTTTATTAAAATATTTATAACAGGTAGGCTAGGTTTTATAGTTTTCCAAAATTCCACCGTTTACTTCTAAACACAAGTCAGCTCTCTGTGAATAGTTTGGGTCGCTCTAGGAATGGATGCGGGTTTGTTCTTATAATTGCTACTGCATTTATTATTCGATCGAGTAATGCATCTTGAATATATCAATGATATACCAATGATTTAAACCACCCTCAAAGACAATAATCCAGAGGATTAAGGCCTGGTGACCTAGCTGGTCAATTATGCGGACCACCTCGACCAATCCACCGATTTGGAAAATTGTAGCAGTAGTAGAAAAACCCTTCTATCTGGTACTCTCCGATTCGGTAATCGACTCTGGTACTCGGCGACTGGAAGGTTTGAGCTCTCGTTGCAGAAACCATAAACGAATATCATATCAGCATATTCACGATGAGAGAATGTCGCAGGCATAATGAAATGAATCTAATGTTTCTCAAAGAATTGTCAGAAAATACAAATGCTGAACACTAATGGGGTTATTATTGTTAAGCAACAGTGCAAACGCAACGGAACTTACTGTTTGAACATTACTAGCTTACCTGTTATAAATAATTTAATAAAAATTTTAATTTGAATATTTTGTTTACCCCTGTATCTTTGTAACGGTTGAGAATAGGACCCATGTTTATAGTAACTTTTATGTTTATTTTTGGTCCCCAAATACGTACCTAAAATATTGACATTTCCTCCTAGATCACCTGTATATATATATATATATATATATATATATATATATATATATATATATATATCGGGTGTCCATTTAGTGCGTAATTGTCCGATTATCGGCTCCCAGACTACTTGACCAAAAAGGTGTGAGCAGGCTTCCCAAATAGACTAAAAGTTGCACATTTTAAAAATATTTTCATATATACACGGTGATTCAGAAAAACGTGGTCAACCAAACTTGATTTTGTTTAAATGGAACACCCTGTATATTTTCTCACCATCTAAAAACTCGTGAAATTTTGCGTACATTTGACGCGTAATTCATATCCCTAGCTTTAGCGGTTTTCGAGTTATTCGCATTATTTCAAATTTTGAAAGGTACACGGTGTAAAAGAAATTAGTGTACCGTGGAAGTTATTGTAGAGACAAAAATGATTTTCTGTGGTGTTAAAGTCTGAGTACGGCCCTACTAAGAACCGTTCCCAATACCCAAAAATATTGTACAGGCCGTCCGAAAAATTTGGTTCAAACTTTGACATCCCAAATATCGGAAAACTCAATTTTTTCAAATGGAAACCACCATTTTTTATGTCACTAGTAAATTCTCCTTTGAAAATCAGTTGGAAAGTATCTGACGTTCCCTATACCTAAAATAAGCAGTTTTTGATTTATTCCATAAAAACCAATTTTGTTTACAAAACGCGTTAGGAAGACACTTATTTTGTAGAGTAGGCTATGAGAATTGGGATGATAAGTTTCTTACGTTTGAATTGCTTCTGTGACCATCTAATGGGTGCTTTCGCAGCTGAAAAAATACTTGCATGCAGTACATTATTATGACATCATGAATTTTCTCGTTTTAAATGTGGATTTTAGCAGAGAAGGCAGCGGAATGGTTGTTTTCCTAACATGACACTTTGTTTATTATTTACTTGTCATCCAAAATGGCTTGATTGTGATAAACTTCGTTAATTTAAGTTGTTTGCACGTGTTAGTAAAGCAATGAATCAAACAAATTATTTAAGGCAACAACTTGTGAGCATGACTTGTGCAATAGGAGAAAGTGATGGAAATTGTTTGTTAGCGTCACGACTCTACGCTCAAAAATATCCAGATAGAAGACATCCCCAGGTAAAGTGTTTTGAAAAATTAAAAGACCGCTTTGAAAGAACAGCCAACGCAAACTATGAGAAAAAACAAGAAGCAAATCTGTTTTACATGAAGAAAATGAATTGGATATTATTATTTTATCCGTGGTCGAAACTCCAGAAATAAGTGTTCGAGAAGTTAGCAGGAATCTAGATATTGAAAAATTCTCCGTATCTAAATGTATCAAAAAGAATAAACTACATTCCTAGCATGTACAACTCCATCAAGACCTCTCCGCTGATGACAACATTCAACGGGTTAACTTTTGTCGATCGATTGAAATTAAATTACATTCTACGTATTATTTACAGACAAATGTACGTTCCATCGAAATGGATTTGTTAATAGACATAATTATTATTACTACGCCACCGAAAATCCACATTTAGTACATGTAAATCATTTTCAACAGCAATGGAGTTTAAATGTCTGGATAGGTATTGTTGACAATTATGTTATAGGACCGCATTTCTTTGAGGACCGCGTAAACGGAGATGTTTCTTTACAATTTTTTGAATGAAGACTTTCCACTTGTTATTCGACATATTCCGGAGGAAATAGAACAGATGTGGCTTCAAATGGATGGTGCTACACCTCACTACCATAGACAAGTCCGAGAGCATGTAACTGGTTTATTTCCAGAAAACGGATGGGTAGAGGTGGTCCTATAGCTTGGTCCTCTCAATGGCCACACCTCTGGGGGTTTGTAAAATCTGCAGTTTATAAAGCACCGGCTACCACGAGAGAAGACATGAAAAATCGTATCACGGAGGCCTTTCAAAATGTTACACCTATGATGTTACAAAATGTTCATTTCGGAATAGACCTCAAGCTTGCCTGAATCAAAATGGGCGAAATTTAGAGCATATGTTATAATTTGATTATTAGCTGCACCAATTAAGATGGGAACAAAATCAGAGGATTATCCATAAAACACTACACTAATTCCGACGCGGGCCAAGTTATTCGTGGACTGTAAAAGTATTTAGTGTCGAAATGCGAATGAAGCACTACATTTGAGAGAGAAAATTCATGTTGTCATAATAATGTACTGCATGCAAGTATTTTTTCAGCTGCGAAAGCGCCTATTAGATGGTCACAGAAGCAATTCAAACGTAAGAAACTTGTTATCCCAATCCTCATAGCCTACTCTACAAAATAAGTGTCTTCCTAACGCGTTTTGTAAAAAAAAAAATTGGTTTTTATCGAATAAATCAAAAACTGCTTATTTTAGGTATAGGGCATGTCAAATATTTTTGCGTGGCGCTGATTGGCTCTTCAAAATTATTTCAAATATTTTTTTTAAATTGAGTATAGGGATGTCCATGTTTTGAAGAGACGAATTATAAACATCTTAGAATAACTTTTTTGTAGTTAGACGTCAAGTCTTGTTAATTTTACAGTTTTTGACACATTTTCCATAAAAATTGTTTAAAAAATGAAAACATAAGAGGTAAAAGAATCTGAAAGAAGGCCAATGGAAACCATCCAAAAATGATGGATCAACACGTCTGAAAAGAAAGTAGAAATAATCTGAATGACAGTTGATTAAAGCACCTTATAAAACATTTAATAATATTTATAATAATCGTAATAAAATCTACCTGTCATTTTTAATTAATAAAGTTAATAATAAATATAAACGTGATAGCCATGAAAGTTTAGATATCTTCAAAACAACAAAGAAATAAACAACAAATTACAACTTTTTTAGTTCGTCCTCGTCCATCTCTGATAATGATTGAAACATTGATTTTATTGATTTTATTTGTGTGGAACGTGGATATTCCATTGTGGTACCTTGTTGGGCGCTAATTTAAAATTAAACAGGAAGTTTATTACCGTTACTACTATATGTTGAGGTATCTGTGTCAAAAAGTAAGTGTCAAAAAGTGCCCACGGGGCAGACCTAACCTATACATTTGTTGACAAATAGACTCGCCTGCAGCTTTAGTTTGTGATTTTTATTGAGATTTTATAGGAAAATGTCTGATATTGGTAAGAATAAGTCTAATTATTACAATATTGTATTAAAACTGGCCTAAATAATTAGACAAATTAAATAAGCAAGCCTTAGTTCAAAAAACCATTTTTAGGTTATACAACTACATTTTTATTTTAGAATCAAGCGGGTATAATGAGGGACGCGAGTATGATCCTCACGAAGGTAATTGGCGCAACAATGTATTTGCAATGGTTAGCTAAAAACCTAGCAGCGAAAATGAAGGCGAAGCGGACGCTGCAGAATCAGAAAATATAATAACTAAATAACTAAATGTAATATTAAACAAATAAAGTTTCATAATAAGTGTTCAAAATTAGCACCATCTACTTCTAAACATTTATGAAACCTTTTCATTGAGTTATGTCTTGTAATTCTGGAAATATGGTCTCGGGTGTTAGAGAATTAAAAACAAGTAAGACTCTCTGCATCATATCTTCCTTTGTCGTAACAGGAAAATACCTGATTTTTAATGTAACCCCAAATACACAAATCTAGAGGAGCCAAATCAGGAGAGCGAGCTGGCCAAACGGACGCTGATTGGAAATCCATCTATCATCAAACATGTCGTAAAGATGCTGAGTAACAGGCGCAAAGTTATGAGGAGGCGCTCCATCTTGCTGATACCAAGCTGAAGCCGCCTCTCCATTTCTTAAAGTATGTAACGCCGGTCGTATGGCTTCTTCTAAAATGTGGCAATATCTTGTACCATTTACATTTTCATCATAAAATTTTAATGCTAAAATTTTATCGTCTTATTAAAAAATTAAACTCCAACTATCTTGGAAATAATGTTCTACTAACACGTGGAATTTTCATTAACCAAAATGGGAATTATGTCGATTAAATAATCCAATTTTGTAAACTTTCTTCATCACACCATATAACTTTTTTATGAAGTTTTCATTCTCTTGGGTCTTCATTAAAACCGTTCACAGAATTCTACCCTTCGAGGAAGATCACCTGATTGTAAGTATTCACCAAATGATATGAAAATGGTTTCCATTTGTGTTTTTTAAATGCGATGAATTGTTCTCGTCGACAAAGTAAGATCTCTCACAATCTCTAATGGAGGCATTTGAGAGCTGTAAAATAACAAAACATAATTTCGTTTATGTCACTGTCCACTAGTGGTTTATTTTATTAATTTTGTCTTAAATTGATCAAACTGACGGCAGTTTTAAGCAATCTTTTACAATACACCAGTTGCATTTGGTCGATTTGGATATCTTTCTGGAAAAACACGAAGTCCGTTCAACAATTCTATTACACTGCCGTAAATAATAATAAGAGTTAAATCATCATTAGTAAATCCTACATTTGCCATTATTTACTATGAAATACAAACTGGTAAATAAAACTGTCAAAACAACATAAACAATTAACGTTCTAACTATCAAATCTTTGACAGTCATGGCCTACCTTTACTAATGTTGAAATAATTAGTGTTGTTGTGTTTTAACTAAGATAATGAAATATCTCAAAAGTGGTTGGATTTAGGTATAGATACCGATACCAAACGAATTGGCTTAAAAAATACAGCAGAAAATGTTACGACAAAGGAAGATATGATGCAGAAGTTTACTTGCTTTAATTCTGACACCGACCATATTTCCAGAATTACAAGACATAACTTAATGAAAAGGATCCATAAATGTTTAGAAGTAGATGGTGCTAATTTTGAACACTTATTATAAAACTTTATTTGTTTAATATTACATTTAGTTAAAATTTTTTTGTAAGTTATCTAATTAAATTAATACAAAATACCTAGTCAACGTTTTTAATGATACCACAATTAATAATCTTTCAGGCTATTGGTTACTTTTCAGAATTAATAACTTATGAAAAATAACAAAATGTCACCTTAAATAATGGAAATCATGGCCTACCCTTTACTAATGTTGAAATAATTAATGTTTATATTTTAACTAAGATAATAAAATATCCAAAAGTGGTTGGATTTAGGTATAGGGAATACTGATACTCAACGAATTGGCTTAAACAAATACAGCCGAAAATGTAATGAAATACAGGGTGTTCTATTTAAAGTAAGCAACTTATAAATGATTTAAATTGTGCATGTTGGCGGCTAAGTTTAAAACACCCTGTATGAAATATCAATGAGATGGATATATGGAGTTAACGGGAAAGCGCTTGTTGTTTATTGGTTACAATTTCACGTCACTAGCTTCGTTATTAATGATGATATCGTTATTCAATGTGGACTAGGATTTTTTCAAAATTTAAAAAAAAATCGAAATATCTCGAAGATACTTCATTTTTGGTATAGGACATTGTGCACAAATTTTATCTAGAATTTCATGTAGAATTCGAAAATAAAATAAAAAATATTAGGTTCCATTTAAAATAACAAAGTTGACGTCTACCTCCGGTATAACCGGAAGTGCCACATTCAGAACAATATTATATTTGAACTCAGTGTCATACAAAACCTACAGCTTCGTAATTTCAGATTTTTAACAAAACTGTATCCGCCATTACTTTTAAACTCTTCGCGACACACCCTGTATATATCGTGAAATTTGCAAATGTAGTCCAACTAAACTATGTGCTTTAGAGTAGACAAATATTTTTGAATGGTACTGTTGGTTATCTACCCATGAAGAATAAAAAGAACAAAGAATTTATTTAGAAGGTTGTGTAAAAAAAGATAAGAAAAATCGATCCCATATACGAAACAACGAAAGACGTGATTTTTAAACCTAGATTAAAAAGTTAGAACCACAGCTCACCCAGTAGACAACAAAGGCTGTCCTGCCACCAGACCAAACAGAACCCCATCCGAACCTCTCAAGATGTGATACCCGTAACAGAAAATCTCTTGACCCTAATCTATCAATCAATAAACTACATGAAAATTTTAACGCACATTCTGAAAGCAAAATCTCATTCGGAGTTTTTGGAAAAGTTGTTTAATGAGGAATTTAACATTTCCTTTGGATACCCAAGAAATTTAATATAAAGCAAGCAGAAGCGGAATCTAATGAAGAAACTTTGAAAACCATCAAAAGAGATAAGGAATTTCATTTTAGAAAGGCAGATGTGTTCCAAACCAAATTAGCCTAATATTAAAATTTTTTGTGATAACGCATTCAGTCATAATAAAAATCGAACTCTCCTTACTTACCTAAACTAGTTATGCGAACGTAACGGCTTTAAGGGCATTGAAATATGGTGTCCTGTTCCAGGAAACTTTATGATGCCAGTCGACAGGGATTTATGATGCCAGTCGACAGGGATTTAGGTGCCATCGAGAGGAAAAGTCTGAAACTAGAAGTGGTTGACAATCCCTTGAACTAATCAAGACGTGCAGAAAAGAGTCTCTTTAATGTTGTTTTTGTTTAGCAGAGTCTTAGATTAAACAGAGACCTAGCTGCAGGCGATAGAATCTTCAAAATAAAACATTATAAACAACGGGTTATGCCATACGTTAGGACTTCCGTACGTAGGAATTTCTAAAACTCGGTTCGTCAAGTTTGAAAGTGGAAAACCCATTCAAACTAGAGAGTTTATGACAGGAATATGCAACAACATGGCCTTTTATAGAGTGAGTATGAACAGAAAAATTTCTAATAGTGCTACATTACCATACGGCGATAGTTACTTGAAGATAAGATCTAAAAAGTTTGAGGCTGTTACTAAACTTGTTAAACCCGGCGATATTGAACTCTATACGTGGAACCTTATTAACTTTGTAAATGTGACTACCGTCAACCGCCATGAAACTCCGAATAACGAACAATATATCGAAAGTGATATTGACGTTTACGAGTAAAATCTGTTTTTCATATTTTTTTCAAGTTTTTGGAAAATTTAAGTTTTGCATAGTTTTCGTTTTTACATTTTTTTGCTATTTAAGAAAAAATGGACCAATAGTACCTCATTTTTATATTATAAAACCCATGTTTCTTGTACAAAAAGTAGCTAAGTTCACTTTTTCAAAAAATTTCAACAAAAAAATTTGTTTTATCAGAACAAAAATTGGACAGTTTTTCTCATATACGTACGTATAAATAGAAAGCTATGTAATCGGTTTTAATTTTCAAACACCTTTTTTTTACATATCTCGAGGTTTTGTGGCCTAAGCAAAACGAAAAGCATATTTTTAGAAAAAAATAATTTCGTGTCTGATTATGTGCCTGTGTGCGCGATATCTTTGAATCATTAAAGTCATCGATAAAAAAGCCATTTTTAGAAAAAAAAATTTAGAGTCTGTGTGTGTGCGGCATATCTTTTGAACCATTAAACTTATCGATATGAAATTTCGTACAAAAATTCTTTACCATAAATTCGTTAATGAGCAAAATCCAACCAGTAGCGGAGCATTTTAGAGATCAGAAAACTAAAAAATTATTTCTTCAAATTTTAAAAGTTACATAATTAAAATAACAAACTAATACTTTTATATAATTTCAAAATAAAAATACAGTCGAACTTCCATATAACGAACTTCTCTATAGCGAATTTCTCTATATAACGAAATTTCGCTCGGTACACTGCACTTTTAACCAAATAGCGAAGTTAAATTTCTATTTAACGAATTTTTAAGACAAAAAATACATAAATTCTGGGAAAATTTTCAAGGATTTGGGAATTACCACTAATTACAATTTGTATAGGATTAGTCAAGTTGCAAGAATTTGTCAATAGAAAAGAGAAAGTTGTCAAGTTTACGTTAAGCCTCTCTGTAAACATTCTTATTGAAAATTTTGCTAGAAACTTTAATCTCTTAATCCTTTAATGGCGTCTTTGCCTAATGAGCATTTCAAATTTCAATAGAAAGTCCTCAGTTAAACTTCAGTTTTAAAACCATTCAGTTCTGTCGTGTAGTACGCAAAATGTCGAAGCGAAAGTGCATAAATGTTTCCGAAAAAATTAAAGTGTTGGAAGAAGTTGACAAAGGTTTCAAGAAAAAAGACATTGCGGCAAAATTCGGTATTCCCACTAGCAGTTTATCAACAATAATAAAAAATCGCGACTCAATTTTGAAATTAGCCGATGTGGGAAGTGCGGCAAAACGTGCTAGAACATGTGTGTACGAAGATGTTGATAAAGCAGTTTTGAAGTGGGTGCATTTAATTCGTGACCAGAATGTGCCATTATCGGGATCATTAATTAAACAACAGGCTATAAAGTTTGCCGAAACACTTGGTTTATCAGACTTCCAGGCGAGCGCCGGTTGGCTGGACAAATTTAAAAAAGGCACGGTATTGTGGAAAAGGTGATTTGTGATGAAAGTGCAGCTGTTAACGAAAAAATTGTGATCATTGGAAAATGGAAAACTAAAATGATTTTAAAAAATGTGAACCAAAAGACATTTTAACGCAGACGAAACTGGCTTATTTTTCAAATGTACACCCAATAGAACCCTAACCTTCAAAAATGATAAATGCTTTGGTGGAAAACAGAGCAAGGAAAGAATCACTGTGTTAATTGGTGCAAACATGACAGGGACCGAAAAGCTGAAACTTCTTGTAATCGGCAAAAGTAAAAATCCGCGATGTTTCAAGGAACAAAATCACTGGAAGTAGATTATCAATCTAATAAGGAGGCGTGGATGACTAGCCAGGTTTTTGAAGAATGGATAATAAAATTTGACACGCAAATGACGAGGAACATAGAAAAATAGCCTTAGTTATAGACAATTGTCCATCACACCCATCTGCTGTAGCAAAAAACTTAAAAGTACGGAACTGTATTTCTTTCCTCCAAATTTAACATCCAAACTTCAGCCAATGGATCAAGGAATAATAAAAAATGTTAAATTCCACTATCGTAAAAGAGTTCTAATGAAAATCATCAACGGAATTGATAACAACACAGCTGACAAAACGATCAATTTAAGAGAATGCATTTCTGAACTGGCAAAGGTTTGGACTCACGAAGTTACGGAAATTACAATAAGGAATTGTTTTTCCAAAGCCGGATTTGCGGAAAATTCTGATGAATGGGGCGAAGACGATGAATTACCACTTGCAGATTTGCAGAAATCATGGGCGGCATTGGAACAGTTCGATAAAATCGGTGCTGATATTAACTTACAGGACTACCTCAACGTTGACGAAAACCTCCTTACTACCGAGTACCCTACGGACGAAGAAATTTTGGACTCTTTACGAAACGAAACAGTCGAAGACGAAGAGGCTGACGAACCCGCAAAAACCGTCGACTACGAAAATGATTAATGCATTTGCGATAATCCGTAACGGGCTACAGTATTCGGAAAACGTGCCGGCAAACATTTTTAGTGCCCTTAATAATTGTATTTTTGAACAAAGAACATTCTTCAACTGTTCCGTGCAACAAAAATTACAGACTTTTTACAAAGAGTGAAATAGATGTACTGTATATTGTAATACATATTAAACCGTAATTAAATCGTATGTAATAAAATAGGATATTAAATTTTTTCCAAAAATTTTCTCTATAACAAATTTCCCTATAGCGAATTTTTTTTGATTTTAAGCTTTAGACTTCGTTATATAGAAGTTTGATAATATAATAACCAGTGGCGCACCGTTTTTAGGGTGCAAAATTGTGCATTTTTTAACTTATCAACCGATTTTTTTGAAAGTCGAGCATTGGCAGTTTTTAAGATCCCTAAGAATACACCATTTAATCAAAATTAAAAAATTCAAAATGGCGGATTGTCGTGCTTATTTCATTTATCAATGGATTGTTTGAAAGTCGGGTATTGGGGATTTTTAAGATCGCTGAGTGTAAATCATTTGTTAAAATAAAAAAATTTTAAATGGGGGATTATCGTATTTAAAATCTGATATGACTAAGATTCAGGTATTGTGGGCTAATGATCAATTTTTCAACTTTGTTAATTTGTAAAACATTATCTAAATAAAAAAATTTTGAAAGTTGGGTATTGGGGTTTTTTTTTAATCGCTAACAATAAATCATTTATGAAAATTAAATAGTTCAAAATGGCGGATCAAAAATGGGGAATTATCGTGTTTAAAAACCAATATGACCCAAATTCAGGTATTGTGGGATTTGAAGTTATTTATTTACACATATGAGAAAGCATTATGGCAGATAATTTGGCAGCGGTTTTTCCTTAAAACTATTATACATGGTGATCATTCAAAACATAGATGTGAGAACCTTTTAACAACTTTTAAATAGAACGTCAAAAATGTGACAACCACTTTTAGCACTAACCCCTTCAATTGAAACTGTTTTAAAATATTTTCCAAATTTTTATAAACTTGTTATAAAAGGATTGGTTTAATTCTGAAAAGTATCCTCTACATTTTTTATTAAATAATACTTTATTTAAAATTATTTTTATAGTTAGGGCTTGAGTTAGAAGCCATATGAACAATTTTTAACATGGGAGCTTATATACATAATTATCTGAATTTATAAGTTAGATTAGTATCTATACCATATTGATCGATCTAAACAATAGAAAAACATACACATTGGCAAAATATCCCCCACTATTACCATCTCGTATGGATAACCTTGTCATGTTTAATTGCACAGTTTGTCAGTCGGTTTATTTAGATTCCACAAATTCGAGTGTTTGTTGTGCAGTTAGATGCTTATGTAACCTCACCCACGCCATCGAAATAAAAACCTATCAATATTGCTCCTGAAATATCATAATATATATGGGCATTATACAACAGCCTAATCTTCGAGAGGCCGTCACTGGTAATGAAGTAAAAGAATAATTTATTTCTGCTTTTAATAGAGTTTCGTAATACCACATTTCTCTATTTAAATAAGTGTTGCTTAATTATAATTAATCCACATTTCATACTTCGTGAATGATTATTTTGACTTTTTCGGGCTTTACTTGTGTCATACAAAAGACTAAGTAGTGCTTTAGATCAGTATTGATGGTGGTTGCATCACTTTAAGGACCGACGTATCGGATATGTCGGGTCACAGTTTTCTGTCTCTATAGTTTTAAAGCCATAATTATAATCAGCATAAGCTGTTTAAGTCAATCTCAATCTTTTCACTAATTCGAAACAAAAATGAAATTTCATCACCCAATGTTTCACGTGATATCTCGTTTTTTTATTAGTATAGTTTATGGTTTATATGACAAGAAAAATTTAATAATTAATTTAAAAATTCAACCTTTCTATTGTTTTTATTTATACAATAACAATTTACATAAACAAACACTATTTAAAATAAATTACAACTCTAAATTAGCATAAACAATTCTTTTATATTTTGGTATGGATACACCAGAAATTTACATACATTTTACACATACTGTCTACAATTAAACTAAAAAAACACTTTGATATAAATATTTATTACATCATTCCTTTTGAAATTGCAAAAGTTTTATGACAATGAATAAATAGCGGGGTGCCTCATGGAATATATGTACGACCACTATACTTCTAAAACGTTTTAATCTATGGATACTATGTTTAAAAATCACGTTGAAAGCAAAATTTCATCTGGTGCGATGAGGAAGCGATTTAAAAGATTATGATGAAGCATCTATCTTAGTAATAATGAATAACAGATGACATTTCATATAGTTAACGGAATTTGTTTATTAAATAATAATCGAAAAACTCGACCACACGCATCAACTCTTTCTCAACAAAATACAATTTATTTCTGGCATCACCATTAAAATACCTTTAAACTTGTTCAATTTATTGTTATTGCTCAGAAAAAAAATGGGAGAGATATTAGCACAAATTTTGCAAATTACGGAATCTTTGGCAGGTATTAGTAGAAAGACCACCTGTATTCTATTCTTTTTATTTCATCAGTAACTATTTTAATTACCGTAACAAAGTGATTAAGCGAAATATTGTTTTATAATAATAACGTTTATTGTTATAAGGTTTGTTAACGTTTGCGTTACTTACAAACAATTGAACGGTTCGGTAGCCAGATTTTATCTAACCGTTCTTGATAGATCGTTGACTTCGCTAGTCAATTTACTATAATTATGTGGTTTCTATGTCTATAACATAATAATCTTATGATTGTGAATAGTTATTAGAATGTTCGCATCCGTTATATAATATAGTTTATCTGATTCATAGAATTTTGTTTAATTAACACATTTAATCGTTTAACCTTTTTAAAGAACCATAGCTTTTTTTTTACCGCTACCAAAGAAACAATAATGAAAGTGACCTAATTATAACATATTGGAAATTACTACTTACGTTGGTTGTGAAATTAATTTCTGTATTTAGAGAACATTTTTCGGTCCATTTAATTCAATATGGTGTGAAATCTATCTTAGGTATGCCTAGGCAGTTTAATGTTGAACTTTATATTATTAACTGAGAATGAGGAAAACAAAAAATGTTTAAAAACACATTGGCAAATTGCTTTGACCTTCTCTCAAGAAATGTAAAACTACATTGGTTGCATTTAATTAACTTAATTTTTGTGAAATTTCAACAAAAAGATAAAAAAGAAGATAATTATATAGTACACAAAATTATAATAAGGGTGTCAGGTTGTTCACATTTTAGGTGGCGTTTTTCTTAAACTGTTTAGTTAACCTTTATATAAATGAATATGTAATTTTATTGCGTTATTGCGAAAGTTTCGTATTAGTACTTTGTATAATTATTTTATACCAATTTTAATAACTTGTACCAGAGGGTTTTAATATTTAAGCAATGGAAATGATGAAATTAAATTTTAAACAACTTAATTATTTAACTCGTTTTGTATACAAAAACTTCAGTGGAATGAAATATCAATTGAATACATCACATGAGACTAACAGAACCTTCAGACAATGGTTAAGTAACTTCATTGTATTGCTAATGAAGAATAAAGAACAATGAATCATGTTAAAGTAAAAATAAAGGACACTAATAATATTTCTTAATTTAATACGTGATCCTGTCCGATCTGATAGTAGCCTATAGCAACCAAATCGTATGCATTGTAGAGTTGCCTATCGTTGGCGTTTTTATTAATAACGTTTTATCATTTTCTTCAGCAGAATGTTTTTAATATTGTGAAAAGTGTCTATGGAATGAGTGTGTGCGGTTTGATGATTTTTATTAAACAAGAATTTCTGTATTGGCATGTAGTGAAAGTCTATTCTCTGCTGACGAAGTGACGGATGGCGAACGCTAAAATATAAACCTTGCCTTTGCCTAGGTTGGTGATGTTTTTAAAATAATGTTTATTTTTACATTATTTTTAGATACCATTCGTTTGAAACGTAGTTGTTCATTGCTTGACGTGATTGTTAATTTTCGAGGACATCTAACCACCTTGTAAAGAAAAATTCATGTGGACATCGTGGAGGTTTTTAATTTGTCACGTCTGGCGAATTAAGCTTTTGTTAAATGTGGTTATCTGCATAGATAAAAGAACTAGTCACACAAATCGCATAAATAGGTACAAGGACAGTAACGCTCCACTAGGAGGAATGACACTAACATTTGCCATTTTTTTGTAAATTTGCTTTGTGAAAACAATAAAACATAATCCGGTAGAATTACTTAATAAATTAAATATCTTAATACATGACGATCCCTATGTTAACACATAAACACTCAATAAACGAAGATTTAGTCAAGTTAATAAGAATAACTCATTGCATGAAATCGACATATTTTATATATAATGGACAATTCTACAAACAAATTGATGGCGCACCTATGGGATCACCTCTTTTACCGGATTTTGCAAATATTTATATCGTATATAATAATAATAATAATAATAATAATAATAAACACTTATTCTTGACGATCGAGTATAGAATGTGTTCAGACGACAGGTAAGATGTTTTACAGACTATCTACAGGTTATATAAACTTAATTAAAAATAGATAACTGCAATATAAATATAACCCAAATTATACATACAAAAAAGTTAAATACCGAGCGTCCCAATAAAATGTATACACTCTTTAAATGACTATAACACTAACAATTATTATAATACAGAAAACTTTCAAAAATGAAAATAATGTTAACAAATGTAGAAACTAGTCAATTATCGAAAATGTTCAAATTGTTGGCCATTGTGGTCCATGCACAGCTGATAACGCTGATTGATTGAATCCAAAACGTTCCTAATCATTTCAATTGGTATTTCGGCACATTCTCTTTCAATAGCTGCTCTCAACTCATCGATTGTAGCTGGTTTTGTGGTGTAAACATTGTGTTTAACGTGCCCTCACAGAAAAAATCCATGGGGGTCAAATCCGGTGAGCGTGGAGGGTACTCGGTACTTCCTCTTTTTTTCATTGGTACCACTCACAAAATTGGATTCTGCGGTCATAATCATCTTCATTGAGAGCGTGCACTAATCTAGGAATAAAACTTCTCCATTTGGCACGCTTCAAAATGCGATGGACGCTCGATTTTGAAACTCCTGTCTCACGGACAGATTTTCTAGGTGATTGATGAAATCTCTGAATGACTTCTCCTTCTCTTGTGGGGCTGGTGGATGATCGTGGTCTTCCGGAATGGTTCTTATGGACATCCTTAACAGTTCCTTCTTCCTCAAACTTATCTCGCAAACGAGTAATTGTGAGTCTCGTTGGTGCATCTCGTTGAAACTCCATCCTAAACCGTCTTTGCACTTCACTTACGTTCTCAGTCTTCCAGTAGCACTTTAGAATGAATTTTCATTCCTCAAAGTTTAGTCTGACTCCAGCCATTATTTTAAGCAGTCACAACTGAAAAAAAAGTGTGGTTGTTATGAACTGTTAAAGAGTATATATATTTGATTGGGACACTCGGTATATACGACCTTCGAACCTATAAAGAGGAAATTAAAAGAAATGAAATAATTTTAATAACATTTTTTTAGGATAATTATGCAACCCCCTTTATAATCAGTTAATTACCAAAATAGACAAGATTGTAAAAACAAAATCAATAATCTATGTCAAACAGACGTTTAAACATTCATTTCAGACAGAGGTTCATAGACTAGACGCCAACTTAAAAAATTAAAAGAAATGAAATAATTTTAATTATTACTATATATTACTACGCAACTTCTTTTTATACGTTCATAACGAAAACAGGCAACATTGTAAAAACAAAAACAATAGTCCATCTCAGAATGGCGTTTAAAACTTCATGTCAGATAGAGATTATTATATATGTTAACTTAAAAAAAATTCCAAAGCCGCCCGTTTCTGTAAGATATTAATAATCATTTTCCTTCATATTTAATTAATTTTTAGACTCACCTCGCGTTATATTAAGAAATTTTATAAAGAAAAGTTATGTAAAATTAATTTTAATATACTTTTCTTGTAGAATTAATCGGTATTCAGATATTACCACTTAAATTCTACCTTAAGAATTTTTTCCGCTAAATTTAGAAATATTTGATAAAAACAAAAAACTGCCCATAATAACCCCCCTCCCCACGTCCGCTGGATTTCTATCAAAATGTAATCAGCTCCAACCGAGATGAAAACAAGCTTAAATACAACATTTTAAGCACGTAGATGTCTTCGTTCTGGAGTTATCGTGGATACTAACATACATTCACACAGACCTCCTGGCCGATCTTGGAGAAACTTGGCCAAAAGTTGTATAATTAGCTAATAAGTCGATTTAGCGATAGTGAAAAAAAGTCGCTTGCATAACCTTCTATACCTACATATGTATATGTAGGTTGGAAGGTGTTAAACAGACGTTTAAAACTTCATTTCAAACAGAGGTTAATAGAGATCTAGACGCTAACTTAAAAAATTAAAAGAAATGAAATAATTTTAATTATAATTTTATTAGGATAACTGTGCAACTTTTTTTTATACGTTCATAACGAAAACAGGCAATATTGTAAAAATAAAAACAATAGTCCGTCTCAGAATGACGTTTAAAACTTCATGTCAGATAGAGATTATTATATACATGTTAACTTAAAAAAAATTCCAAAGCCGCCCGCTTCTATTAGATATCAATAACCATTTTCCTTCATATTTAATGAATTTTTAGACTTACCTTGCGTTATATTAAGAAACTTTATAAAGAAGAGTTATGTAAAATTAAATTTTCTTTAAAAAATATGTATACACAAATTAATCGGTATTCAGATATTAACACTTAAATTCTGCCTTACGAATTTTTTTTCCGCTAGAACATAGTTAATCGATATGTTTAAGATCTATATCTAGGTATTTTTATATCTTTGAAATATGCAGCTGCCTCCCCCCCCCTCAACTCCGCCAAAATCTAATCAGGTCCAACCGGAATGAAAACAAGCTTAAATAATTTTAAGTACTTGGCCAAAGGTTGTATAATGAGCTAATAAGTCGATTTAGCGATAGTGTGAAAAAACAGTCGGTTGCATAACCTTCTATACCTATATACGTGTATGTAGGTTGGAAGGTAAAAATAAAGGGTAAGGCTAAATGACTAACTTAATCATACATTGATAAATTCATCAATTGTATACGGTGATTTCAACAAGTACATTCGAAGTTTATTTTTGAAGGTGTTAATAATATAATTGGCCTATAAAACTGCTTTTAATAAAGAGGGAACAATTTGGCTGTGATGGTTTAATGTTGTCCGCGGAACGGGTTGAATGAGAATGGATATCCGATTGGTTTAGAAATTTACTTTTATTGCTAAATATGTAAGTGAATCTAATAAACAAATATAATGCAGTAAATGTTAGAATCGCTAGCTCAGCAAAAGATAACCAGCAAGAATAACTGAGTTTTAAGTTATCCATAATTCTAATAACCCCTATTGAGTACTGAATAAATCTTTAACACAGGAAGATGATCATAAAATTGAATTATATATTTCAGCAATGATTCAAAGTTTGGGTAATATACCATTTTCAATACTTCTAATAACATGCAAAATTTAGTTTGCTAGTAAGATTTATGATGTGTTCTGCGAATAAAATGTTAAACTTAAAAATCTACTTGAATCAATGGCTTCTAACGGAATATTAATATACTATTTCATTCGGGATGGAAATTTGCATATACTTATTAAAAAAAATAAGATTAGTCTTGTTTACGTTTACATTCAATCGATTGCTTTTAAACCAGTTTTGAATCTGTTTTATTAAATTAAGAGCTGTAGCATTGAATTCTTGCTGATTTGTGAAAGAGAAAGCAAAAGTCGTATCATCCGCATACATTGTCACATGGCAGTTAATACACAGAGGTAAATCGTTAATAAGCGTATTGAATAACAGTGGTCCTAATATTGAACCTTGTGGTACTCCAACTAATACGTCTTAGCTATTAAACGAAACTCTAACAATTGTATTCATAGTTTTATGTGACAATAGTACATATTGCTTGCAATTTTCAAGATAGGATTTAATTAAGTCATATGCAACCCTAGTAGAACAGTTTTTACGAAAACCATGTTGACTATGAATCAATAAATTTAGGTCCTCAAAGTATCTCTTAAGGCGACTGTAGATAACAGATTCAAAAATATTGAGTATTTAGTGTAATGGGTCCGTAATTGTGGATTTCCTGTTTGCTTTCACTTTTGTGCACAGGTAACTCTTTCAAGCGGTTTAAACACGTTGGTATTATTCCTGACAGAAAGCACCGATTTATGAGGCTGCTTAATAATGATAAGAAAAACCCTGATTTTTTAAGAATTAATACTCATACATCATCAACACCTGCACTTTTATTATTTTTGAGATTAGATACTAAGTATATTTCATTAGGTGCCGTTAATTTAACGAAGACTGATTTCGAGGTGGTATAAATAGGAAGGCCATAATTGTGACAAGTTGGTTGCAATGAAGGTTGTAAGGTAAATTTTTCAACAAAATGATTAGCAATCATTTTTCGATCTGAGAATACACTATTATTTAACTTGAGTGATATATTAACGTTATAAATATGTAATTTTTTAGAAAAACGTAAAACTTCTGTCCATAGAACTTTGGACGTGTTAGGTGAACTAACCATATTCTGTTCGATTTGTCTCTTTTTTGCCAATTCTATGGTCGATTTTAAAATAGCGGAATACCTATTTATAAAATCACTTCAACAGTTCATGAGGGTTTGATTTCAGAAACGTATGCAATAACCGTTTATGCTTACACGAGATTTTAATACCCTGAGTTAACCATCGCTAAGTTCAACTTTACGATTTTTTAAAAATGGGAATTTTCTAAAAATGCATTACAGAACAAGTTATAAAACGTACCCAAATGTGTATCAATATCTAAGTTAGAAGAATGTAATGAAATTGAAATTGCTAACACGGAGAGACTCCTAGTATTTAGAAATGCTTACATCAGTATTTCTCCTACTGTATGAATTGGACTTGTTTGGTACATTTACATTTAACCTTGCTACAATTGCGTTGTGATCAGAAAATCCTGAGTCTATTATGTACATTTTCAGTAGACCATCATCCACATTAGTAAACGCGTTGTCAATGATAGTTTTTGACGTTGATGTTATTCTAGTTGAGGCACATTTTGTTAAGTGATATGATGTAATGTTTCATCTTTTGCGTAGTTATTTTGTTCATTTTCAATGCGTACATTAAAATCACCACAACATTCTCTATCGATAACTTTTGAATTTTGCATATAAATACACACTGTTATAGTACCAAATTCTTTTATATGTACATCAATTACGCATACTTCTATTAACATATCAACCGCGCATTTTGGGACATCGGTAATTTTGACGTAGTTCATTTGTTCCCGAACATACATAGCCACACTACCTCTTAAACGATTTTTTCTACAATACTTGCTTGCAAATAGGAAGGAGTCAATATTAAAATTATCATCACTATTAAAACCAAAATGTTGGTATCGCGCTACGTAGGTGAAACGTTCGTTGTTTGGCGGCACACTGTTATAAAATCATTAGTTTATAGGTCACTCCATTTAAATGATGAGTCTATGTTCTAAGGAACATAGACAAATTACCGAAATTTTAATTCAGAATGGTTATACAAAATTGAAAATTAATAATGTGCTAAAAAAGACTAAAAATTCCAGTTTACAACCTATACCTGTAACGACTAATACAGAAACTAGAAGACACCTTATATTGCCTTACATCAAATGTGTTACAGATGGAATTGCCAAACAATTTCCTAAATCTCATTTTTGAACAAGTTTTCAAACCACACAAAACTTTACAAAGACAAAATTACCGGTGAAAGTCAAGGAGTGTATGAAATACCATGTTATAATTGTCCAAATACTTATATCGGCCAAACTAATCGTAAATTATCAGCAAGATCTCAAGAACATAAATTCTTAATTTCTCAAAAGAAGCTCAGCTCAGCGTTAGCAACACAATATTTGGAAGTCGGTCATACTATAGATATATTCAACGAGTTAGTTACGAGTTTATTGTAAAACAAAATTCCTTTAAAAATTTCAGAGTCTCTGACTTTGCTATATGCGGCAATATCAACATAAATGAAGTTGTAATTTGCATCATATATAGCTAGAAACGCCATGGCCATAGTGTTGGTAGTTATAATACAGTGAACCATAGTCTTTAGGTTTAATTAACCATATATGTTTTCCGTCTATTGCACTTATGCAATTTGGAAAGTCGGCATGCTTTTAGAATCTAGATGCTATTTGTGTCCATTCATTTCCAGTTGTCGGTAATCCTAAACTTGCACCTAGATTTGCACATATGACTGTACACACTTTTCTTATTATTGTTATTAATATTATGTATCCCAGTCGATAATATGGCTCTGCATGAGTAAAGAGAAATCTAAAGGTGCTTGCAGGTATGGGTTGTAAATTAATACAAAATGGCTCTAAAGGAGTGAATGAAAATACAAGGGTGTTTATAGGTTATTTGATTAAGGACACAGTAGTTGCGGATGGCGAGTGCAATAAATGCTACCAGTCAACATGCATAAATAATAAAAAATACACACGCTTACTCAATATCTTTATCACAATAGATCACACGCGATGTGCACTTAGTTTAAAGACTTGTGGTTACACTCGAGTTATGACTACGGCCATAGGTGGCACGTTTCACTGCGATGACGTTCTACTACTACGCGGGATGTGCACCATGTGTAACTACGCGGCATATGTTTGGCACGGGTTACAGTGCAGAAAGTATTAGCTATATCGTGAACCTCAATGATATTTTAAGGGAAGGTAGGCTTTCCCATCTGGTATGTTATAGTTTTGTTTTGCAAAAACCATTAGCTCTAGTAATTGGACAGCTGATGTTTCTTAAGTATGTTTTGGTCCGTCAGTTTAGGCTATTCCTACCCTCTTGTGACGTCACTTAATGGCGTCACATAATGGAATTAACATTAAACTGTAATACTTTGCACGCTTACATTGAGCATTGCGTAGTCAAGCACTGGATATAAACAAAGTAACTTCAATTTTTCCCACGCGCGCGATAATCCGCACTGCTTTCTATCAAAATAATTTAAATTAGTTTGTAATGTTTGATACCGAAAAATTTAGTGTACAGACGCCTACTTTATCATCGTAGAAGAGGTGCATAGAAAATATTGAAATTTGATGTGTATGTATATTAATATTACAGTATATGTGACAAATCAATTTAAGAATCGTCGTACTGCATATGTTAAGGTCTTCACGCACTTCCTGCAATGCAACCCTCGTGCGCACACGGGTCGCAAACCGCGTTCATGTGTGAAAACCTATGTTACGACCCTAGGTTACGACACTTAACATGTAACATACTATGACCTACAGCCTAACCTGACACATGTGAGTTTAGACATAGTATCCATACTTCTTCACATTATTCACCTATGAAATAATTCACACGTTTTTCGCTTAAAAATTATTTTTGTACTTATGCGACGTACAGTTATTCATTTTCTATTCATATACGTCAAAATTCCTATTCCATTTGCCCAATCGTACATAATCTATAAATTAAACTTTTTTTTTTAATTTTTGGAATGTATTTATGCAATATTTAGATCATTACTCATTTTAATTAATAAGTAAAAAAATTGAGACAGAAATTTCGGTATTTTCTTTATACAATGACTCATTCACCTTTTGTTTAAAAATAAAATACGGATCGAGTTCATCGGCCTGTTTCCACAGTATTGCTTTTGTAGCTCGACATTTCGGAAGCGGGCTCTGCTACCATCAGGTTTAGTCCTGAGAAGGACAGATTTCGCACTTGAGTCGAGTTTTGCTTCCGAAACGTCGCGCTACAAAAGCAAAATCTGTGGAAATGGGCTGAACATGAGACTACAGTTACAAAACAATTATAATACGGAATGTAATATGGAATTTATTTTCCATATGATCCCTTTAGTTAGATTATTGACAATAATATTATTATGTTCATATTTTCGAAAAGCTCTACAATCTTTTCGATCGTGAAAACAGGATCAAACACTCTGTATTTATGTCTTTAATTATGACCGTCGTAATTTACGCTAATAAATGCATAAATAAATACTTTCTGCAAATCTTGTTTTCATTTCAAAAACATTACTTACGAATTTCTTCAAACATACGTTTTTTGTTATAAAATTGCAGTGCCATGTATAAAAATAGAAAGAGGCGATAGCTTATCTAATTAAGATACCTACATGTACTTCAAAGGCGCTACTAAAGGATGTTCATACTTGGTTGATATATGTACGCTAATAATATTATAGTGCAACCATATAAAACTTTGTTGAAAAATCTTAAGCAGTGTGACAGGATGTCCAAAAAATACGTAAAACCTCTATTTATTAAACCAGACAGTATCCAAGACGCAACCTACACTTATCTACTTTTTTAGAATCACATTCTAAATTATTAGTCATTGTTGCAGCATTACATTACATAATTTACAAAATAGAGTTGTAATATACAACAGTTCTTTACTAAACTGAGATTCCATAGTTGGCTTTATATGTTTAATCTAACTATTTTATTAATGGTAGGCTTATATTTGCGTTTTCATATTCCTTTTTATATCTCAAGTAATTCTTAAACATATTATCATTTACCGATGCCGATAACTATAATTATTATCGAAACGTTTAAGTCTATATAAAAGATAAAGAAAGTATAAGATTTAATTACTCAAAAGATAAGTATTTTAATTGTGTGATAATCGTGAAAGTTTACATTTTTATATAGTTCATGGAGTTTGTGCCATTCGTAGATGAAATTTAATAATTTGTATTTGTTAGTTCATGCTTCGATATTTCTGCCCAAAAATTTAGAGAAAATTGCAATTATGTTTGTGTTGTGAAAAATTTCATGTATTAGAAAACAAACAGATAGTTCTTTTCGATAATAATAATATTCACATAACCGAATTTAATACTTTTACGATCTATATCGAATTGTTTCACCAAGAAGACGATTATGTGCACCCTAAGCTACTAATTGTTATTGGCTAGATTGATCAAGAAACTGGTCACAATATTTGTAATTTAGGCAACTACATAAGTGTGTATCGCATTCTACTCCACATTCATTACCTCAGTGTGAAATTTTTGTAAATCTAAATATTTCCACAATTAACGGAATTACTATTTGGCCATATGCCATTCATATTAGCTATTTTCTGCTTTGTGAGACAAATGATTATTTAACTTATTTTTATCACATTTATTTATTTATTTCTACATTGAAATTAAGCTAATCACTAATAATTATTTAAATTCTATGCTAAAATTCACTACTTCAATGCCATATACCGCTTTCCACATTGGGTGTCTAAAATATTTTTCTTCGTTTTATTAATGAAATGTAACAAATTTGTTGGATATATGATTTACGACTCCATTTATTATATACAATATTGTTTCACCTTCCCTTTTTCAACGAGCTTAGCTCGGAAATAAAATTTTGGAAAATATTTGGTTTTACTTAGCATTCCTGAGATATATGTGAAGATCATACAAGCTTAGTAAGGCTTACATTGTTCCATCGTATATTTGTCCACCGCCAAGGCTGTGTTAGCCAATTAAACATCAAATTACTGCCCGCTTGAACTATCAAAATTGGTGTACATCGTATATTCTATAAAATTAGTTTTATCGATCTCGTGGTACATATTATTTCCTGATCACATAACTAAAATTTACTGGAAACAATATTTCACATACTAGTCACTTAACTAGAATCTATAAATTATATTATGTTTAACGTATACTTAATAATGGAGGAATGTCGATTATACTATTTTGTTGAAATGAGACTAATTACGGTTGTGGCTCATGTATAGTGAAACTTATTAGTCAATTTTCAGAGACTAAATTATTGTCAACTTATTTGAATGTCCTGTACAAAGTACCTTAACCTCTTCAAAAACATTACGTTTCATGTAATGTTAAATATATTCATTCTAACGTAGTTCTTTTCTGCTCAGTGGAAGCCGTTGTTTACGTTTATTATTCCATCCTAGTATAGTTTAAGAGAAGTATCAAAATCGCTCGATATAAAATTGTGATCGCGATTTCATTCTGAGGTGTCCAGTTTAGGTTATGATCATTTACTGTGACAAGTTTTTCTACTTGTGTTTTTAAACCATTACGGTTTAGATGCATAAAAAATTAGGAGGTGTGCAAAGGCTTAATTTATATAATTTTTCAAAATAAATACATAATTATGGGCTGGTTTATATGCGTGTCCACGTTTGTGTACAATGTGCAGATGTGCACTAAATATTATTTGTAATTCTGCTACTATAATATCTTATCGTGCCAAATGCCACATTATGTTGTGTTCTACTTTACCGTTCATAACGTCTGCTTCAATACCTACAAGCACGTTGTATGGCAGAAAAAATCTCCTATTCGTGTTGTTGAATTCTTACAAAACCCATATAATTCAGGCTGCTATTCAATCTGGACAACATACATTCAATGTTACTGTAGGTATCGGAAATAAATTAGTTTTTTGCTATAAATATGATAATGACGTATATACGTTATCCCGAATATCGTATATGTTGGTCAATTCCTGCCCTGAGTTTTGAACTTATTGCTAAGACTATGCCTTTGAAATGGTATGCAGAGACAAAAAGACATCTCCATGTCAAAAATAATGGTGAGACTCCAAAGGATAACAAGGGTATTCGTAAAAGTGCGACCTTTCTTAGTTATTTTATCAAACACTATTGCTGATGCTGTCACAACAACAGCATTTATGGCTATTGATGAAATAATCATTCCTTCCAAAGGCAGAAGTAGAGTCAAACATTACATAAAATCTAAACCGAAGAAATGGGATTTCAAAGTCTGGAAAGGTGCTTCTGCAGATACGTATTTAAATTTGAGATGTACCAGACAAGGATAAAACCCAACTGGGTGTAATAGGTGACACGGTTATTAAATTATGTTCCGGACTTAAATGACAAAATATTTTTAGATAATCTATTTACATCAATTCTAACAATAACTTATTTGAAGAATGGAGACATTCATGCGATTGGAACGGTAAAGGCAAACAGGATCTACAAATTCAGTGAAAAACTGATCTATGGAAAAATTCTTCGGAAAAGAAGGAGGGGTACGTCTCCTATTACTACATCTTCAGATAATATTTCAATGTTACGATGGACACATAACTTTGTGCACATGATTTCATCATATGTCGGTAAAGATCCAACAGATATTGTTCGAAGGTGGGACAGAAAATCCAAAACATATTGAAGTTTCAAGACCACAGGCACAGTATAATCGTTTTATGGTAGGTGTAGATTGCCCATTACTCCCACACTATAAAGAACAAGAAATTTTATATGCGTATTGTGTTTCATTTTGTGAATGTCGCTATACTAAATGCCTAGTTGATATACAGAGAATCTAAAGGATCAAAAATTCCTTTGCTGGAATTCAAATCTTCAATTGCATCAACGCTTATTCAACTCAACGACAGCACAAGGAAGAGAGGAAGACCATCAGTTGAACTCTTACCAAAGAAGAAAAGAGCATGGGCTAAGGTTATTCCTGAAGTTCGAACCGATGGGCACGGACACTATCCTATAAAAATAGATTATAAAAACCCACCGAGATACCTGAGAAAAACTGCGCACGTAGAACAAGAAAAGTGTATGCTCAGAATGTATGGCGAAATTTCACCAGTGACCATTTGGTTAGTTACACATGTGTACGGAAAGTTTTTTGTTTTTTTTTATGTTAATGTTATTCCTTATTATAATTAAATTGCATTTTTTCAATTTGATTAAATTTCTAAAAAGAAAATGGCCCTGAAGGGGTTCATGTAAATTTTGTTTAATTTATTAGGTATAAACCTGTGCCACGAACATGTATTTTTTAAGTTCTTGATGGTTGCACACTAAGTTTGGGTTTTCTAACTTCTTTGGCCCCAATACTACGCATACTCTTCAAGTCCACGGTATACGTATACATTTGGAATTCCAATTTGTGTGCTTGGTAAATATTTTTATATGTAACGATTTACTGGGATGTACGGTTACTTTCTGCAAATATAAAATTTGGTTACTTTGACAATTTTTGTTTATTATCTTTTTTTCTAATTTACTGTTCTAATTCAATCATTAATATTTGTGGTAACATTATAATAACATTATAATAATAATAATTTATTTGGTACTTAATTGTGTTTTTATTCCTGTTTCTGTGTTTATATGCTAATTAAATTTTTTTCTTTCAGCTTCCCTTTTCCGTATTCGCTTTTTCAACTATTTTCAAAAAGTTCCATAGTTCCATATTACTATTAAAAAAGCTTATGCTAGTGTAGTGTAAATTACATCGTTAATGCTTCCTAGATTGTGCTGAGTTACAAGTTTCCAGTCTGCAAGATGGTAAAACCCGTAACATAATTATATTATGCATAACAAGATGTTGGTAATTTGTAACGATATAATAGGAAATAGGAAATACGTTTTCATAGTAACAATTTTTTAAAGGTAGAAATAATATTCATAGAAACATTTATACTGATATATTGCAAATAATACATATTCAGACTACGCAATCCAAGTGCTCTAATTACTTCGCTAGCTGCCACGTTACGCTTGCTAGATTGTGCCGGGTTACAGCTTTCTAATGGGTGGGATTAGAAAACCTGTTACAGAATTATATAACTATACAAGTAAAAGCAATAAGGAAAAGCAAGTAAATAAAAACCAGATATTGGTAATTTGTAGCGATATGATAGAAAAGCGAAGGAAAAACATTTACATAGAAACAATTTTTACCTTCCAACTTACATATACATATGTAGGTATAGAAGGTTATGCAATCGACTTTTTGTCACTATCACTAAATCGACTTATTAGCTCATTTTACAAGTTTCGGCAAGATCGGTCATCATGTCTGGATGTCTGTGTGGATCTATGCCAGTATCCACGATAACTCCAAAACGAAAATGCCTACGAATTTTGTATTTAAACTTGTTTTCATTTGGCTTAGAGCTGATTAGATTTTGGAAGAAATCCTTCGGCCGAGAGGGGGGGGGTTATTAGGGGCAGTTTTTGGTTTTTATCAAATATTTCTAAAACAGTTGCATATTTCAAATATATAAAAATATCTACATATAGACCTTAAACATATCGATTAATTATGTTCTATGCAATTTTTTGATACGACGTGTAATTTAGCGGCAAAAAATTAGAATTTAAGTGTTAACATTTTTTCATCTGAATAACTATTAGTTTTATAAGAAAAAATGTAGACGTATTTTTTAAAGAAAATTTAATTTTACATAACTTGTCTTTATAAAGTTTTTTAATATAACACAAGATAAGTCAAAAAATTAATAAAATATGAATGAAAATGGTTATACTGCATTATTGATATCTTATAGATATAGAAGCAGGCGGCTTTGGAATTTTTTCAAGTTAACATATACATGTTAATATCTATCTAACATGAAGTTTTAAACGTCATTCTGACAGATTATTTTTTCGTTTTTACGATGTTGCTTGTTTTCGTTATGAACATATAAAATAGAGGTTACCCTAAATAGTATATTGAGTATCAAGAACAGGGACGTTTACCCTTAATGTTCGTGATGCTCATACTGTTTTTTGCACGATTGCATTAAATTTACCACAATTGAGATTATTTAATTTCTACTAAATAATAATAAAGTGAAAAGTGACGTTTTAAATAGAAATGTCCAAATTTTTTGTTCTTATTGTTGTGAAATATAGTTCTATATATAATTTTACGTTGGTAAGTAAAAGACGTCGGTAAGTAAAATCTTACCGACGAGTTAGGCCTCGCAACCAGTAAATATATCCTACTGCCTTGGAAATAGATATGGCAAATAAACGAAAAAGCTCAATCGTGCAAAAAAAAAATTATAATTCTAATTATTTCATGTTTTTTAATTTTTTAAGTTAGCATCTAGATGTCTATAACCTCTGTGAGATATGAAGTTTTAAACGTCTGTTTGACATAGATTATTGTTTCTGTTTTTTACAATGTTGCATGTCTTCGTAATTAACATTATAAAAAAGGTTGCATAATTATTATACTAACAAAAATGTTAAAATTATTTCATTTCTTTAATTTCCATTTTGTAGATTGAAAGGTCGTGTGGTGTTCCATACCAGATATTTTAAAGGCACAAATAATATTCATATAAGTATAAGTACATTATGTGAATTACTTTCAACTACTACGTAACTACATTTTATTTACTATTACAATTCGCAATGGTTTGGCTTTAAAACTCAGAGTAAGGTGTTTTTAAATGTTCGCAGTACGAAATAAATTCAACTGAAGTAATTACTGGTGGGAAAAGGACCGATAGGATACTTGGAGATATAAATCGTTTTTGCATTAGTGATTTACCTATATAAACTCTCCGAACCTTTCTTTTTTACGTGAATGTCGCTAGAATGAAATTATTTTTTTTCGAAGCAATTGCAACCGAATTGACCCTATAAAATGAATGATGCACATTTTGCATAAGATCATACCTTTAATAATTCATTCCTTGTCATCGAGTTTTCTAGATCAGGATCTTTTACAGAAAACACCAAGTTTTTGGAGCGGAAGTCATCTGTCAAATATTTATGAGCTGACATTCTCGATTTATGCAATTGGGGCTATCTAGAGAATGCGAGTCGACGTTGTCAAATTAAAAAATGTATGGTTATTAAGCTGTATTTTTCCAAATGCAAATGATAGGTGGCTTTGATGTTTTAAATATCAATGATATAAATCATGTTTAATCATCTAGTTTAGCAGGAAATTTTCTCTATATGTTTTTTTAAAAGCTTTCTTTGAAACTTTGGCTGAAAGTTTCTCAAATTAATTATCCCTAGTGAATGTGTTATCGAATAGAAAATATTGCATGTTTTTAGCAATCGACATTCATTATAAAAAATGGTAGCTTAAAATAGTTTATGTATACCTGTTATGTCTTGCACAGAAAATCATATTATTTACTAGCACCTATAGTTAAAAAATGAATAGTCGTAACTATCACATTCTGTTACTTTCTGATATTAAATGTGTCATTTATGTATTTATAAACAACATGTGCCTTTATAAATGATTAATAAATTAAAATCTATGACATAAAAATGGATTACACGACCATAACTACTTCTTGCTACCGCTATATTTTGTTTTGATCTATGGTTATTGCTTTAATACTAATACATTAGAATTTTACGATGTATTGAGTTTGAAATTATTCGAAGCAACTATGCGAAGATTGATTTTCTCATAAAATAACGATATAAAATATGCTTTATGTTGTGTGAAAATTGAACAATAGGCGTTAGAAGATTCCTAAACAATGGATAGTTATAATCACTCATTTAAATATACATAAATATTATACATACACTTTGTATAGTACCTACTGTATACTTGCATTACTAAATAGGAGAGCCACTACTTTACACAATTAATCTTTCAGAAGAGGTTTTCACGTGTGGTTAATTCTTTTAAAAATATTGTACCTACTGTATATGTTATATTAGTTTATATTCCATAAAGTTTTGTTAGCATATGGTCGCAAACTTATTGCTTGTAATAAATTGTATAAAAGTTCTTGTCATGATCACTTATCATTCCTACCAAGCTGTCTAAGTTTGCACAATTTCTCAATTTCTAGAATAAATTACATAACTACGGAAAAATTTATGTTTTGTAAACTGACTAAAGTTAAATGTTGATTATGAGAAGTGGAAGGTAGTTATCTGTAATTATTATTTAACAATGGTATATAGCTGTAAATGATAGAATTAAGAAAGGTTTATACTTTCAACCATAAATATGACTTAAGTAGGTAATGGGTTCTGTTCCCATTACCCTTGATCCTAGTATGAGAATTTTTAGGGAGTTTTCTGAAACACATATAGGGACTTGATCACTGCGTATACGCACATCATGTGTGTTTATTTAGGCGAATATTGGTGTAGTAACGTCCTCTTAAAAAACCTATTGCGTTCCTTCGTGAGTTATCCTGACCATACCGTTCCTTAATACCACCACGCAGACATAGTTAATACACAAGGTGTTTCAGAATAAAGTACCGTAAATTTGGTACAATATAGATCTTGACGAGTTATTAAGAAAAGCTAAATAACATTTTTCGGTAATCCCTTCCCCCCGCTTCCATTTTACAGGGTATGAGGTGAATTTGAAAAATACGTACTTTTTACATATTTTCACTTAGAGTAGAGACATTCACTTGAAAATAGGTACATGCTACTTGTTCGATACGACGCATTAGTACACTGTATTTCAACAAATTAGGATAATCCATTGGCGTGTAATTAGGGGGTAATCAAATTATTTTGAGCTAAACTTTTTGCACACCCTGTATATCATAAAAATTAAAACTCACAATTATTCCTCATATAGTTTGCCGCAGAAAAGGTACTCTTAGGTCATCTCTGTAGAGCACTCAATTTTCGAGATATTTTAAATTTAATTTACGCATACATGAAAGCAATATATCAATTAAATGCAAAAATTCAGTTTTATTTTACGAAATAGAAACTGAAACAATATGATTCAATGAAATACAGTAAGCTTACAGGTTTTCCGTAAACATGCATTTTCATTACAGGTAGTGTTCATAGTAGTTTAAAGTTTACCATGTATTAAAACTACAACTAATTACAAATCATTGATATCTCAATGTTACAAATACTCGTCGGATCTTAGCAGGCTCCTGTCACTTGGTATAGTTGTCAAAATTTACAATCATTCGATATATGACTAAGGTTTATTACTTATTATTGTTAATAATGAAACACAAAAATGGTAACATACACATTTTCTGAATATGCTGACATGCATTTAGTACTAAGGGAATGCCAAGGCAATCCTGAAAAGTCTGTGAGAACTTATGCTCATAAATATCCGCGTTGTTCTCAATAGAAAAACATTTGTGGTAGTAGATAGGCGGATAAGAAACTGGAACTGTTTCACCTGCTGCTCAATTTTGTGGAAGCAAAATAGCAAACCGCACATTGAGAAATGAAGAAAATGTTTTAAATTTAGTAGAAGAGAGTCCAAGAATAAGTACTAAATATCATCTAAGGCAACCTGTTGGAGAATACTAAAAGACTAACAGCTGTAGTCCTTTCACGTGCAACAAGTTCAGGATTTTTTAGAAACAGACTATGAACCTAGAGTTGACTTTTGCCAATGGCTGCTGAGACAAGAGATAATGACTTTGTTAGTAATGTTCTTTTTACCAGAAATGGCATATTTAATGTGCATAATGATCATGTGTAGTCAGATGAAAACTCACATGCCACGAAAACCACCAGTTTTCAGCACCAATTTAAAATAAATCTTTAGGCTGGAGTAATACACAATCAGCTAATAGGACCTTTTATTTTAGAAGAAAGTTTAACTGGAGCTCGATATACTACTTTTTTAATTTATATAAATTCATGCGCGAAAAACTCTAAAATTAAAAAAAAACTTTTTTCGTGCGATATCTCAAAAAACTATCGATCGTACGGCAAAATATTACTAAACGTAACTTGTAAAGCGGGAAAAATCCTTTAAAAATCACATATTATGTTACTTTGTTGCGTCAACCAATGCACCGCTGACGCGATGGCGACGACCCTCCACTTCTAGGCCCATTTTTGCAATTTCGGACGACAATAATGAGTAAAACCAAAAGGTTGTTAAAAAGCTAATTATCATACATTTTTTATTTCCTTTTTCTCTTTCGATGTCTAGCAAGCAATCGATCATACGTAAAAATGTCATACGACATAATTTGTAGAGCGTAAAAAAAGCTCTAATTACGATTCGACCTTGTAACACGAAAAAAGGATTTTTCATATTTTTTGCTCCCGTAGAAAAAGCAATCGGGAAACAGAGGTCGAAAACTTTAGATTAATACCCCAAAAGAAAAATCCTGGGTCACAATTATGTCTTTTATAATCCGTTGTTTTGTAAATAGTGATTTGATTACGAGGCGCCAGGTAGTTTTAGATAAGACAGTCCCTAAGATACCAAATGGCGAAATGAAGCTGTAAGATAACACATAAGTACGCACAATAAGAAAGTAACATGCGCAATAACTGAGTAAAACGCAATGTACGTCAAACCAAATAGATGTATTTATTATTAAATCAAAATGGGATCAAATATACAACAAATACTCAATGGTTAGTAACTAACTTATGATTATCCAAAATTGAAGAAAAAAGTAGGATACTTGATACTAGTTATATGATGAAAAATATATTAATATTTTCCTAAATTTCGAATATAGAAGTAAACCTAAGCTCAGTAATAAATTAATAAGTGGATAATAATGTTTAAAGTGCATTATGGCCTCGTTTTTAAGAAGCTAAGGTACATGTATTGTTGACTTAAAAACGTCTAGAAGGAAATTCGTAAAACACAAAATTATAACTGCATTGTCACTTGTAATCTCCCTAGTGCTTGGATTATTTCCGAACATTTTTTTGAGTCACGAATGTTTCGAAAATTGTGCCGAGTCGAAGACGAAACGTATCGATAGAAGAGAATTCATAAAAATAAAGCAACCTCCATCAATAAATGAAGCCTTGATAAATCTCACATTAAGTTATTAAGTTACAAAACTAGAAACATTCAAAGCTTTCTTCTTTCTTTCACGAAAAATATAATTAACCTCAACGAAATGGAAATGAAATTGCATTTGACGGCATGAAACACGCCAGTGCAACTTAAACTTCTCATTTAAGAAATTCCGTTGGAGAAATAGCATGCCATTTTTTAAAAACTTCGAAACATAAAATTTCAAGATTGTGAAACGAATATACGGAAAGTTGCAAACAAATTCAAATATCTGGTGTGAAACAACACACGACCTTCCAACCTACAAAATGAAAATTAAAAGAAATGAAATAATTTTAATTATAATTTCATTAGGATAACTATGCAACCTCTTTTGTGTACGTTCATAACGAAAACAGGCAACATTGTAAAAATAAAACAATAATCTATGTCAGAATGACGTTTAAGACTTCATGTCACATAGAGAACCGCCCGCTTTTATAAAATATCAATAATACAGTTTAACCATTTTCATTCATATTTAATTAATTTTTAGGCTTACTTTACGTTATATTAAGAAACTTTATAAACAAAAATTATGTAAAATTAAATGTTCTTTAAAAAAGATGTCCACACTTTTTTTTATAAAGTTAATCGTTATTCAGATATTGAAAAAAATTCGATCTCGATTCCAGGGACACGTTCATATTGCGTGCATGGGTAAAAATTGTCTTATGTTAGTGCTTAGTGGGAATAAAAACATCCCTATTATTTGCGCATGTGTAAAGAACGCTATTTTATTCTCCGCCTCTCTATAATAAATTTGCTATAATAGCTCCTTACACTACACTTAAAACTTTTCTTAAACCCAATCTATCATATACACATTTGCAGAAAGGTACTTTTTTATTTATTCATCCAAAACTTATTCATATAAAAGTCTATTTCAGCCACTAATTTATTTTATACAAAAGCGTTCTTTATTCTTCAAATGATGCCCTTTAAAATATGCTTTAAAACTACCTTTATTCAACATTGATGATTATATCTGAATTTGAGAGTGGTGAGTTATGTCTTAAAAATGTTATCAAGTCTAAAATTCCTTATCTTAATACATAAATCGTTATTCACCTAAGCTAATGACAACTTCAGTGTTTTACTTACTACACCAAATTTCAACGTTCTTCAAACTATTTTTACAATTTTGAATTTTCAATGTTAACCCTCAAACCATCACGATGGGTACGGAAAAGTGTGTTGAAACCTCATGTATTGAAACAAAGCTAAAGATCAAAATTTTCCTATAACACGCCATTAAGACTCACATAATGGTAAAATGATATAAAAGCAATCTGACAAGAGCGCTTACGCTATTCCTTAAAACGACAAACTCCTGGCCACGAAACGCTAGTTTAACTCTCTAAACATTTACCTACATGTTTTTGGATTGAAGCTAAGTGACTTGAAAAATATCTTCCTGAGCAAAATAATTCTTTTATCCTAAAATAATGTCATCAGTTAAAAACGCCTACACTCATGTATTTTAGCGTGTGTTCCTAAACGATAATGACAAACCACCGGTTTAACAAAAACCTCTGGGTAACTTCTAAGTATAAATTGTGTCAACAATGGTTCCTAAGGATGTTCTGACGTTAAATGTGTCTGATCGTCAATTTACTTATGTATATACTTATTTCACAGAAACAATTTAAAAATCTCCACGTATATTTCTGACTTCCAACATGCTCGGTAATTTTTATGTTTGAATTTAGGCAAGTCATATATATATATATATATATATATATATATATATATATATATATATATGCAGGGTGACATAGAAAAAGTGCCATGCATAGTGCCACGCGATAGAGGACACTAAAATAAGAAAAAAGTTCTATAAACTTAGGTCCGCAACGCCTTCGTTTAAAAGACATAGGGTGTTGAAGTTTAATTATTTTTTGTTTTTCTTAATATCTTCTTATAATGATGTATAAGCGGACGAAATTTTGTATACAGGGCTTTTTATCACGCAGAATTCAAATATGACCTTAGTTCTTTTATTACTGAAGAGCAGTAACCATATTACAAGCCCCCCACGACAAATCCACCTATTTTCAAACCTTTTGAAAAATTTCCTTGCCTCTCAAGAAAAGTGACCTAGCTTGCCATCAAGCATAAAGGCCACTCTTGCAACAATGTCCAATGAAACATCTTCTAATAATGTGTTCAGGTTATTCCTTTTCAATAGTGCGACGAGTTCTGGAAACTCCCACTATTAACTTTTTTTTTTAAACATCTTCACCACCCATCTTCATCCAAACGCCTATGCTCGTCAATAAATGTTCGAACATTAGGAACCTGTCCTAAAGGATATCATTCTCGATAGATACTTTGAGCTTTGGAGAAATTTGACAGAGCTTCTCCGTAACACATAATCATGCCCCTGTATTCTTCAAAAGTATAGTGAACCATTTTAGGAACACAAAATAATATTGGAGTGATGAAAATAACAGGCGATGGAAATTTACTAAAAAACAAACGAAATCTATGACACTTGTCAAAATATTATTGTCTTGTTAGAGGTATTTTGTGTTCTTGATTAAGTTTTTCATTGATTCTCTTATTGATTTTTCAAAATTACTTTTTAAAATGGTTCACTACACTTTTGAAGAATATAGGGACATAATTATGTGTTACAGCGATGCTAGATCAAATTCTTCCGAAGCTCAACGTATCTATCGAGAAAGATATCCATTGAGGCATATTCCTCATAATAGGACATTTTTTGACGTGCATAGGCGTTTGGGTGAAGATGGCTGTTTTAAAAAACCAGAAGTTAATAGTGGAATTTCCAGAACTCGTCGCACTGCGCGAAACGAAGAAACTGTTTTACGAATGGTAGAAAATAATCCGAGAACAAGCACCAGGAAAACAAGTCCAACGGTACGAAATGTTAACCGTGGATCAGTTAGACAAATTTTCAATGAACAACTTCTTCGCTCGTATCATTTCCAAAAGGCTCATTCACTATTAGAACATGACTATCTTCCTCGTGTACAATTTTGCGAATGGTTGCAAAATCAAAGACACGATATTTTTTCTTCAATTTCGTTTACTGATGAAGCTGGTTTTAGCCGTTATGGTGTTCTGAACCTACATAATGTGCACCATTGGAAGGATGAAAATCCTCTTCAAACCGTAATTAGAAGTCACTAATGTGGGTTTTCTATTAATGTGTGGGCAGGTATAATTGACAATTACTTAATTGGCCCAGTTCAATTGCCCAATCGATTGACAGGTGAACTGTGTCTAAATTTCTTCGAGAATGAACTAAATACGTTATTAGAGGACGTTCCATTGGTTATTATTGGTAGAATGCGTTACATGCATGATGGCGCGCCAGCTCACTTTTCTCGATTGGCAAGGGAATTTTTGGATAGGAGATTTGGAAATACGTGGATTGGTCGAGGGGGACCTGTACCCTGGCCAGCTCGTAGTCCCGACCTTAATACCCTCGATTTTTCATTTTGGGGATTCATGAAAAATGATGTTTATTCTGTAGAAATACATAATGAAGAGCAAGTATGGATAAGAATTATGGAATCCGCAGATAGATTTAATAACCCAGGAATATTTCAAAGATGCCGTCAATCCTTAGGAAGACGAATTGAAAAATGTATTCAAGTACAAGGGCAACAGTTTGAACATCTTCTAAAAATATAATGTTTTTTTTTAAATCACTGCCCTTCATTGTTGCTATTAAAATTTAATTGTTGCAGTGTTATGTCATTCTTTTTGCAAATAAGTGACTTTGGCGCTTTTGGATAATTTGCATGCATCGGATCCATTTTTCTCGTAAACCGTTGATCCTGGCGACTTCAATAAGGTACACCTTTCTGAAGCAGAAAAGATGGGAAACAAATTTTTCCAGTCGAAAATGACATACAGTGTAAGGCAAAAAAGTTAGGACCGATTCAAACGAGATGGAAACCTGTATGTGGCGCCTTCTATCAGTAATAAAAGAACTGAGGTCATATTTGAATTCTGCGTGATAAAAAGCCCCTGTATACAAAATTTCGTCCGCTTATTACATCATTGTAAAAAGATATTAAAAAAAAAAAACAAAAAAATAATTAAACTTCACCCTATATCTTTTAAACGAAGGCGTTAAGTTCATAGGAACGGTAAGAGATGGAAGGTCGGTTAAATGGAACAAAAGTTACGCATTTGAGAGGATGTATTTATGGTCTTTGTAGAACTCGAATATCTCTTTTAGTTTTTGAGGTATTTGAAAAAAATTAAATTTTCTCATTTTCGTTTTTATTTTTTTCTGACCTTATTTGAAGAGCTATCAAGAAAAGAAGAGCACATCTTTATTGCCACTTTTCTAGCTCTACTTAATGTTGTTAATCAATTTTTGATACAACGTTTCGTTTGTTAGCAACCATCATCAACTTTATTTTTTTAAATACACGAAAAAATTATTTTTGCCATATTTAAATTCTCTCCTTGATTCTGAATTCAACGATATATGACACTTTATATTTTTTATACGTTTCGGATGCGAAAATTCGTACTCAATGTAAAACATCGAAAACGTACAGTTAAAATTAATACTAGAAACATTAGAAAACCGTAAAATTATTATAAAAGTATGTTTTGTAATTTTAAATGGTAGACAACTAAAAAACAAATTTATTTTAAAGGTTAATAAACTCACAAAAGGTGTTCAAAAAGATTCCCGTTATTCTCTAAACATAAATAGCATCTTCTAACTGTAGCATCTAAAACATTCTTCAGCATTTGAGGAGTAATACTAGCAAACGCTTAGAGAACTAATCTTTGTAAAATTTCTTCGTTTTCAATATCGTTTCCATAAATGTAATTTTTAATGTATCCCCAAAGAAAAAATCTAAAGGTGTTATATCTGGAGAACGGGCTGGCCACAGTATATTTGCATGAGTGCCAATACATCTTTCTGGAAATCTAATTGACAGGTATTCTCTGACAACTCTGGAATTATGTGCTGGTGCACCGTCCTGCATAATCCAACAACCTTCAACTTCTTGGAAAGGCAAAACGTTCAAAGCTATCTCTAATTCATTTTGGAGTAAAATTTGGTAACGTTCAGAATTTAAGGACTCGTGGTAAATGAAAGGACCTATAATTCGAGTAACGAATATAGCAGCCCACACATTAAATCCGAAACAAACGGTGTTGGTGTTTGGCCGTTTTATACAGACGTGGATTTACTCTTGCTCAATAATGAGCATTTCTACGATTAAAAATTCCATTATTATTAACCATACTTTCATCATACCATATTATTTTATTCGGAAAATATTTATTGTCTTGAGATTGACATGTATACCATTCGCAAAATATTTTACGTCTTTCTGGGTCATCTGGTCAAAGTCCTTGCCAAATTCTAAATTTATATGGATGTACTTTCTCCTTCTTTAGAACATAATGAGGTGGAATAGGCTATGCCAGTTTCCTCTTCAATTTTCCTAGTAGAAACCTCTGGATTTTCCGTTACAGCTAATAAAACAGTATTGGCTTTTTCTTCATTGCAAGGTTTTTTGCGAGATTTTACAGGTTTTTTGAACGCACCATATTCTTTTAGATTAACTGCTAATGTGCGAAAAGTTCTTTTGTGAGGTTGACGCCTTTCTGGATATTTGTTTAAATACATTATTTCGGCTTCAGAACAATTACGTTGACACAAAATGTAACACGTCAGTATATCGAAAAATGTCCTCCTACCGTATTGTTTTTAGGTAAACACAAAATGTAATTAACTCAAAGACCACCAAACAAACGTAATACGGACAACAATCAATTATGACAGGTAGGCAAACAAAATGCAAAGCCAACTTATTTTTATCAAATGCAGCAGTATGACGGAAGATGTATTTTAACTGTTTAATTAATAGTATTTTCACTAAATACATACTTGTGAATTATTTTATTCGCAACAGGCATTAGAAAATGAGAAAACATTATTTTATAATAAGTTTCCAGTTTTCTAATATTTCTAGTATTAGTTTTAACTGTACGTTTTCGATGTTTTACATTAAATATGAATTTTCTCATCCGAAATGTATCAAAAATATAAAGTGAGATATATCGTTGAATTCAGAATCAAGGAAGAGAATTTAAATATGGCAAAAATAATTTTTCGTGTATTTAAAAAATAAAGTTGATGATGGTTACTAACAAACGAAACGTTGTATCAAAAATAGAATAACAGCATTAAGTAGAGCTAGAAAAGTGGCAATGAAAATGTGCTCTTCTTTTCTTGATAGCTTTTCAAATAACGTCAGAAAAAAATAATGAGAAAATTAATTTTTGTTCAAATATCTCAAAAACTAAAAGAGATATTCCAGTTCTACAAAGACCATAAATACATACTCTCAAATGCGTAACTTTTGTTTCATTTAACCGACCTTCCATCTCTTACCGTTTCCGAGATCCCCATAGTGGGCATCCTTATCTTGGACACGATGTATATATATATATATATATATATATATATATATATATATATATATATATATATATATTCAAATTGATTTGTTGCAATAACTGTGTATGTCGTTGTGATAGTGGCTCATAATGAAAATGTTTTAGTGTTAACAATAGTCAGATAGGACATTCGTTAACCTAAGTAACACATTCTCCATTTGTTAAGCATTGTCATGCGTTACAATAGTATTGGTTATCCTGATCCACAAAATCATCATTGAACAATATTGTTAATGTAAAACTGGATTATTATTGACAATACATGATTTACATAGTATATAATTTCTATTCTTTATATAAAGTACGGTCACATGTATGGTTTTATCAAATTTAGAATGCCATCTGGTGACAATAATTTGTTAATACCAATATCACAAATAATTCTTGTAGCTTTGAAAACAAAGGTGCCAAATGTAAATTCATTGTTAAAATATTGGTAAGAAAATAAACTGTGCTTGTATGACAATATTCATATGTGTACCAATTTTATTAGGTCAATCTTTTCAATTGGTAAATACATCATTATTCAAATATATTAAAGTCGAGATTAGATTTTCGTTTGAATTAGCTTCACCTGTGTTAAATCCATTACAATCGCTATTTTTTTTAACAAAATTTGTATCACTTTACTGAGGCTCTAATGGTGTATCAGTGTATTAATTTTTTGCAGCAGTGTATTCGTATTAGTGCTGTCAAATATAACGTATTTTAATTTTTTATACCAAATAAACGATAGCATATTTAAAACTGATTAAATGCTGAAAATGTTGGCTTTAAATGATCAAATTTCACGACCTTTGCACATATCTTTCTCGGTTCTCAGTACTATTTAAGTCTAATTCAGCTATTTTCTGCATTAAATATAATCTTAGTGATAAACATTAGTAGAATTTGTTTTAGTTTATTAGCATAACATTAAAAATGTCTCGATACCCAATTAGTAATAAGTTTTGCATAGAGCTGTAGAGATAGCGCCATATGCAAAACAACTGAGTTCATTTCTGTGTTTAAAGATGAAGCACCACATTCATCAACAACTTCTCGTTAGTATCGCGAATTTTAACGTGCACACAGCAGTCTCAGGGATGATTCTAGAACAGCACGAAGGGAAGATGGATCCGTTGGAGTGGTGCTTTGAACTCGAGGATGGAACATAACGAAAATGACGATACAACCAGGGCTGGATTTGGAGGTCTGGAGGCCCTGGGGCAACGAAGGAGCGGAGGCCCTAATTCTTTTCCGAATAAAAATTCAAAATCAAACTCGTTTTTTGCGAATATGGGTTATATAGTTGTTATAAGGATGTTAAAAGCTCTTCTATATTCGACCATCTGGTATGCAAATTGGTAGTCAACAATGATAATCTATGTAGGTCCTATATTTACAATATATTGATATATCTATATTTATTTTTATTTATTTATTTTCCGTCAAGTCTTTCAAGCAATTATTGACAACAAATAAAATTATTTCAACAAAGAATGTAGTAATTAGTTACAATAATATATAATAAATCAAATACAATTTTTTAAAAACTAAATTACCGCGTTAACTAAATGAAACTTTGCGAGCATTTATCGACGAAAAGTCGTTGATGATTTCGCTAAAATCTAGCTCCTGGAGTAAATCATTTTCAATACTAAGTAGGTTTAGTTTCGATAGTCGGTTTTGTCCCATCGTCGTTCTGAGCCTATTTTCATAATTTTCATTTTTGTAAAAGAGCGCTCTTCAGCGCAGTTCGAGACCATGTCCATCAAATCCAAGTACATTCTTAGTGTAATTTCAACGTTGGGGAAGGTAACTCTGAAATCTTGATTTTCAAGAATGCGATAGTAAAACAGCTCCTTAGATTGGTGTTTTTCATAGTCTTTTTTGAATAATTTTATCAAAGATACAAATTGAACCAACTCATTACCAATACTAGGTTCTAAATCTTCTTTGTAAACTTTTACCAATTCCTCTGCAGCAGAATACGAATTGCAGCATACATTCCTCCAAGTGAATCGAGAAATCCAAATCTCGGACGAACAGGTTCGTATGCAGGCAATTTTTCAGTGAGAGAAACACAAAGTTGATCAATCACTTGGGATAAAACCGGACACTTTAAATTTCTCTCTTGGTGACAGATTTGCGTCTTGTGCTTTCATGTAATCGAGCGGATTCGACTACACACTTCTTTTTTTGGTGCGTGATTGTACGTATTCGTCAGTATTTGATATTTTTTTAGCTGCTTCTTCGTATTTATCAAAATCGTCTCTTTTAGATTCGAAGAATGATTTTACTGACTCCAATGTACGCACAGCAGATTCAAGAAACATTTTCGGGTCCTGTAAAATCTTGTTTGTTGCGTTGAATCGCTCCAAAATGTCTTTCCAAAAGATGGCAATAGAGCGGTTTTGAGACCACTCATCTTATCTAAAAGATGTGTTGGTTTATTTCTCACGCTATCTTTCTGCTCCTTATCAGAAGATATGCTAGTTGAAGCTTCTTCGATTTCAGAATATCCCATGACAATGGCCTTCGTGGCTGCAGCTCTACATGACCAGCGAGTATCACTAAGATTTTTTAAAACATATGACTGTCCGGGTTTTTTCTCTGATAACTTTTCAGACAGAATTTGGTATCGTTGTGTACTTGATGTGAAACACGTATATAAATTCTGAACAAAATCAAAGAATTGAACTGCCTATGCACAACAGTTAGCAGCTGCCTTTCCAACTAAGTTGAGTGAGTGACCACAACGTGGTACAAACGCTGATAAATGATTTTTCTGTAAAATAAGAGCTTGCATCTCTTTGTATTTGCCATTCATATTTTCAGCATTGTCGTACGATTGACCGCGGCAATCAAGGCTATCAATTTGATGGTCACCTAAAAATTGTAGTAAAGCTTTTGCTGTGGCTTCACCAACATGGCCGCAGTTTGGTAAAAAAGAAAGAAATCGTTTCTTTGGCATCGATTCTTCAATATATCGAACAACTATAGTAAGTTGATCGATATGAGACTCGTCGGGAGTAGAGTCCACTGAAGCCCAATAGTACTTCGATTTTTTAATCCTTACTACGATTTCATTGAGCACTAGACCACCCATGGAACTTATCAGTTCTTCGCAAATCGTGGAGAAAGGTAATTGACGTGACCGCTCCCTTTGTTTGCATGCTGTTTTAAACGAACTGCCAAGGTTGGTTCGTACTCGTGTAGCAATTCCAAAATACCTAGAAAATTGTCGCTTCTCGGCGGTCCAATAATTTCATCGTCTCCTCGGAAGCCTAATCCGCATTCAGCAATGAATTTAATCGTACTGATGACAATTCTAAGAATTTTTCGCCAATACTCAATTTGTTGTGCCTCTTGTATCGCTACCTCTTGATCGATACGTCCTGTGACTTTTCCCCGTTGCACTAAACTCATCACTGACGCCAAATCAGTCTTTGAAATCTCATGCTCGTGTAGGCACTCAGATGCATGCTTCCAGTCACTGAAGCCTTCTCCACTTAGCTTCGTTTCTTGAGTGGACATTAATTTACATGAATAGCAATATATTTTCCCCGTAGTTGGATAAAAACAAAGCCAGAATCGATTGACAGTATCTTGATTTTGATTGTGACGTGTAAACATATTCTTTGGATATTTCCGAACAAAGTTTGTATTATCTTGAAGAACTGAACTCTGCAGAGAGACTTCATCACAATTTTGTGGTTCTGTGGAACCTTTCTTCGCCCACTATTTGATCATTCCTTCTGTTATGACGTCAGGCCAAAGACCAATGTCATTTTTGAAACCACAAGAATCTACTTCCTCTTGATTGTGACTACAAGTTTTTGAAGATTCTACGGTGTCGCCTGATGCAACAGCTGGATTATCTTGACTACTATCGACCCCATCTCCATCTCCTGAGGAATCTCCTGCTGTTTTTTCAGGATCTTGCGGAGGTCCGTGTTTGGGTGTCAATGTGAAATAGTCAATTTGGGTATCTTAGTTACATTTTTTTCACTTCTCTTTTCACGTTCTGCTTGCAATTTCCTCTTCTGGGATCCACTAGCGAAAATTCGAGGAGTTTTATGACGATCACTCATGATACCACTGTCAAAGAAATATTAAGAAAATAATAATATAGTCGTGGAGTTGATAACCCAGCAAAGTAATAAATTAGCAGAAACACAAAAAGGGTTATGATCAGTGCAAATAGAAAACGAAAGGAATAGAAAAGTTTCGAACTGTATGTTAACCTTTCTAGTTATGTTCACATACTAAAAAAATACGAAACATGAATTGACGACGAAATTTTTTTCAGATTTGAATGAACAAACGTTAATTTACTTATAAAAGATTGGCGTTTAATGATAGTATTGCAGTCTCATGAATTATAAAATAGATGAACGCACGCAGAATTAAACAAAAACGCATGGTAATTAGAATCGTAAAACCACCGTAACCTCTTATTATGTTTTTGTTCCTTAAACTTGCATATCGATCCTTTAAATAAAAAAAAACAAATTTTCGTAATTACACAATGAAATTTGAAATATGACATTCAATGTATATTATAGATCACAAGATAAATGTGTTTGTTGACATAAATTCAGAAGAATTTAAAAAAAATACTGTCTAGTCGATAGTACTTATTTATGTGGTTTAAGAATAGAATAATATTGATTGTTCACATATTATTATTAAATTAGATTTACGGTTTCAAGGTGAAAAAATCGTGACGAATTCACGAATTGACGAATCCAACACTGAACTTTCGAGGCTTCGAAAAAGTATTGCCACCGAGATGCTCGATAAAATCAAAAATTGATAGTTAATGGAAACTTGCAATTAGGACTTTCTGATATATCGATGTTTTACGGATTGAAGTGAATATATATATATATATATATATATATATATATATATATATATATATATATATATATATATATATATATATATATATATTTTTTATATTCGAGAACAATATTATTATGTTTGTGCAAGTATTATCGGTAAAAATGCGAAAAAAGACTATTTGGGAAAAAAAACGTAAAAGTTGCTGGTCCGTCCAAATTTAGATTTTTTTTTTTATTTTTTATCTCGATTGCCTGCTATTGCTCTATTGTTATTGTCCCAGGGTGTATCCCCGCCTGCCCTCCCCAAATCCGGCCCTGGATACAACGATTGATTGAGTTAAATATTCTGTATACTTACTGATTGTAATGTGTAATCGTTAAGATGAATGTTGTAAATAACCAAAACAATAACGTGGCTTAATCCAGCAAATGTCTTTATTTATTCAATATTGTTTTCCAGAAGTAATAAGCGTTTTAGGTACATGAGTTATTTAGATGACCGTTATACCATGAATACCCTCTGATTAGTAATGTATTACATTTGTAAATATCATATCAAGTAATTTATTTGTGAATAACAAAGCATTATGCGTGATAGCAATATGTATTTAAAAAAATATATTTTTTTCACTTGAAATTTTTCACTCAAGTTCACCCCCGTAGCATCACTGCTAAGTTTCAATATTAGATTTGCACTCAGCTGCCTCTAAAACCCACGGAAAACGTGATATGTTGGCATTTGGAATTTTTTAATCAAATTCACCTCTTCCCACCACCGTAGAGTCACACCCAAGCATCCCTAGTAGGTTTCGATGTCAGATTTGGACTCAAACACCTCCAGGAAGAGATTTCCACATAATTTTCACGGCTTTCTTTCGATTTCTATAATTATTCAAAAAATTGTGCTTAATTTTCTTTGAACGGTTTATTCACTACATGTAGACATTTTTCCGAATATTTTTCACGATGCAAAAAACCGCACCTTGGTTCGAGATGTGTTCAAAATTTAGTTATTCCGGACAAATTTGGTTAACTACACTGTTCTAATTGTAAAATTAAACGTAACTCAATGACTATAGTTTTTAGTTTAACAGTTTTCGATAGATGGTGCTTTAAGAGCTGGTAACGTTTCAAGGAAATAACTGAAAACTAACAATTATTTTTCTGAATTTAAGTAAAACTTATTCATGTTATTATTTAGTACCTGCTACACGTGAGAATTACCATAGAATGAATACAAAAATATCATAGTGCCTAAGGTTTGTTAATCTATCGGGAACGTCACGATAGGATATTATTCTGAAACAGAAGCAAAACTCTTTATAGTTGTTAATAGTATTATAAAATATTGAAGAATTGAGACCAACGTCCTGTTACAAACTAAACATTTAGCTTTTAAGGTTTTTGTAGAAAGGAAAAAAAATTAAGATTGGTATTAAATTACAACTTTATTGACACTTCATATATACCCGACTGTAATTATGTTTTTACTGTCTAGGTAATATAAACATAGACTGTAAGAGTAAGTTGACTAGCTAAATAGAAATAACGCTAAAGTAATAATAAAATTTTAATGTTATAAAGCGACAAAGGATATACGCGTTGTTTTAACCACGTTTTGACCATACCTTGTGTTGATGGTTGATTTATACATATTATTAACTATACCTTTTATTAGTATGAGGTAACATGTACATAGTAAATGTTTTTGTGGTTAGAGAGTAATGATGTTTGTACTAAAACAATTGATTACATGTATGGAAGTGATCAATGTTAAAATCAGTGATGTTATTAATTATAATCTATTTTTTTTAGTTTGTCCTCTAGATTTGGGAGTTATTCTTACAAAGTTGGTATAATATTCTTCACCAACGTCAAATTTGATTAATTTATTTTCACATGATTGTCTTTTTTCTAAGTATTAAAATGAGGATTTTTTCAATATCCGTTTCCATAGCAAATACTGAGCAGTTTAAAAGTTTGCAATGGATTAATACGGTCACTTTAAAAACTATTTCGAGAACATTATAATAAACGGTTTGTAATTGACGACATTTTAAAAAAGTATTGTCATGAAGTCCTTCGTTTACCCCCATACGATTGTCAATACAATACAATTGAGTTGGCATGGGGTTATTGCAAGACGTTCTATAATAAGCACATAAATTCGCAACCTAAATCAAAAGACTATGGCGGCTTGCTCTTTCAAATGGTTGTCTAAATCATTGCGAAAAAATAGTTTTGGAAGACTGGACAAAACTAATGGGGTCAATTTCTGTTCAAAATATTCCATCATTCATTATTTGTCTCGAGGTATCGAATTCAGATTCAGAACTTTCTTCTAAAAATGATGAACCTAGTTCAGATGTAGAAATAATGAAGATGGAATAAGAACTTGGACTTAGACACTTTTGACTCTTGAAAGAATCTCCACTCATGATTCAATTGGGAGTTATGAAATAAATCCATCGAAAATCACGCCAACTATACTGCCGCAAGGAATAGTTCCAAAAGCATCATCACCAAGGCCACGAAGATGTTTGAAGAACGTAAATGCAAAGAATTAGTCTCATGTCCTTTGGGTGGTCGTACACTTTGGTCATTAGCTCAAGCCATCAGTAAAAACTTTAGTACATCTTCCTTTCCTCCCATGACGTCTCGCGACATAAGCTATCCTGCCTGAAAAGCCAACCTCTTTGTCGATTACTTTGCATCAAATTCAGGTCTCAATAATTCTGGTAAAACTGTGCCGTCGCCCAAATCTACCCCAATCCACTTTCATTACGAGCTCCTGGAATCAATTATCAATAAACTTGACCCAAACAACGCGACTGGCCCTGATGGTATTCCAGCTATCGTCCTTAAAAAATGTTACCCCGAGCTAGGACCTGTATTGACCAAACCCTTTTCGATCTCCATCTCATCTGAAGAGTTTCTTTCATCGTGTTGGCAAATGTCCACCGATCCCTCAAACTATCGACCAACCGCTATCACTTCCATTCTGTCGAAAATCATGGAGGAAGCCATCAACCACCAACTACTTTCGTTCCTCGAGTCCAATAAACTCTTAAACGACCACCAGTATGGGTTCAGACAGAGTCGTTCAACGGATGATCTTCTTTCATATGTCACCCAACTTTGGAATACCACATTAGAGAGGTTCGGTGGAACAGTCGTAGCAGCTTTAGATACTTCAAAAGCTTTTGACCAGGTTTGGCACAAGTGCCTACTTGCCGAGCTCACTTAGTTGGGATTATCCGATTCGCTCATCAATTGGATATCCAGCTTTCTTGACAAAAGATGTATACGCGTTGTCGTCGATGGCTTCTATTCGAAAGAAACTACTATTAACGCGGGAGTACCCCAAGGATCAGTGCTAGCTCCCACACTTTTCCTCCTGTACATAAATAACCTCATTTCCTCAACAACTAACTCGATCCATTGCTTTGCGGATGACTGCACTCTACATTGTAATTCTTCTCAGTTTTCCCACAACAATAAGTCTAGACAGGACGTTAAGGTCAAAATGGTAGCCTCAATCAACAGTGACTTAGAACGTGTCCTTGAATGGGGAAGGAATAATCTACTCACGTGCAACGCCGACAAAACGCAGTTTTGCCTTGTGTCCGCCAAGAAAGACCGATTATTTCCTGCTGTAAATATGAATGGCTTAGAACTGAAATTTTCAAACTCTATTTCTATGTTAGGAATGTTCGCGTATCATCGAACTTTTCATGAGTTGACCACATTTTGTCAGCCAGCAAAACAGTTGCCCATAAACTGGGCTTTCTATACAGATCTAAGCAATACTTCATATCGCAACAACTCCTCTTACTGTATAAGGCTCAAATTCGACCTCATCTGAATACATACCTCTGGTCAGTGCTTCCCAATACGCCCTTGATATGGAAAACCGCACCAAAAAAGAGCTATCAGGCTTATAAATGACCCGTCTCTGACTTCTGACCTGCAGCCTCTTGAGCATAGAAGGATAGTTTCGGTTCTTTCCTTGTTCTATCGCGATTATCATGGCAGGTGTGCCTCCGAAATACACTCCTTAATATCTTCGCAGGCCATCTTCGCTAGGAACACTCGGTTTCCCATTCACACTATAATTACGCACTCAAAATTCCATCGTGCCACACTAAACGGGCTCAATCTACATTTTTCCACACGCCGGCCAAATTGTGGAATGCACTACCCAGTTCCTCTTTTCCTCCAAACTTTGACTTGTCAATTTAAGCTAGCCATTCATAAACATTTCTCGGCAGCCAAACAATATCCCTAAACCCTCCCAGTGTTCTTGAGTGCTTTAGCACGTTAGGCAAACCTTAGCCGGTTCGGGAAAGTAAAAAAAAAAAATGTTAACTACCTGAAGGACAGTAAACGACAACCCAGTGTGGTTCCTTTATTTATTTGTGTTTAGTTTTTAATATTATTAAAAATAAATGTTTTTTAGTTGTATCAAATTATTTTGTGAATTTAATGAAAATTTTTATTCCAATTGAGAGACACCCCAGAATAAGTTTATGGGTAAGTTACAATACGGCGGAACCCTACTTCTTCACTCAAAATTCAATAGGCTCCTTCTATTATTATACAGTGATCCGTGGTTACTAACTCATTTCAATTAAATATGGCAACTGCTAAATCTATTTTGACATATAATCAGATTTGAGGTTAGTAAGAACCGTCTAATACCAGCATACCTTTGGTGTAATAATAAAACACCCCAAATCTAGGGGGCAAATAAAATGGTATATTAAAGTATAAGTAGTAGTAATAACACCACGGCGCAGTTATTTAGACTTCACGTTTCTTGAGTTGTTGATGTTGCCATGGAAACTTTAAAAAACGCGTGTTTGAAAGGCGTGCTTTAAACAGGTAAAATGGGGCACCGATAAAAAAAATAGATTATAGTTATATACTGACATCTATAAAAATTGGAACACCTAGAATTTATTGAACGATTTTAGAACAAACAAACGATTAAAATTTGAAAACAAAAGAACAAAAACTAAAAATGTTTTTTCCAATAATGAGTTGCTCCGCCACGATTTGTAATGCAATCATTTAGACGGCGTGGCATGCTATCAATCAAGTGATCTATAGCTACCTGTGGTATATCAACCCAAGCTTCTTGAATCCGTAGCCGGAGATCGTGTAAGTTATCTGGAGGGTATGGTAAATTACCCAGTCGCCTACCGACCGCATACCATACATGTTCAATGGGCAACAAATCAGGCGACCGAGCAGGCCATGGGAGGACGGCAATGTTAGCTTCTTCCAAAAAACGTGTTGTAGCCCTTGTCGTATGAGGGCGCGCATTATCCTGTTGGAAAATGGGATTTCCAGCCCCTGAAGATATGAAAGCGCAACGGGTTCTAACACATTGGGAATATAACCAGCGGCGTTTAAGTTGCCATCAATGAAGACTAAGGGTGATCTGCTACCGTAACATATTGCACCCCATATCATCACTTCTTGTGTGAGGCTGTCGTTGCGTTCCGTACAAAAATGTGGATTTCAGTCCCAAGCAAAATCGACTTCAGTCACATAATACACAATTCGATGCCATTCTAATGCAAGACAATATCGCTCTTTCGTTGCTCCATTCTAGCCTGCGTAGATGTGAATGTGTAGAGGAAGACATAAAATGTTGGACGATTTCAGATACGTCAGCCCATAAGACCTTATCCGGCAGATAAATCAGTATAACATTCGATGCATTGTTGAACAATCTGCTCATTCTAGCGCAGAACGTGTTAAGACGAAGTTCATAAATCGCGATATAAGTAGTCCATAAGACTTATCGGACGTAAACCAGATGCCAGGGCGACGTTGTTGAACACTGCCTTTCCAGTCTTAGGACTTCATTTGGATCTAACATGGACGTCCAATACCGTTGTTAACATTTCGGACTATTATGACAAGCATTTCGTTTAGCGAGAATTTCCTATACGAAGCCACGTTCAAAATCAGTCATTTGGGAAAAGCTAAAATGTTTGGAAAATGTTTGTACGTACTCTTGGCATTGTTCCCAAGTTCAGAACGAAATTGTGAACAAACAATTTGCAAAAGTGACAGATGGTTACACACTGATTGGTTTATTTCTTCAAATTTATTGTTACTAAGTGCAATGGAAAAAACAAAAAAAAAACTACTAGCTAGATTTTATTTAAATTTTAATCGTTTGTTTGTTCTAATGAAAGACACCGTTGACGAAAATTTTAATAAAATCGTTCAACAAATTCTAGGTGTTGCAATTTTTATGGAAGTCAGTATATTATGCTTTTCGTTTGCAAACATGTATATTAACAAAAAAGAAAACTACTAGAATTGTGCGTACAAGAACATAAATTATACACAGAATTTAATGATTAATTTGCTATGATTTAATTAGTATAAGGTATATACTAGAGCTAAAAATGTTTTCAGATTTGGTATTACGTTTTAAATGCACTTTCTACAGTTTTATTTTTGAGTAATTTAATATGCCAGGGTTGGAGGATGCAAGTTACTATAGTTATACCTTTTTGTGGAACTTATTTGAATTAAAAAAAATTTTTCAAACGTCACATAAGTGACAATTTAAGTATCTTCATTTACAAGGTAAATGTGTCACTTTATCGGATTAAGCAGATAAAATAGCAACTTTTGCCTAGTTTAACAAGCAACGTCGCTAGGGTTTTTCTAAAGGGGGTTTTTGCACTTGGCCAGTCGGAATTGATTTGGCTCACAGTTCGATTTCAAGGGGGCATATCACTTACAGTTTCTGTTTAAGATCTGTTTATTAGTGTAAGACAAACGTCCTACCTGCACATGCAATCTTTAATTATATACTCTAATCCTACGATGGTAAATGATCGATGCTTCCCTGTTCTGGTTTTGAGAATGTTTATTAGCAGTAGTGATCCAAGATATTCAATGTCATTGATTTTCATTTTTGACGGTTCATGGCATTTACATGCCCCAGAATAAAAGTCTGAAAATGTGGGCGATTTAATTTACACTGTAAAATAATCTTTACCCAGATACTTCTCACCTGAAGCACCAAACACGAACTGTTATTTGGTTAAAACCTTTGCTTTCACGGTTACTTTTACATATCGTTTCAAAAAGCCTTGGTAAGACATCTTAAAGACACCACTCGATTTGGATGATAACAAATTTTGGTTGACGCTTTTCCTGCTTCAAGAACTTCGGGAGGAGTGTATTCTAATTCGGAATCTGACATTATCGTCAGTTTCTTTTTGGAATTGTTTTAACTTACAGAATGACGATTTTTCAATTTAATTTTTTATGTTCACATCGTAACCACGAAAAATTTTATTAGGTATTCCGATTTAGTTTGATCTTAATTTTTCAAGTTCTTACTAAATGATTGTTTTCAATTTCTAGTTTTGTTTTATTACATACTATATATATATATATATATATATATATATATATATATATATATATACACAGGGTGTATTTTAAAATCACCGACAAACAAAAGCTGGAGATTCTATGATTCAAAATAAGACAAAATTATCATAAACGCTTTTCCGAGAATGCTTCCTAACCGAGATACAGGTTGATTAAAAATAATTTTTTAAGATTTTTAAGATTCCTCAAAAACTACAAAAGATATTGCACTGAGATTTGGTACACCTACATGCTAATTAAGTACAATTAATCAGGTGAGTTTGAGTCAACTGGCTCCAGCCAGTGGCGTAGAATATGTTAAGTTAGTCACTTTAAGTAAAAAAACGCACGTCCCTGCTTTTTTGAAGAAACATTTTTGTTAAATTCAACATTTAATTCTGCAAATAAAACCATACTTAGTATTTTTCGATTCGGCACCCGTTTTTGAAATATTTTGCATTAACATAAACGACTACATTATTCAGTAATAACCAAATTAAATAAATCAGAGATTGCTTTGCATTTGACAGTTACGTATCTTATGTTTGCTAAAATATTTGCATTTACGCGTGTTTTGTAATTCATTGTTTGTGTCTAATTACTGTAAAAAATGGATTATTCCAAACGAGAACTGGTCGATATGCATTTATGTTATGGTAATACTAATTGCAATGCTCGTGCAGCTGCTCGACTTTATGAACAAGATTTCTAAATAAAAGACATCCACATCATACTACGTTTAGAACCGTTCATCGTAACTTGTTAGAGTATGGAAGTATAAAAGGAAAGAAAAATTCCGGACGAAATGCTCGTGTACCAGTTGGAATAAATTTTGGATAGAGTTTATGAAAATTCATCAATAAGTACGCATGAGTTAGGTTTAGATTTGGTGTGTCGCATAGCAAGTCTTGGAAAGTTTTACGATAACAAAATCTACATCCCTTTCGCCTACAAAAGTGCATGCATTATTGCCTGCTGACCATCCTCGTCGAATGAATTTTTGCGAATGGTTTTAAATAAAAATGCTGAAGATGTACAATTTGTTAGAAACTTATTGACCACTGATGAGTGTATTTTTCCCGAAATGGAATAATAAACTTGCATAATTCACACAGATGGTTAGATGAAAATCAGCATCCAACTGTAGTTACAGCCCACCAACATAGATTTAGCGAAAATATTTGGATAGGTATACTAGACGATCACCAAATCGGACCTATCCGTTTTCCTCAAAGACTGACTGACGAGTTCTATTTACATTTTTTGAGAGAAGATTTGTCAGAATTGTTTGACGACGTACCCTTAGATGTTACAATGAACATGTATTTCATGCATGATGGTGCACCACCACATTCTACATGAAACGTCAGAGAATTTTTAAATGCATGGTTCCCTGGACACTGGATTGGACGATGAAGTGAAGTACCGTGGACACGATCGCCAGATTTAAACCCATTGGATTTTTTCTGTGGTGGTATCTGAAAACTCGTATCTATTCTGTTCAAATTGATAATCGAGAGCAACTTTGGAATCGCATACAGATGTCATGCGATGAGATTAGCTATGCCACAAATTTTTCAACGTGTTAGGTTTCATTTGCTAAGAAGAATACAAGCTTGCATTCAAAAGGAAGGAGGACATTTTGAACAATATGTATAAAAATAATTATTATTTTGTTTTGATTCCTTCAATATCTCTTTAATAATGTACCTAATAGTTAACTGCGTTATTTTTTGTAAAATAAAACAAATTTTGATTTTTATTGAATAATGTGGTCGTTTATGTTCATGCAAAATATTTCAAAAACAGGGTGCCGAATCGAAAAATATTAAGTATGATTTTATTTGCAGGATTAAATGTTGAATCTATCAAAAATATTTCTTCAAAAAACCAGGGGCTTGCGTTTGTTTTTACTTAAACTGATTAACTTAAAATATTCTACGCCACTGGATGGAGTCAGTTGACTCAAACTCACCTGATTAATTGTATTTAATTAGACATTTAGGTGTACCAAATCTCAGTGTAATATCTTTTGTAGTTTTGAGGAATCTTAAAAACCTTAAAAAAGTATTTTTAATCAACCTGTATGTCGGTTAGGAAGCATTTTCGGAAAAGCGTTTATGATCATTTTGTCTTATTTTGAATCATAGAATCTCCAGTTTTGTTTGTCGGTGATTTTAAAATACACCCTGTATATATATATATATATATATATATATATATATATATATATATATATATATATATATATATATATATATTTGCAATTACTAACTTTAAATCTGGTGCATTGTACACATTTTTGATAAGGTATTTTCATAGATGAGTGACTGTATACATTCCTGAAGATATTATAACAGAGTACTGTCACAAAACTCTTTTTCTTCTTAAAAATGTTTTTCCTGTTTTCCAACGAATCGTCGATATAAACTTCTTTGGATCTCGAACCACCATGGTGTATTAATTTTTTTTTCTCTCTATTTTTTCTTTCGAGAAAACTGAACACCCTGTCTAAGTTCAGACTGTGTGTGAACCTCAGTAGTGGTTGGCTTAGGTTTCGCAATACCTCTTCCTTTAATCTAACTTTTGCGAGATCGTAAGCCAACTACCCTTTTCCTGAGGAATATCCAGAGACTCGCTCTTCCTGGGATGTCTGAAACTGACCGAAGCACAAAATTATTAAAGGTCCTCCGCGGAGGTGGTGGCGTAGCGGTCCTTGCGTTTTTCTGCTGGTTCAGTAATTCTTTATGAAGGTAGCAGATAAATTCCAACCCAATCGATGTTGTATCAGTTGCGGTAGTGCTAGTTTATCTGAGTTTCTTCACTTCTTGACCCTTTCTACGGCTGCCGTAAGTGTTGTTTGTCAAAGTCTCGGATGTTTAGTCAATAAATCGGTGCGCTCGTCCGTTCCTCGTTCTGCCTTGGGCTCAACCCACCGATTGCTTGTTTCACGTTTCACGATAAGATGTCATTGGGGACTAACAGTTTTCAGGAAACTTTATGTTAATATTTCTCGTCCGAATATAACTACATGAGTATAAAGACTTTTGCTAAATTCAGCAAAAAATAACCTAATCGCTTCATGGGAATATATTTTTCAATTTTTAACAAAAAAATAATAAATTCGGACAAAAACTATGTTTTGGAAAAAATTAAACCTACAATCGACTCCGAAAGTCATTTAATATTCACTCTGAAAATTTGAAACAAATGGGTTCAGAATTAAGCGCGAAATGTTTGCATAACTTAGACCAACCGCCAAATCAACCTTAAAGAATGGCCCGTGTACTCCTTGGAGTTGGGTAGATTTAAAAATGATGCGACCTCTTGTGTTGTATTACCCAGCTTATATATGACCATTCTATAGCATTTTCCATTTTGGTATTCTAAAAAGAATCTCTGTTCCTTAAAGTCAGCTGGACGCAAAGTAATGCATTGTCTATATTTCATTATATACTCTTCGCCTACAATGGTAAATGATCGATGCTTCACTGTTCTGGTTTTGGGAATTTTTATTAGCAGTAGCGATCCAAGATATTCAATGTCATTGATTTTCATTTTTGACAGTTCATGGCATTTACATGCCCCAGAATAAAAGTCTGAAAATGTGGGCGATTTAATTTACACTGTAAAATAATCTTTACCCAGATACTTCTCACCTAGAGCACCAAACACGAACTGTTGTTTGATTAAAACCTTTGCTTTCTTGGGTATTTAACCTTTCCCTTGCTTCTTTAGAAAACACACAGCTTCAAATATATCGTGACATCAACATTTTTCTTGAGATTTAAGGATGCTTGTATCATGGAATAATGCGACCATAATGAGGAGCTTTCATGTTTTTAGTTAATTCCGAAAAATAGGCGATTATATCTTGTTCGGAGTACACGGTTACTTTTACATACCGTTTCAAAAACTCTTGGTAAGACATCTTATAGACACCACTCGATTTGGACGATAACAAATTTTTGGTTGACGCTTTTGCTGCTTCAACAACTTCGGGAGGAGTGCATTCTAATTCGGAATCTGACATGATCGTCAGTTTCTTTTTGGAATTTACAGAATGACGCTTTTTCAATTTAATTTATTTATATTCACATCGTAACCACGAAAAATTGTATTAGGTATTCCGATTTAACTTGATCTTAATTTTTCAAGTTTTTACAAAATTATTGTTTTCGAATTTCTAGTTTTGTTTTATTACAATGTAGGTACTCGTTTGAAAAAAAAAATAGTATATGTTATTATTATTATATAGCAAAGTACATGTCGTAGGTTCAAATCCTACTCTAGGTAAACTTTTTATTTATGTATTTAATAAAATTGATAATTATTTTTAATCATATGTTATTATCTTTAAATTTATTTTATTAAGTGTTACCTATTGCTCATTTCAGCACTTACATGATGACTAAATGGATTTCTATTTGATTTATTGATCCATGTCCTTCCTTAATAAATAAAAAAAGCAATAATTAGCGTATAAAAAGATCACTGAAGATATGACTAGCAAAGAATAATACATTCTGAAAAAGTATAGAAGAAGGGATATTATACACGAGCGCGTGACCCGTATGCCGGTTCATTTGGGTGGAATCTGCTGTTCTGAACATGTTACCGGCTACGCTTTTTCTACGAAGAATACAAATGTTGGACTTTAACATTTTAATGCCTTTAAAACTTGTAACTTCCAACGATATATATATATATATATATATATATATATATATATATATATATATATATATATATATATATATATATATATATGCAACTACTAACTTTAAATCTGGTGCACTATACACATTTTTTGATAAGGCATTTTCATAGATGAGTGACTGTATACATTCCTGAAGATATTATAACAGAGTACTGTCACAAAACTCTTTTTCTTCTTAAAAATGTTTTTCCTGTTTTCCAACGAATCGTCGATATAAACTTCTTTGGATCTCGAACCACCATGGTGTATTAATTTTTTTTTCTCTCTATTTTTTCTTTCGAGAAAACTGAACACCCTGTCTAAGTTCAGACTGTGTGTGAACCTCAGTAGTGGTTGGCTTAGGTTTCGCAATACCTCTTCCTTTAATCTAACTTTTGCGAGATCGTAAGCCAACTACCCTTTTCCTGAGGAATATCTAGAGACACGCTCTTCCTGGGATGTCTGAAACTGACCGAAACAGTAAAATTATTAAAGATTCTCCGCGGAGGTGGTGGAGTCGCGGTCCTTGCGTTTTTTCTGCTGGTTCAGTAATTCTTTATGAAGATAGCAGATAAATTCCAACCCAATCGATGTTGTATGAGTTGCGGTAGTGCTAGTTTATCTGAGTTTCTTCACTTCTTGACCCTTTCTACGGCTGCTGTAAGTGTTGTTTGTCAAAGTCTCGGATGTTTAGTCAATAAATCAACCCCTCTATTGGGATAATTTAGCGGCCTTAGTAAAAAATAAAGATTATCAAGGCTGCAGACAGGTCTTTCAATGCGTCCATATTTGAATTATGAAAGCGAAACAAAAATATTAATTGAGCAATTGCAACTTACCTTCTCACACCACAATTTTTTCTAAGTTCATATAAACTCTTTCGGAAACATCAAAAAGGACTGCGTAAGATTCTGTGATATCGATTTATTAAATACAATGTCCTAGTAAATATTTATTAATTTTTTTTCCGTAATATATTCCTCCGAGTTTCTACGAGTACCATGTTATTTTATAGGACTTTAAAGTGAACGAGCCAAGATTTAAATTCGTTTCTATTTTGCATTTTCTTTCGGATGCAAATAAAATCAATAAATTTGCAATTTTATATTTCATATCTACATATTTTGTCTTTATTTGAGTAATTAAATCCATTACATAAAATTATTAAAATTCAGGTTATTTAACGGGTGATGAACGGAATAGTCAAGCTTGATTCCATTATCAGCAGTAGTAAGAGAAATATCCTCTCCGCGGGATATCTGATCTCATGCTGTTCAATAAATAATTGATGATTTAAGTATCCATAAACTTTGTACACGATGGGTACCTTGTCTTTCTGCTGATTTACACAAGACAGTGGGTTTGAGAGGTTTGTTCTTAGATGTTACTGGTATATAAGAATGAAAGGCTGATTTTTAAATTACATCAATTGTGTTAAAATGTCATTAACTCGTGCTATAAAGAAATAAGTTAATAGTTTAATTATTTATGGTGAAAAAAATCGATTCAATGTTACGTATGTTGTACCTTGTGTACAAACACAGTTGTTATAGAACGAAAATTGCCTTACATTAACGGCCGCTTAACGTCACGGGAGCGGAAACAACGCGTCGAGGTTAAGGTCAATATCATCCCTTAGCGTCGCGACACGTGTCTTTGAACAGGTAGTTAAAGTTCACGTTTTCTCGTTTATTTAAGTTGTAAGTGCCATTTACAAACAAATACCTTATAACCACCTTAATCAATAAGGTCTTCAATTATTATCATTGGAAACTAGTTTTTTAAAATATTAAACCAGGTGTCGTTTTGGATGAAACATAAATTGAAAGCCTTTAGAAAATACTTTGCAAATTGAACTAACTATGTTCGTGCAGTCATTTCTATAAAACCCGGTTTTTCCTGTTAGGGTGAAAACTTTTATTTAGGACAAGTAGTGTGAAAAAATTTATGAGGCTTTTGACAAGTTTGGATTATCATCTTCAATGACGAACAGAGCGTCCTCGTAATGGGAACACAGAATAACATTTTTTTGCATATTCAATTAAGTATAATAATAAAAATAAAGTATAATTGGCGTGGAGAGTTTAAACAGAATAAATTTAGTAAAAGGAATATTGTTTCAAAACTTTCGCATGTTAAGCATCGTTGATCACATTTTCACGAGGGAGGGTTTTCATGGTGGTTACCCCTACCTTATTTTCTGTTTAAGACAAATTGAACGTACTTCTATTTTTAAAATTGATTTATTGCTTAAAATTGTCAAATATTGCTCAACCAAGGTTTAGTTCGATATAAGTTTTCAAATATGCAATAAACGTTAAAATAAATTGAATATTCTACCTACTACTTAGTAATGTGCCAATCAATAACACGATATTTAACATTTTTGCTAATATCAGGATCTGACTAAGAAATGTAGTTCTCTGATTTAAAATATTCGCATATGAATAATAGCTGACGTATGATCTGGTGATCTGCCAATGAACTCTACTACTGCTTGGAAAAGTTACATCCAAGTATTGACTGCAGTGCTGGGTAATTACTTTTAATTTGTACATAATTACAATTACAAAGTACTTTTGAAAAAAAAGTACATAAGTACAATTGCAAAGTAGTGTAATTTGAAAAGTAATTACATTGTTCAAGTACAAATACGGATAGAATGTAATTAGAAATTACATTTACAAGTACTTTTGTGATTATAAATATAAAGATTATAAAGATAACCAATGAAGTGTTTAATATTATATATTTAATAGTAATAGTATATAATTTGAACTGTTTGGGAATACAGCCTTTAAAAATACATACCTTTTTTTTAATAGAACTTGTACCTGGTCAACAATATACATTGTTATTTACAGAAGGTATTTTTAACAACTGATATTTAACAGAATGAAATAATAGGAATGGTAATTAGCAACCACTTGAAGTAAAAACTAGGGTTTACAGTTACTTCTACTTGTTAGATTGATCACTAAATTTATTTAAATGTTGTTAGGCACTTGTTCCTCACCACTATCGTTTCATATATGTCTTGGGGTAAAATATTTCTTCGTCCTAGTGTGTAAGAGGTAGCACCACTCTATTTGATAAGGTTGTTATGAAAAGGTTTTGGTCAACTTTGAGATGTGGTCCTCGATGGTAGGTAAGCCTAGTTCGTAGTGAAGCTGCTGATTTGTGATAAATCAGAGAGCGTAGACTGTCGTTCGAAGAATTTTGTTTTGTAGAGTCTAGATACGGTTCAAATTGGTTTTTGAGGTTTTGAGCCCATATCATACACCCGTAAAGAACTAAAGGACGTATTAAAGATTTATACTGTAAAGTCGTATAGTCGATTTTCATGGAGGAGGTTCTGTTGATGATTGGATAAAGTTGGGTGATTCGCGTATGACCCTCATTCAGTATCAGTATCGAGGCAGATACTAAGATATTTTACGGGTTCGTCTTTAGCGTTCCACTGGATGGGGTGGTCATTAATAGTGATAAGCAATGGGTTTTTGATTTTTTGAAGGGAAAATGTTTTCGTGAAACACTTAGAATAATTAATTGATAGGTTCCATTGTTTGAACCATATGCTTAGGATATTGATAGCAAGTTCGGCGATAGCTAGTTCTAAATGTTCATTTTTAGTTAGCACAACCGTGTTGTCTGCGAACATAGCAAGGTTTCTGTTGGGAACGGGAATGTCACACATGTAGATATTAAATAGGATGGGACCCAGTATGCTCTCTTGAGGGACCCCTACGTATATGGTTCTGGTAGTCAATAAGCTTGTATGTATTTTGACGGCGAAAGTGCGATTTTCGAGGAACGAAAACAATAAGGACTTGACATACTCGGGTAATCTAAGATGTTTTATTTTATATTTTAGGCCTACTGTCCATACGCGGCAGTTTAATAACGTTTCTACGTCTTTTCAACTTTATTTTAAAGTAACTCTCAACAAATTCGCGTTTTGTGGATAAATAATTTTGAATACAAAACGTTGTTGATAAACTAAAGCATATATTTTAAAGCCTGCATTCCCAAATAGTTTAAATAATATAATTACAACTAGTCAAGAGGAACAGAAAACTTTTATTTGTATATAAGTGGGTCAAAATCAAAACGTATTTATTCGATTATCAACACACCTTAATAAAAGAAAACAAATAAACATATAATCCCGATGAAATAAAACAAAATAAAAATTAAGTAATAATAAAATAACAAATATAGTCGTATAAATAATGTTTTCAAACATTATCAACACAGCCTAAGTAAAAGAAAACAAATATATAATTTTATTAAGCAAAACAAAATAAAAATTAGGCAATAATAAAAATAACAAATATAGTTAGCGGAATAAATAAAGTTGTCAAACAGTATCAACATAGCCTTAGTAAAAAACAAACATACCTGGGTAATTCCATGTGAACTGAACCAGTGGCCCCACTTGACCATCTCCAATTTTAATAAAATGCTGCATGCAGATACTACCACTTATAAAACTAACTTTAGCAAAGTTTCAGGTTCTGAAACGAAAACTGAAGTAGTAATATACGTTTGAATGAGAGCCCCAAAAAACGCGTGCGTGTCATGCAAAAGAAATAGCTAACTTTAAAAGTTGTTATTAAGGTAAATATTAGGAATACCATCTTTATATTTGACAAGCCCAGGCAACTTTTGTGCTTAATTTAAATTGAGAGTTTGACAAACCTCAGCAAGTACCTTTTTGTTATTGATGGTCAAAATGAGATACAATGGAATCCGACACAAATAACTTGAAATTAAAGCTGATGTAATTCAGCAGTAAGTTATCCTTTTAGATTTTACTTGATAAACATATAAAATAATTAGTTATTAGTAGAACCTAAAAGTTTCAGCCCTCAATGAAGATATAAAGATGTTGTAAACAATTTTGTCAAAGTTGAAAAATAATTGTTTAGCTTTGACAAAACTGTTTACAACATCTTTAACAATTTTAACAAATACTACTACTGGCGAAGATAACTGTAAGTGTTATCGCAACGTTTAGATTGTATAATTTAAAATACACCATTAAAAAAAACCCAAAAAGATAAGTATTTTATTATGTGTGATAATGGTGAAAATTTACATTTTCATAACTCTGTATAAGCATAAATAAATAGCATTGGGAGAAAATTGTAAGCTTGCGTTGGTCCATGGTGGTTGTCCCACTACCGATTTAACTTAAATTGGCAACCATCGCCCAGGGATCAATCCCGATAGCCAGGCAAGTCCAGCCACGGTGTGTTCCTTAACAGAGGTTCCCAAGCCTCAACTAGGTTTCTTTATGCTTCCCAAGCCAAAATAAATGAGTAACTTGCCTGAGGTTCTGAAACCTCATTTTATTGGGTGTCTGAATGGATCCCAAGCCATAATAAATGGGGAACTTACCTGAAGTTCTCAAGCCTCATTTTATTGGGCGTCTTAAAGGATCCCAAGCCATAATATTTTCTGATTCACATCCAATGTTTCAGCTAAAACTTTGTAATGTCACAATATTTCTGATGATATATTAATTCACTTTCTAAGAAGTTGCTTACTTACAATTGGGAGCAAAATGGAGAAAATTTTTCTTTCACTTGCATTATTTGCTTAATGCTATATAGCGAAAACTAAGTGTATGGCCCAAACAAGATAAAATGACTTCGGAAGTCTTTGGCCGGTTACTTTTCTTCAAAAATCTTTGCATTTTGTTATGGCGTGCATTTGTCGAGTTCTAAGTTTAACATTGTTTTAAATAGTATTATTAATGTCGGTCGTGGCTATTAAATTAATAATCTTCCTCGATATCAATTTTAGTGTTGTCTTCATCCCCTATATTTTAAAAATTTTGAATTTTATCTTCAGAGCATAGACCAAATCCTTGAAAAGCTTCTATAAAGCTTGATCCGTTATCTGTAATTGTGGCAACGAGTTTCTCTCCATTTAAATTACAATGTTTGTGAATGGAATTTAATCTATAAACAATCTTTTCATAGTTATGTGTGTCAAATGACTTTAAAGTAAATCCCATTCAAAATGTGGTAATTAACATCACAACTTGAAGTAGATGCAGTAGCAGTGGACGAGTCAAAACCTTCTGCGGTATAATTATTGTCGTTCTGGGAAGTAGGACTGGTCTTAAAAAGTTTAAAATAGTTTTTGTTTTTATTTTCCCAAAAACAAGGAATTTATTCAGGATCCTCATCAGATGAATTCTCAAATGGATTAACTTCTGACGCTGATGAAGGTGAAACTGTAGTTTTATCCATATTTTCTGAAAGATGAAGCTGAAATATTTGAATCATCACATATCATTGCTTTAAAAATGGCAATGCAAAAGCATTGTTAGTTTTACTACATTTCGTTAAATAGTAATGCAGAAATAAATAATAAAATGTGAAAATCCACCTTTAATAATAACTCAACAGCAAATGAATATATTTCAAATTTCTTGGTATTATGTAAATTACTATTTTAATACCCAATCTTGCTTTCATACCAGACTCTGTATGTCTTATACCTACAACCTCGTGACTCACCCTGTACATATATCTAAATCACTGACAAAAATCAACAAAAAATCATACGAATTATGCTGATCACTTAATTCAATTTAAATTGTTTTAAAGACTAATTTTTAGAAATTGCAAACTACTAATTGTTATTTTACAATAACAAGACGAGGAACTTACCTGGATATTCACACATTCATATAGTGGAATAAATAAAATCAATTATTTGGTAGATATCTAATATCCATCCACTCCGACGGTTGGAATAAAATGAGATGTGAAATGCACCTGGCTGACCCGAAACGCATGTCGCGCCGAGACGAACCATTGCAGTTTAAACAGGAATGTTCCCTGTTTGAAATTATTAGCAGATGTTGATACAGATGTTTAAAATGTAATTATGTTGACAAAAAGTAATTGTATTTAAAAAAGTAATTGTACTTGAAAAAGTAATTGTACTTTAAAAAGTAATTGTAATTACAAAAAGTAATTATAGTTATATAAAGTAATGGTACTTGAAAAAATATTTTTTTTAAATGTGTCAGTGCAAAGTACAATTCCTTCAATGTTTTTTTGATCTAATTATAATTCCAAAATACCTGAGAATAAAATTAAGTACAATTACAATTACACAAAAGTAAATGTAACTGTAATTGCTAATTACTTTTCAACGAGGAATTACCCAGCACTGGTAATGAGGCACTTTTAAGGCAAGGCGTGACGGAACTTCATCTTGTATAAACAAAATTTTTCTGGCATGTGTGAATTTACTTGATTTAGAAATAAAATAAAACGTACGTATTGTGCTGCATTAAGATCTCTGTTGGCTCTATAATTGTCTTATTGATTACTCTAGTCTACACGTTTATTATTTTTTTTTTTTTGGATGGTGCGTGAGAGTTTTCCTTGCCCCGTGATTCTCACCAATAATATCTATAGTTTGCAGATTACGGCACCACTTAATGTAAGTGTGCATGCATCTAACACGTTTTAGCTCGATATAAATTGAACTTTTTAAAGATTTGATACGTGAGCAACAATTGCTTCTTGGCAATGTGCCAATCGATAATACGATAGTGAACGTGTTTGGTGACGTTCGTCTGATTACATGTCTTACATGATCTTTAACTTCATGAATAGAATCTGGTTAAGTGATGAACGTTTGTGAAAATAGATGGCGTAGGATCTAGTGGCTTGGTAGTCTACTGGACTCATCCATCAAAGTTTTGATTGTTTAAAGTAACGTGTAACGGAGCTTCACCTTTACCTTAAAGAGGATAAAATAATTTATGGTGTACTAAAAAGTATATTCATCCGTAAATTCAAAAAATTTTGAGTTATAAGTTCAAGAGTCGACGTTTTGGTTTAGATGAAACAGTTACAATTATCTCTATTGGATGGCAGCGCTATTTATGCTTCATGCGTCAACATGCAAAAGTACGTGAGACAGTATTTTCTCCGTTTTTGTACAACTTTCTATTGTGAGATTTTTACGGGCTAAAGGTCTACAACCGAAACATTTCAACAAAGAACTATTGACTACTTATAGTTAGCAAGCTGTCTATAAGTGGGCGCAGACGTTTAGGAAAAGCTGAACGTGTAGCATATAAACAACTTACTAGTCGAAACTTGGACATTACAACAAAAACAACGCGCCCATGACATGATTCAAGATGAAAGAACGGTAACTATGGACATCGTAGCTTACACGGTTAGTTTAACATGCAGTATAAATGCATGACAAGCTAGAGTTTTGGTGCTGCGACCACTGAAGTCCGCGAAGTATGAAACATCGAATAAGTTTGCCCGTGAAGCTGAAGGAAACAAAAAGTCATTGGAAACAATAGCATTTGCATCCGTGGATTAGGAGTATTCCCCATCGTGTACTCGCAAAAAAATTTAATTGACTTCATGAGCACTATCTTACAGAGTTTTGAGACGCTCACCGTTTGCTTTTTTGAATTTTAATTCTACCATCATTCACATAGCACTTATTTGTTCACGAATGATTTTCAGCTCTTAGGACCCCTTAATCAACACCTATGTGAAAAACACTTTGCAGGTGATTATCTACCATTTGGCTCCAGCAGGAGCTGAGCGTTCTCTAGTGGTTTCAAAGCGAAAAATTTTTATCTACATTCCTAGCGGATGTCGCTTGAAACCATGGAATATAGACTACGCATACATCCCTTCCACTTGAAATGTAAACCGCGTTTTTTCAAAATACTTCTACTATGGAACGTAAGTTTTCTGTTGTCATTATGTTAAATGTGTATTGCATGTATGATTTAGTAGTATTATTACATTGTTTATCATTTTCCCCTAATCTTACTTGTAAAATAAGTTGACGGTTTCAAGCTTAAACCACTAGGAAGCTAAGCTTTTTTATAGTTTCAGGAAAAAAGGTGTATTCATTCAAGGAGATAGAAAATCTGCCGCCGGTGGGTTTGTTTACAATAATAGAAGAAATTTCTTAAGATTGTGAGTCAGAAGAGGTAGATAGCAACGATGAAGAAAATATGTTAGACATTTTAAATTTGCTATTTATATTGGCAGAGCACCAGTCTCCAAGTATCGGCTATGTAGAAAATATTATTGTTTATGGTGATGACTCCTGGGAGAAGGAGGATGATATTACTCTTTCTGTTCTTATGAATACGCAACCAGCCAAACAGATAAGCTGGACCCATTCAACTTCATATTGCATTTCAAGTATCAAAGAATTTGTGGAGGAAACCGGCTCCCAAATTACAGATGACAGAGGAGAATCCAGTAGATGTCTCTTTACACCTATTTACAGGAAGTCTGATTGGCATTGACGTTGATGGGAATTAAAAAGTTACCTAGCTGCTGTGGCTACTGGTTTGCTAGAGAAGAATTGCGAAACCACTATATAAGTTTACCAATGTCGACAGATAGGTTTCCTTAGCTTTTGGGAATGTGCATTTAGTAGATAGCGGTGATGCTTGATTGTGAAAGTTCAAACTATGACAAGCTGTGCAAAGTTCGTGTTTTATCGGGTACATTCTCCAGAACCTTTCGTTCTTCCTACAAGCAATAAAACCAGCAGTCAATCGTAGAGACCTTGATTCGATTCAAGAGCCGTAGCTTTCTGAAACAATGTACGCTCCTTATACCTATCAAACGGGATTATAAAGTATGTGTACGGTCTGATGAATATGGATGTTTATCAGTTCAAAATGTATGTCAAAAAAGTCCTAAAAAGATTTGGACAAAAGAATTGTTATAGATATTTGACACGAGATCTTGTAGGGAAGGTTGCCACATCTACTTTTGTAATTCATACGTACCAAAACTATACTTTTCCAAAAAAATTAAGAACTTCTATATATTCTCACTTCCTATTGTGTTTTACGAACTTATTATAAGCATATTGTTTATTTCTACGCCAACTTTTCAATTTTAAACTTTTCACAGTTGTCCTGATTAGCTGCACTTTATTGAATGAAATACTCTAAATTCTTTGAGTGCAATGATTAACGTTGAGCAAAATTTAAAATAATCAATACTTGAAACAAACGGTAGATAGGAGAACGGGTGGTAGATTGGGTAACAAAGGGGTGGAATGACCGTTGCTCAAAGGCGCCGTTTGCGATCTTTTACTGTGAGCTTCGATTGAAAACAAGAATCAGAAATTTAGTAATGAATGGTTTCCTATCGATATGCAGTCGCACGTCGTAAACTACAATGGTCTAGAATTAGAAGTCAAAGAGGAAGTGTTGATTGCTTGATAGTAACAGTTCAAACAGATTACTATAAAAATTCAATATTAACGACTCTATACAGGGTGTCCAGAACCTCTCCTAACAAACGAAAACTACACATACTAGCCATGATTTTATGTCCAATAAGTCGATAATGACAGACTGGCCACTGAAAATACGATTTTCTTACTACCATCAGAAGCGGTCCACTTGGGGGAGCCAAACCTTTTTTTTAACGAAAATTTTTTATTTTAAATTTTTTTAATGGATTTTACATCAAATTTAAAAACTTCACGATATTTTCCGTACAAAATGTTCTTTTAGTTGAAAACGCTATCTCGTACCGTTTGCGAGAAAAATCAATTTAAACTTTGTGTTTTTGGCAGAAAATACCGTCTCATTACTAAATTATGTTTACAATGCCTAGTGACTGTAATAAATCAACAAAATCTAACGTTACGTGAAATTGTTTTGATGTCAAACAGTTATTGTTGTTTTGAAATGATAAAAATTTGTTACTTTAAATCAAGCTGGTTAGTTTTTACATTAAAGAATATGCTGATATGCATTTAGTTTACGGGGAAGTACAGTGTAACGCTCGTGCGACAGAACTAAGATACGCGGAACAGAAGGAATCCCAGTCACTCAACATTTACAGCGTTACACCACTGGCTCAGTAGTTTCTAAGAATACTGAAACTGGAAGACACGGAATCCTGAGATTAGCATCAGAAGACTCGCTGCTATGTATCATAATATTTCCATATGGAACATTATTCACCGAGAAATCTTTTATCCTTTTCCTTTTTGAGAGAGATCATGCAATGTCAGATGGTGATTTCCCTGCCCGCGTAGAGTTTTCAAACTGGTTGAGGAACAAAAGAATCATTCTTTTTGTATTCTATTTTGCGATGAAGCTGTCTTTATCAGGAATGGGATTTTTAATTACATAATGTACATCATTACGCATACATTGACGAAAATCCTCATGCAATAAAATAGAATAAGTACCAGCAAAGGTTTAGTATTAATGTTTGGATAGGTGTAATCGGTAGTTAGCTGCTGGGACATGTAGAGTCATCTGGCCGTTTACCAGGACATGAGTGTCTTAATTTTTTGAAAAATGTTTTACCTGATTTAATAGACGACGTTCCCCTGATGACCAAACAGAATTTATGATTCTTGCATGTTGGTTGCCCAGCTCATTTTAGTTCGTTAACATTAATTATGGTAACCAATCGATTGAAAGAAGTTGTCCAGTCAATTGGCCTGCAAGATCCCCAGACTTAAACCCCTGTGATTTCTGTGTTTGGGGATACTTAAGATCATTAGTTTATGATGTTCCAACACAATTAGAAATAATCGTGGAATTTTTTCAATAATTAGATAATCTTCAGAGAAAAGAATAGATGTGTTGAAACAAATGGTCATCATGTAGAGCACATGCTATAAAAATTCGTTCTGTTCTTCTAGTTGCTAGTTGCCCTTAATGTAATTTGTCATGTTAGATGCATAAATTGTATTATACTATCTTTAGAAAATAAAACATTTGTTTTATGAATCATGATTTCCACAAAATTTTACAGCAAATTAAATAACTAATTAAAACAAGTAGAATCTGACACTCTGTTGATTTATCACAACCAATCAGGCATTGAAAACATAATTTAGTAATGAAACGATTTCAACATTTTATATGGAAAACATCGTAAAATTTTTAAATTTGATGTAAAATCCATTAAAAATTGAAAATAAACAATTTTCGTTAAAAAAAGTGGACTGCTTCTGATGGCAATAAGAAAATCGTGTTTTCAGTGGCTGGTTTGTCATTATCGACTTATTCGTTGTACCAAGTTTAACTTGTTACGTAGCGGTGTTTTTGAGATAATGAACAAAAAGCGACTTGACGGTGCCGTCTTCAAAGGACTCTAGCTCCCATAGGAGGCATCTTTGGATTAAGGTAATTTAGGTTAAATCGACATAAAATCATGCCTAGTATGTGTAGTTTCCGTTTATTAAGCGAGTTTCTGGACACCCTGTATATGTATAACACGCTCCTAATTCCTTGTTGATTTGTCCAGTTTAGGGACTGGTACCATGATAGTATTATACTTTGGTAGTAACGAAGAGCGGACGTAAATCATACGAATGGGCTAACCAGATGCTATTTTTAGTTACTCTAGTATACTGCTAGATATGAAAGGATCACCTGCTGTTACAACGTGAGCGGTCACATTATACTTTTATTACATCTGTAATTTACAAATTTATGCTGTAGCTTGCACTAGCCAAGAAAGATAATTGTTTATATAAGGATGAAACTAATTTTAAACAGAGCTGGAAAAGTTGCGTAGCAAAATGAGTTTGTAACTAAACTGCGAATGTAGCGGTACGGTTGGTATTGCATAGTATACTATCAATAATATATTAATTCCAGCCAATCTATTTAAATTAATTTGAAAATAGTTAAGGTTTTATCGAATTGTTTCTCATGATCATGGCTACTCGTTTGTAAGAAACATATTTACTTCAAGGTAAAAATATTGAATACGTTTGGTACAGAATTAATATTCTTATAAATATTAAATTGTGGTAAAATTTTAATAACAAAGTATATTACAAATCGTTAAAGCACGACAGTTTTTTTATTTAAAAGGTGTATCTAATAATTGTTATACGTCTTGGAGGTAAAAACTACCTTTCAAATTCTTCTCATTTCCGGTTTCAATTAAAAAGATCTAGTCAAGGTGGTCTATCAATCAAGGGTATTACGAAAATAGAGCATATAGTTAGCAAACTTGTGTAGATAATTTTTTGCTTAAGCGGTAATTTCTACTAAACTAGAATACACCAGATACAAAATGCCGGACACAGTTTAGTTTTTATGAATAAAAAATCTTTTATTTTTAGTTAAGTACTATTTCTGAAAAAATTAGTATTAAAAAACCATTACTGCGATGTTTTGCAAATATATGTACTTATTATATAAAATTAATTCGATCAAACATTTTTTATTATACATACTGATTTTACATTTTTGTGTTTAGTCACAAACCAGTTAGGTGCTGGTTTGGTTCGACCCACATTTTTGTTGATTTTTACAGCTTGTAATGAAGCTAAACGACGAAAAAAAAGTTCAAAACATCAAACTGGCAAAACACTAAATTTTATGATCCGTGTATTGTTATAAGGTGTTCCAACTATAGACGTGCACTTTCACATAGCGTACTTAACTAATAGCATGAAATGTACTTTTTTTAAAAAATGGGCATTAAAGTGTCTAAAAAGCGTCATTAAAACGCCAGAAATCGGCATTAAAGTAATCCATTATACGACGATTTTTTTTATCGTTGGCATGGAAACAAATGTCACAAACTGACAAATTGGAAGTCTGACAAATAATACAAATTGTACCATTACTGTTAATATTCAAAATAAATCGATGTAAAGTTCATATTTTCAAATTTTTTGATTTTTTTTTTAATTTTCCGATTTCAAGAAAAATGTGATATATACCTCAGCACTGAAGTTTCTTTTTGTGCCTTATGTTGATTTTATTTGCCTCGGCTCTACGGGCCTCAGCAAATAAACATCAACATGCGGCATAAAAAGTTAAACTTCAGTGCCTAGATATATAAATAACTATTTGTTCATTTTTTTTTAAGCAGTTAATACACCAAAAATAAATATTAGCATGAGTATGATACTACAATCTCAACTTTTTACGTAACATAGCTTGATACGTCATTTCAAAGGAATGATAACAATTCCAATGTCACCGTGATTTTAAAGCACATACATAATCTTATTCTTGCATTTGTAATTCTGAAAAAAGTGAAAAGGAAGATATCTTTAGTACCTAATTTGCGATTGGTTGTTATCACACCATCATATTATAGATTTGGTCATGCGCCTATAGGAGGGAGTTAAGCATACTTCTTAGGTGAAGATGCATTGGCATTTATTTGGTTAAATTAATTTTTTAACAAAATGGTTTTTTTACTATTTGCTTAGAATTTAGTTTTTAAGTTATATCTACTATGAGTTTCTACGGTCCGAACAATTACTTTAACTAAGGTGATTTGTTTATACAGGGTGCCTCACGACACGGTCTCTTCTTTTTTTGGTGACATATAAATTGATAAGGACTATTTTTTAAATTATTTTCAATTATACAGGGTGGTGCAGAAAATTGTAATACATCAAAGTTAGGTTTTTCAAGAAATGTAACAACGCCCAGTATTTTATGTCATTTTTAGATTATACGTAAAAAACTAAGTCAATTTTATTCAAAGTTTCCTTATACCTTTCGCTTGCCAAGTTTGAGAAAATTATGATTTTAAAAAAAATATTCAATTTAAACAGGAACTAAAAACACGGCCAACCGGACGTTTTCCCTTGAAACTACAATTGCAACGGCTTACTGTTGTATTCCTCATTGTCAGACTTTTTCTCAGTTTTTGCTCGACGGCACAAAATATACGCGTTTGTAACTGCCATATCTATCAAATGATAAAAAATCATCGTATTACGAGTTTTCAGACGAATGTGGTAACGACCAATTAGTCCGTCTAAACGATCTACACTAACCATGGGACTATTATATTTGCGAATGATTTGCGGAGAGTCAACTTCAATCCACTTCTTTTCTTTTTTATCGTATCTAGGTACCTTAGCTGACTGATTTGATGGATTTGATTTAACAAATGGTGCAGATTCTACATAGGTTGGTGCAAGTCTAACATTTCTTGTATCTTTCCACAATACCGTTGAAATATCTATACCATGCAACAAACACATATATTCAACAATGTAAAACAACATTGTCTCCACCACCATTATAAATCTCAAAACGATACGAAAATCCATGGGAAACATATATACAACACAAATAATTTTATTCCCCACGTGTGTGGTTCGTTTTTCATCTATTGACGTAAATGATGAGATATCTTAGTGCTACTCATCTGTTCATTGACACACAGTCTAGTAGCGTTCGGGACTGAATCGAACTTTCCATATTCGGATAACGATAAATAGCCATATAGACAAGGATTCCGATATATTGGTGAATTTGGACTAGATCTGTTTTGAGTTTTGTGTTTACATCTTTCGCATATGTTGCACGGTTGGTTTCCACAACAACGATATTCAAAATCTCGTCCGCAAAAAAAGTACTTAAAAAAGTCCACTGGTGTACGAAGATTTTTGATTGAACTCGGCAATTCACTTTTGCCTCAGAAAGCAACTTGGTTCACATTCAGTTGCATTCCCTTTTTCGACACAAAATGTCAGGTAATTTTCTTTCGATTTCACACAAATGCTTCCCAGTAAAACCCCCTGGTGACGGTTCATTACGAGGACCACCATCTTCCATGACAAGCATTGGTGATCAGGGTCGTTTTTGTGATTTTGATTTTGAGCTAAGTTGAAGTTTCTCTTTCTCTCATGTTCCTACCACTCATTTTTTTTCGTGTGAAATAACCTGAAGTGAAGGAAAATATTAAAAAATGTGCATTTTAAGCGAAATAAATTTTACTACTGTAGATTTTCGTGGCTTAGAATGATAGTTGCCTCACGCCAGCCTTACCGGATAAAGGGCTAACCTTAGTGTTCGGTCAAATACTGTCAAAATTCTTACTTTATTTTCAATAGTGTTATCATCCTTTAATGCTAAAAAATCAAACGGTATTGTCAAGAAGAAAGAATGGATATGACGTTTATCCTTGGTAAATGTTTTAGAAATTGTTTATTAGCGTCAAGGGTATTCGTAGAAAGGTATCTCGATAGACCACATACAAACAAAAGAGCATTTGAAGAACTGGTACAAACTTTTTGTGAAACTGGTAGTGTATGCTACAAGAAACAGACTAAATCCAAGTATGTTGTAAATAATGAGGACAATGAGTTCCTAGTTTTAGGCTCAGTGGTTGATAATGCAAATGTAAGTTCAAGGGAAATTTCTAGACAAACTGGAATTAGTCAAGCAAGTGTTTGGAGAATTTTGAAAAAAACATAAGTACCATCCTTATCACTTACTACTTCATCAGAGTTTATTTGGACGAGATTTTCAACGGAGGTTGGATTTCTGTGTATGGTGTCTTGAGAAAGTTGGGGAAGAAGATGACTTCTTTAAATTTTTTTTATTTACTGAAGAATCAACTTTTCACAACAACGGCCTGGTAAACCTACATAACTTTCATTACTATGATACTCCAAACCGTCACCTGCATCGCTTTGTTGACCGCCAAAATCGGTGGAGCCTCAATTTAGTTACGGGAATTGTAGGAGACCGTGTGATTGGCCCATATTATTTTGATGGAAACTTGAACGGCGTAAATTTTTTTCGGTTTTTAGAACAAGAATTTTCGAGTCTTCTGGATGAAGTTTCTCTAGATATTAGAAACAAAACGTGGTTACAGCTAGATGGTACCCCTCCACATTTTAGTCGGAATGTAAGGAATTATTTGGATAGACAATTCCCCAATAAATGGATTGGAAGGGGAGGTCCACATGAATTTCCACCTAAATCTCCTGAATTAACCAGGTTATTAACTCGGTTATTGTTCACACACATCTTGAACCTTATAAAACAAACTCAATAATTTTCATGGACATAAAAGTATTTACTATAGCTTCCTTAAGATCAATGTTAGAAAAGGATATTCAGTAGGCATAGTTATTTCTTTATTGCTCCCCAGAAAAAAATCCATGAAACAAATAAACCAGAAAATGTATTTGACCATGCAACTGATCACGACTTCCTATCTACGAATCTGGAAAAAACACGATATCTGGAAGCGCACCCCCCTCACCCCCAATATTCAGAATTCACTTGAAGTTTTCATACTTATGGAAAATGTTTGTTATTTTTCTGGTTTTAATAAGTGCTTCGTGGCTCCATTCAGAGCACAATAAAATTGTCAGTTAACCACACAACTGACCCTTTTCTTTTTAAATAATTTTTCAAATTCTTCTTAGATTAAATTAAGTTTTTACGGAATTCAACAGTTTAAACTAGATGTGTCTTATTATATTAAATACAAGGACTACAACTGCCACTTGAAAACAACCGTTGAACAATTTTTGGTACCAATCTTAATAATTAAATAAATACTTTTTCTACCTTAGAAACAATTGTTTTCGTCTCTAAAAAAAGCGGAGAAAATAGGATTTTCTTCTGTAGTGAGAAAGTAAAAATATCTGGTGTGGAACAACGACCTTCAAACCTACCAAATGGAAATTTAAAGAAATGAAATAATTTTAATAACAATTTTTTAGGATAATTACCTACGCAGCCTCTTTTATAATAAGTTCATTACGAAAGTGGGCAACACTGTAAAAACAAAAACAATAATCTATGTTAAGCAGGCGTTTAAAACTTCATGTCAGAGGTTAATAGACATCTAGATGCTAACTTAAAAAAATTCCAAAGTCGCCCGCTTCTATAAAAATATCGATAATACAGTTTAAGCAATTTCAATCATATTTATGAATTTTTTTATACTTATTTCGCTCTATATTAAGAAACTTTATAAAGAAAAGAATTTGAACTAACACTTAAATTCTACCATACGAATTTTTTGACGCTCAATTACGCGTCGTATTAAACAATTGCGTAGAACATAATTAATCTATATGATTAAGATTTATATATTGGTATTTTATATCTTTGAAATATACAGTTGTTTTAGAAATATTTGATAAAAATTAAAAAAGCGCCTAATAACCCCCCCCCCCCCCCTTTCCGCCATTGAATTTCTCCCCAAAATCTGATTAGGTTCAGGAGAAATGAAAACAGGCTTAAATACAACGTTTTAAGTACGTACGTGTTTTCGTTATGGAGTTATCGTGAGTATTAACATACATACATCCACACGTCCACAGACACACAGACATCATGGCCCATCTTGGTGGAACTTAGTCAAACATTTTAAAATGAGTAAATAAGTCGATTTAGCGATAGTGAGAAAAAAGACGATTGCATAACCTTCTATACTTACATATGTATAAGTAGGTTGGCCAGTCAAAATAATGAATCATTACATTTAATTTAATTTAATTGAAAAATACCGCTGTCAGTTTTTTTTCCGCGCCTTCTTCTAAAAACTTATATTTACGCCATAATCCCTAAAGTAGCTTGTAATACAATTCTAATTACATAAGAATTTTATTAAATACTACGATCATCCTTCTTCCCCTTGACATTTTTAAATAATGGACAAAGCCGTCCCAATAGGAATTGTCAGCAGCGGTCACGTGGGAGAAACATTCAAAAACCAAATTTAACTATAGAATTGTCATGTTCGATAAATTATGGCTACCTTTATTACATTTTTTATTAATAATAGAGTGGAGACACAACTATAGGGTTAATTACTACTAAATTGAATATTTTCACAAAACCACAAAAACGTACTTGCCAAATATACATTACTTACTTTATACATGTGTATAGCGAATTTCATTAGTGCATTACGATAATTTTATACTTTTAATTATAGTTTTAGAAAAAAATGTTGCGTAAAACACGAGAATAAAATCTTCTTTCAACTCTCGTTCACGCTCGTGTGTCAAACTTTAAACACCACTTTCTTCTCCAGTTGTATAAATAACTATTGTTGGTCACATTTTAAGTTATTTTTTTAATACATGTAGATATCCTAGATTATGGATTACATTTCAAAATATACTGGTCGCCATAAATACATGAACTCTAATAATGTGAAATTAGCGAATCGGTGCTAGTCTGTGGTATACTGGCAGGTTTTAGGATGGCATTTAGCATCCGACTTACCACAACCCACACGTATTCATTTGGTGATAGATCAGGCGAACGGGAAGGTCATGGAATCATATCAACAATAGCATTATTCACAAATTCCACAGTAATCTTTGTCGTACGACGGCACGCACTGCCATGCGGAAAATTGGATTTTGCAGTTGTTGAAGAAATGGTGGTAAAGCTAGATCCAATACGTTATTGATGTAACGAACTGCATATAATGTTTCCGGAATAACTACTAGATGACTTTTACTTACATGACACCGTCACACCTTGAGTTAGACCGTACGCCGTTGTACAGAAAACTGTAGATGTCTTTCTCAAGGGCGTCTTCTGACCATCCACCATCTTCTTTAGCCCACTAAATCGGGATTTATCACAAAACACAACTCAATTCCATTTTTTATTCCAGTTTAACCTTTTGTTACACCACTCTAATCGTGAGTCACTATGAAGTGGAGTTAAGAGGTATGTAGAGCGATATGTAGAGCGTACAGACATTTGTTGGTTAATTGGACCTCTCCATGGGCCACCAATGTCTCTTGTTGACGAAAAACGGTTCCTAAGAGCACGGTCTTTATAAACAGTGATGCGGCTGGAACGCTTATGCTGTAGATGCCTTCGTTCTTCACTATCTTCTGTCCATATTCGCCAACACAGGGTTATTGTGACAACACTGCGTTCTGCACGAGCAGCAACCGATAATCCGGCTTTTCGTAGGCCGCGTTCAAAATGGGTTAATTGATGATGATTTGCACGTTCTCGAACAGGAGGCATTATTTTACACTATACTACGCGGAATTAAACTAACAAACATGCTTTACAGCAACACTTGGGTAAGTAACGTCAAAATTAAACAATCAATTACTTAAAAATTATTATTAATTTTATTCGTCATCCAAGTTTATCCAAGTACACTAGGCTTTTATGTATTTACGGCGGCCAGTACATGTTTCCGATAACGTGATCTAGAACACCACAGTAAACAAGAACAATAGTACATTCAATATCGAACTGAACATGGTGTTATAATGTATCTTACAGGTATGAAAGTGTTGCGTAACGAACAGGAAAATGTATTGCGAGTATTACATTGAGAACTTTGCTAATTTCTTAGATACCATCTACGTCTCCACACTGTTGGTATTATTCATATTCATTGTGGCATTTTTTGCCTGAAAGGATTAACAACCGGAGAAAGAATAACAAAATTACAAAATCGATCTAAGAGTTAAAGGTGCGCGAAAGTGACAAATTTGCATAAACAATAATGATACACATGCAATTATGGGAATTTATACAATGATTTTATACAATCCATTAATAACTAATATTATAAATCACTAACCATAGTGCAGTAACGTGTCCCTTAGTAACCTATAAGTCAAACAAGCCATTTTGACGTTACGATTTCCAATTGCTTCCTATTTGAACTAAATTTTCAACCATTATGTATTTTAGATATTTTTTTAAATTTTTGTGTTTTTATAAAGATCTCTTTTTGTTCCAGGTTAAAGAAGTTCACGTTTTCTACATTAGGTAAGCTTTTTAACACATGCACGTTGTCTTTCATTGTACCATTTTATCAGAAAAATGTTCAGGTATGCTACAAAATAAGATATATAGAATATACCGTTTTAAGAATTAATAGGGCTTTTGTAATTGATATTTAATGTTGTCTACCCTTCCGAAAACGTGTTTGACGTCAGGCGGCATTAATTACTCGTTTCCATACTACAACACCAGCAGTGACCGTTTAGTTTCTTGGAGATTTTGTGTCTTATTGGGGAATAGAATTTAATTGCCTTGCCGGTAATTGAAGATACTGAATTAATGGGTGTATGTTAAAGATTATTCAAAACATTACTTAAATATAATATCCCTGCATAAAATAGCATACATGCTTCGTGTGTTAACAGCTTCCACGCATTTTCCGCAACGCAACCCTCGCATTCTAGTCGTAAAGCGCGATCGTGCGCGTAACCTTCCGTTCTCTCATTCACTTCTAATATAATGTTACAAACTTCTAGAATTTAACTTTATTGAAGGAATTTGATGAGTTAATTTTACTATACTACTGCTATAAGTACGTGAGTACACTTGTTTTGATAACTCTATTCTATTTTATTGCAAAGTACGTACCTTAATTTAATCTACAGTTACTTTAAAAGACAATTTCTCACGTCCGAAATTTCTAATTAAGTTAATATTATCTTTAACATTTGTTCAGTCTTCTTAACGGACTTTTTGTTACATTCATGCATTTCACTGTAAAGTTAAAAGTGTGTATATATTTAGATAGTTTTAAATTATCAATTGGAAGGTAGCTGAGCTTTTTATTTGTTTTATGCAAGATCGGGTTATAAAGTACATTTTATGAACCAATTCCTCTTTAGCGCCCGCGGGCGGTAAAGAAAATGTTCTTTTTTGTTTTCAGAATTCACATTCAATTAGTAGTTAGATAAAGATGGCGATCACTTATTCTAGTCATATTAACTTAGTTGGTATGGTAACGCTAACGTATGTATACAGATTATTGTTTTCTCATCTTACTAATCACAATAGGAACAACTATTTTCTCTATATCGAGTACAAATTATATGGTAGATTATTATACAGGACGAGTTTTGATAATGTAGGTATTTCGGGCGCAAACAGCGTTTATGGACCTTACGTGTTAATAACCCCCGTCTGACGGTTCGGGTTCTTACTTACACGATGCGGTCCATAAACGCCTGTTTTACGCCCTTGATTCATAAATAACTATTTCCTCATCTAAAAATAACAAGTTTTCTATGTTTACTATTGTTTGTTATGATGCTACGCTACCCAATTAAACTCTTTGTCAAGGTTATAAATCTATTTTTTACCAATACATAACGGACGTTTTATGGCATATATTGCGATTGTTGAAACGTCGTTCTATTCGGATATTTCAGTAATATTGTAAAGGACAAGAAAACGTAAAAATCCACTATAATGAAGCTCGTGAACCACGTACGCAGAATACAATAATACCTTCTTATTTGTGACAAAAAGTCCAGCTATTTTGATTTTCAAGGAACGTCATTCCAGGTACAGTAAATATAAGCAAAGGCAGGGTCTATTTTAATCTATTGTGATTTTCATAGATACAACCTTCTATAATCTCTGATAAATAAACATTTAATTTGAAAAATTAAATGTACGCTTACTACGGACTAATCAGTTGGCGTATTGTGAGATTATAGACAATAAGACCAAATTTTATTACGTAAGAAATACGTTTTAGATATTTTTAAGTGAAAAAGTTTATTTATCGGTCAATTTTGAAAAAATGTAGGAAACTTAAAAAAACACTTTTTCTTCAAACCTCATGGTATTTTGACATCTTGTATCTTCATAAATACACTTGAAGCGGCATTTATCAGTCACTATTCTGTTTCTATGGGCAACGGTAGCAAGAGTACCTTTACTGCCAATCGGAGTTGCAGTATTGGAAATTTTAGTGCTGCTGATTCAGCTTAAACTATTTTATACAGTTCGAAGCAAACTGCAAGTTTTAACTAAAAACTAAATTTAAAATCAGAATTGTTTAAAGAAAAAATAGCATATCCTATTTGGTTTAGAAGTAAATTTCTGTGGCTTATCTGTTCTTGTTCAAACACAAATTCGCCAGAAAAAGTGCCACTTTCGCGTATTGATTATTGTAATAATAATAATAAATCGTATATTCATTTAAAGGTTTTAACAATGATCTTCTCCTCCTTCAGCCTGATGCCAGTTGACACCATTGTTGTGCGTGTTGTTCTTGTAGCCGTGGATGATGAATGGTGTGGGTAGATGTAGGTTACTACAGTACGGTTGTCGGATTAGTATTCCAAAGCGTGAAACGAGAAACGGTAGTGTTAGACAGAACATAAAAATCGATACTGTATACTTAATATTAGGCATCAATTTTCACGTTGGACCTATGTATGATTACCCGAAAAGGGAACTCACCTCCTGACCCGTGCATGAGAATCACTCTTCACAGGCCAGTCGCAGTTTTTGCCTGAGCGAGTGTCGCTGCCACCGTACGGATGACAGGTAGGGAGTTCTCCATATTGTGTCCTCCGAGACGGGCTAAAATGGTATCGAACCATAAGGGAGGTATGAGCAGGTGGGGTATCAATGGTACTTCCGGTTTCTCAACTACGCCTGCTGTCGCTCGGGTGTAACTGACGCCAGTCCGGGTTGAAGAAGGAGCTCTGAGCTGACGTCAGTCTCGGACAGCTCTACGGGTAAGCCACGTATCACTACCTTAGCTCCACGATAGCTCCTTGCATGATATGTGTGGTACGGAGCACCACACCTATTCATATACCTGACTAGGTCCTGGAGTGGGGCAGGCTGGATCCGAATTCCCGCACTGATTGCCTTGGCTCTCGTGAAGACGATCCGTTGTCTGTCCAATTCGCTTGAGAAAGCCACTCAATTATGCCTCTGACGAAGCATTATCGGGGGTACGTTCTCCCTGGTGTCTTCTGCGATCAGCCCCGTCGTCTGTTCCATGGCTGGTGGGCAATCGGTGTATTCCTCCAGTACGTGAAACGTGTTCTCCGTCGAGGGCGGCGATGGAGAGCCGACTGTCGGGGTCTTCTTAGGCCTCGTTTTCTGCTTGACGAAGCCATCGGGGCTGGCTGAACCGGGGCGGGCATCTTCTTCGCGTCGGTGGTGGCGATGGACGTCAACGGTACCGCTAATTGGGCCTCAACTAGCGGGGCGACGTCTTCTGGCTGTGCTGCTTTCGTCTTCTTAGGTCACTTTCTCTTCTGTGCGGTGGTGGACGCGTCGCTGCTCGCTCGGTGAAACGGCAGGTCGAGCAGCGACGGTATCGCTTCCTACGGTATTGGCGACGATGGTGGATCCGAGTGTTCCTTCATCCATCTACTGTAAACGTGCAACCACTCCTCCCGGTCGCACGGCTTACCTATCGTAAAAACGACGTTAACGGTTTTTTTCTATTTAACTACAAGACTATAACTCTTTTAGTTCTTCTCTGTTAACCTCGATTCGATTATTGTAACTGTCACTTGACCTATTTAAATTTTGAGACAAAGGTAAAACGTATTAAGTTGTGCTGAATAAAAGCGGAAGTGTTAAAATAGATTTTTTAGATCGCAAATAATTTGCGAATACATGACTCTCGCAGTAACGAGTTCCTGCAATTAGTATCTCGAAATTAGTTAATATTATATAGTTTTTTTTCAAAAAAAAGGGGTTTCGTTTTACTGGCTACAGCTAAAGAAATTACGCTTTCCATCATCAAATTTTAGCTACATTGTATTAATTTCAAAAGTATGATTTAGCAAAGGTGGTAAAATAAAAAATCCGAAAATGAAATGAAACCGTGTATTTTTCGTTTGAAAAGAATCAGCCATTACCTTTAACAAAATTTTTGTGTATAACTCCCCTTCTGTTGTCGTTCATGAGTTTTTTGCAGCTGCACTTCTTATTGAAAGGTATTGATTTTATGTTTAGTTTTGTCTTACCCCACTTGATGCTGTTTAACTGTTGGTACTTATGAAAAATATCGCGTTAGACCACCAGTTGTAAAACCAAATAGTACGAGTACACAAAAAAGAAATGAGGAACGTGGGATGATGACATCAATCGAAAACAAATAAATTGCAATTAACATCTTGTTAATCTAACAATAAAAAGTTTAGAAATGTAAAATTTTATAATCCTAAAATTTATAACTATTTTATGATTGTTCTATTAGTAAAGACCAATGTAAACCTGTAACGGAATTTCCTACATAAACATTTTTGTTTTAAGTTATGTTAAAGGTAAGTGGGTGTAGAGTAATTGAAAGGTGCTAATCAGAAGATAAGCATTATAAGGATACTGTTAGATGTCGAGTTGAAAAGGATGTCATGTCGCAATATACGTGGAGAAAGTATTAACTCCTACACTTGTGTAAATACATAAATTCATTATTATGCTAGAACTATTACCAGTAAAATGCAGAAGCGATATGTTTATTTAGTTATCTCGTCTTTTGAATATTTGCTCTAGAGATGAAGCACACTTTAAGTTTCGAAGCCACTTTGTATACACCATTCTTTAAAACAATTAAAAAAATATTTGGTATGCTGTTTGAAGAGTGAGTTTAAAATTGTTCAATATAGTTCATAATGGCATTTAAGTAGTTTCAAGATGATGTTGAAAGTATAAGATCATTTAAGTAGCATCATATGGTCGAATTCAATCTACTAACGTTCCTTCTTAACCTCAAAAAAATTTAATAAGCAATTTCTGATGACATTAATTTAGGAATTTTTGATACATTGATTGTAAATCAATTTTCACACATTTAACTTATTCAATCAATCCTACTCATAATTTTTTTTATAATGTAAGAATAAATATAAGCGAAAATATTAAAATCTCTTAAAAAACGATTGTTACATATACGTAAAAATGTAAAAGGATGTTTTACAACAATAATAGAGGAAATCTAATTTGATGTTTTGATCAACTTAATTAATTTCACAGCGTTGTTAAACGCAAAATTAGATAACATCATAAAAACTACACTCAGGTGCAAAAAAATGGGTCACCTATAATTTTTTGAAATTCGGCTATGTTTGTTTGTTATTTTGGCTTTTAGTTTACACGTTTGATTTTTTGTCGAAAAACGACTTCCTCCTGGATTATTTAAAAAACAATATGATACTTTACTCTGGTCTTAAAAAATAATAATACAGACAAAAAAAAGTATGTGCCTGTGTTTTACAATTGTTTCGGTTGCTAAGCAATTTATTGTCAATGTGACAGACTAGCTAATTGTTAATTGTGGTTCTAAGTGCTGAAGATTGTGCTAAAGCAGTAGCTCTCGTGAAAGATGGTCGAAGCTGACGGTATGTGGCACCGTTACTCAACGTTATTTATGCTACTATTCAAAGAGTGCTACAACGTTTTGGGAAGACGATAACATGAAGTTGGACTAAAAGCTTTCAGGCCAGCAACTGGGCCTAAGTTACTCCCACGTCACCGGGTAGCAAGATTACAATTTGCTCGTGAACATATCAACTGGAGTCTTGAGCAATGGAGTAATGTACTGTTTACCGATGAATCTAGGTTCTCTCTCCATTCACCAGACGGACGGAAACGAGTATTAAGACGAACAGGGGAACGATTCGCAGAGTGTGCTTTCAGCCCCAGGCTTAGTTCTAACGGAGGTTCCGTAATGGTGTGGGCAGGCATATCAATGGACGCCTCTACAGAATTAGTGTTCATCGATGAGGGCTCGCTGACGGAACAACGGTATACTGAGGAAGTTTGGCATATCACGTGGTTACATTCGCTCCATTTATTGATGATGACTTTGTCCTGATGCAGGATAACGCCCGACCACTTCCAGCGACGTACCTCAATGAATATTTGGCAAAAGCTTCCTGTAGCTCCTCAAGAAGAATGGGAGAATATTCCGTACAATCCAATTCGTGAGCTTATTATTGGTATGTCACGCCGTATGCAAGCATTAATTAGGTCTAGAGGAGATTTTAAAGTTCGTTTTCTGTACCAATAACATTTATTGTTGTTAACCTAATTTTGCTAAATATGTACATACTTCTTTTGTTTGTGGTATTGTTTATTAAGACCAGAATAAAGTATGATATTGTTTTTTAAATGATCCAGGAGGAAGTCCTTTTTCGATAAAAAATCAAGCGTGTAAACTAAAAACCAAAGAACAAACAAACAGCTGATTTTCAAAAATTTTTTAAATTACATAATCTTTTGCAGTTACAGTGCAAATAAAAATATCAAACGTTTGGAAATAAATGGTAAGAAATAGTTGGTGGTAAAAACAAAACTAATCTCATAATTTATTAGGTTATGTATAACATATTCATATAGTCTTCGCGACTAGCGAAAAAGGGCTTAACTTTATCAAATCTACTTTACTTTAAATTAAAGGGTAAGAAAGTAATTTAAACAGTTGGTATAATGTTATAATTGTTATTATGGAAAATCTATCTTTAAAATAGTGCATTTTTTCTGATTGTAATGATGTAAGGGTTGTATCACCAATTTTAATAAATAAACGCATAATCACGTTGGTCTATTATTAGATTTAACAAAAATCATATCTTGCCATGGAAAACAAAAGTAAAGCAACTGAAGCGTTGTTTATCTTCATCTTTGACAGTTCGTTCGTTAGTGTAATTCTTATCGGTTTTGTCAGTGTGGAGTTGCTTTAGAAAATTAATCATGGTGTACGCAAATTTAAGAAACTTGATATGATCGAATGTTACATCATTTGTAACAAAAACAGTCAACGAGCGGCCGAACGCTATTTTGTATTGTATTTGGTCGCCCTCAACCATCTTTAGATACCTTCAAGAATTTATACAACAATTTAAAAGAGTTTGGGAGTTTTGTGAAGCCCAGAAATAGGGGTAATATTGATGAAAACGTGCAGATAAATATTCTAGCTGTTGTTAATCAAAATCCATGTACATCTATCTACACGGTGCGATGTTATTGGTTCGCAGCCATTTATGTTTAATGGGACTTTAACTGGAAATCAATATTTGCAATTTCTTAGGGAAGATTTTAGCAATATCCTAGATGAATTAAATTTACAAACCCGTGCAAACATGCAGTGGTATCAACAGGACGGTGTCCCACTCCACTATCAGGCGCAAGTTAAAAAATATTTAGATGAAATTTTTCCAAACTCGTGGATAGACTGTTTTATGGGCTGCACGTTCCCCTGATGTTTCACCTTTAGACTTTTTTGTATGAGTAATAAAAGATCTCGTATATGTGCGATCATATGCAATTCAGCAGCAGGAGCTACAGGAAGCTGTTATTAAACCATTTAACGGATTAGATGGGCGTAAAATTAGGAAAGCTGTTAACTCCATCTTGAAAAGGTGTCACATGTGTGTCGATAATAATGGTGGATATCTCGAACACTTACTGTAAAATTCTTTTGTTTTCCATGGCAAGATATTATTTTTGTTAAACATAATAATAGAAAAACGTGTATTGTGCTTTTATTTATTAAAATAAGTGATACAACCCTTACATCATTACAATAAGAAAAAAATGCACTATTAAAGTATATCATAGCCAACTATGCTTTCCATTAAAACAAATTCAACTTGGTTTCATAACTTCAAAATGCTAAGCAAGATTAAAAAACTAGTACGGTAACGTTCTTTGGCACAAAATTACCTACAAATTGTATTTAAATAATTTTTATCTATCTTCAGAAATAAACGAATTAAAGCGCTGAAACGATTTTGGAGAATTTAAATTTTTTACAAACTTCTAGTAATTTTCTAAATCAACAAAAGCGTATCTGGATTAGTTTTCTAAAGAAGCAAATCTTTCCCCATTTAAGCAAATGTGTAACTCTTATGGTTCCGAGATCACCATACAAATAGAGAATATACACATACATACAATGATATCAATAATTATTGACACAGCCATTCTTATAAAACATGATGCTAGTCACCATTTGCCGCAACATATGTGATAGTGCACTCATACTAAATATAACCTCAAATTAACATTTGAAGCATGTTGAAACATGATTTAATTTATTGTACAAATTGTTACTAACAATTAACCATTAAGGGCAATACTTCAATTATGTTAAGGTTAGTATTGGTGTACTATCATATGTGTTGCGGCAAATAATTACTAACCACATGTTTAATTTTCCACTCATAAACATCAAAACGCCAAATGTCAATTCTGAGGTTATATTTAGTATGGACTAACAGTCGCATATGTTGCGGCAAATGGTTACTAACGTCAGTAGTACCCAGGCACTATCCCCACCCCTCCTTTTTACGTCACAAGCCCCGCCCCTTTCACTTTTTTATATGCCCACGTGGGGGACCGGATTTTCCACCCTTATTTTTACACGCTTACGTGTAGGACGTGTTTTTTCACCCTTATTTTTGCACATCCACGTGTGAGACCGCATTTTTCACCCCTATTTTTTATATACCCTCGTGTGAGACCGTATCCTTTCTTTTCGAAGGCCCTTTTCAACCCTAATTATTTTTACTCGCTTACGTATAGGACATGTATTTTCACCCCTATTTTTGCACATCCACGTGTGAGACCGTGTTTTCAACCCTAATTATATCGCATACATGAAGGACCGTATTATCCTTATTTTTATGATTTCTTTTGGGGAGTCTTATGGCTGTATTAAGGACCTTTTGACACCTAGGACTTTTGCTAACGCTAGGACAGGGGTGGGGTATGGCTTGGCTTAGAACTGTATTTAGGATTGGAGCTTAGGGTGGGGCTGGTCTAGGGTTAATCTTAGGGTTATTTGGTGGTATTAAGGCCCTTCTGGTTGTAACCCTGGAGGTCAGGCAATTGTGCTCAAACTGTGTCTTGTAAGATATGCTCTCTCTCTCTCTCTCTCTCTCGTTCTCTCTCGTTCTCTCTCTTCTCTCGTTCTCTCGTTCTCTCTCGTTATCTCTCGTTCTCTCTCGTTCTCTCTCTTTCTCTCTCGTTCTCTCGTTCTCTCTCGTTCTCTCTCGTTCTCTCTTCTCTCTCGTTCTCTCTCGTTCTCTCTCGTTCTCTCTCGTTCTCTCTCGTTCTCTCTCGTTCTCTCTCGTTCTCTCGTCTCGTTCTCTCTCGTTCTCTCGTTCTCTCTCGTTCTCTCTCGTTCTCTCTCGTTCTCTCTCGTTCTCTCGTTCTCTCTCGTTCTCTCTCGTTCTCTCTCGTTCTCTCTCGTTCTCTCTCGTTCTCTCATTCTCTCGCTTCACATAAGCACGGACACTCAATACTCAAACACACAAAACAAAAACACAAAACGAATCAAGGTTAGGAACTGGAGTAAATAAAATAATTTTATCTGTTTTATTCTTTATATCCAAATGGAAGAGTATCAAAATTTTCTATTCTACGTCGTTTAGAGTAACTTATCCTATACTGTTTAGCTTCCGGTCTACTTATCACATTATAACAACTATCTCTAACAATTTTTCTGTCATTGTATACAAACAAAGAGTCTTTACTATTACTAAGCACCATATCTTTCATCGCATCAAAGTTTATAACGCGCGAGTTCTTATAATTTAAGGTAATGCCCTTGACTTTACACACGGATTTAATTATTTGTTCACTGGTTGAAAACACATTATAACTATAGTTTTTTGGTCCGGCACTAACAAATTCGGCTATATAGCTCCCATCACCGTACGCCTCCAGCTCGTCGGTCATCTGGCCAAGGAAATCCCCACATGCTGGGTTCCAGTCGCCGGGTTTTGCGACAAATATCACACTGTCTGTGTCGTAATACAGAACACGTCGGTCTAGTTTCTCCAAGTAACTGTATAGCTCTAAACGGGCATGAGCAGTCGTGTATGCGGCTATGGACACATTAATTGTTTTTTGTGGCTCACCCTCTCCCTCCGGTCTATCCCAATTCACCATTACAACGTTATCGTTAATAGGTATTATAGATTGTACCTGAACCAATGGATCGGTAAACAATTTGAAAAAGTCCTTTGGTTCAGATACAATACTGCACTGGGTTAAATTCTCGCGCTGACCAAACTTACCCCAAAAAGAATTCAGCATAAGTTTGGCCAGGTACCTTAAACCGGGGTTTTTCTTAATATTATTCGCGTCTAACTGAATCCCCTCTTTCTCATAATACTCTGTCACGTACTGAGTTTTCTCGATTTCAGACGTACAATGACTAGGCCACCCTGAACATTCCTGTTTTAGTTTCAGGAAATTATCAATATAACCGCTAAATAACCCTCCCTGTTTAGTTGCTCTGTCATACGTGGTTACCTCGTATTCCCAAATTTCGAAAACATTTAAAACTTTATAGTTTTTCGAGATAGCTTTACGCAGTTCGTCAGCTACAAATGTTCCAACGAAACTGCGCTCGGCTTCACTATGTCCACACACCCCCTGATTTAATTCAACACCGCACGTCTTACACAACACAAACATCAGTTTGCCGTGCATTTTTAACGGTAAAACAGGGTGATAGAGATTAGAGGGTGGTAGTACTTGACATTTAACTAAACCCTCCACCGTGTCTAATGAAATGTTCTTACAATCTAGCCCTACATGAATTTTTGGATGACCTATGGGATATTTACAGTATTTATTTACAAATGGGTATAATGAGCACACGTCATAATACATAATTTTCTCACTAATACCGTCACATTGATGATAAAGCTTACTAGCATTAGTGCGGCCTCCGTAAAACGCATCGCGGGGGTTTAAGGGTTCATCATCCTGATGACCTAGACTCTGAATAAACGTTCTCAATTCATCATTAGCAAGTATCTGTTTTTTAAAATCGCATTCGCGCATCTCAATTAAATTATATCCGCGCTCACGTATAAATTGAGACCGCGCCACCGTGTTCTCATTCCGTGCAAGCATAGAGGTACTTACACCCAGTTTAGGATCCATGTTGGCCTGATTGGGGAAACATTCCTCGCACCCGTGCCAGTAACAGCCAAGAAATTCAAAAACGGTGTTTGACTCAGCACAATACCCGTCGACCTTAATACCTTCAGGTATTCTAAACTCGCGAGCTTTTCCTGCGTGCTGTATGGTCACCTGCTGAGAATGCTCCATCCAACGTAACCACCGGATCGCGATTTTGGATTGGTTGTCGGCACGTCTATAACCGCCTTTCGGAATGAGCCCTATTGTGTTTTATCTGAGGAAACGCCTGCGAAACACTTTATTGCACGCGCTAGCAATAGTAGTCGCCTCCTCGAACGGATCGACTTTATTCTGGGTCGTGAATGTGGACCAGAAACTAATACAACCTTTAACGAGGATCTTAACATCCATCAGGCAATATCTCTCAATCTCCTCACTCATCTTGAAAACATAATTACTCTGGGTCGTGTGCCAGTCTAAGAGTTTTTGTCGATCACCCGCTGACATCTGATCTGCACAATAATATTCCAGTGCTGGCAGAGGACCCTCGTAATTCTGGTTCTCGGATGTGTTGAAGAGATATGGGAAATAACCTTTGGACTCGGGGAAATTGAAAGTTTTCGGAAATGCCGAGAGCGGTGACGGGATAAAATTAAGGGAGTCAATGAATCTAATATCACCACACTGAATGGAAATTAGCTTTAACCCGTTGCAGATGACATTAGGTCTCCACTGATTATTATTAGTTAACATGCATCTGAGCACAAAACACCCATCGTACCCCTTCATGTTATGTGCGATGCATGTAACTTTAAATTTTCTTGCTCGCTCGGCAACATATGACAGAAACGAATCAACAGGGTTTTCCCTGAAAATGTGCACTCTTTTACTACATACTGAGCATTCCTCATCTAAATTGTCAACGTGTTTGATACAGACAGAGCAAACATTCGCGGCCACGCATAGATTGGGCTCATGCAGAAACCTATCATTCGTACCCTCACACACTTTTTCCTGCATACACTCCAAATCGTAAAAGATAAACATAGATGGTTTACCATTACCGCTGTCACGTCGAGCTTTGTTAATGGCCATGTAGCAAAGATGACCGATAGGTTTTTCGCTCATGCATGTGGGGCAGCGACTGTATCCGCATCTATGTTTACCCTTTACTTCAGTTGTTTTAAGACATTTTAAACATCTGCGCAGTTTTTCACATATTTTAGCGTCCTTGTGGTTTTAATACATTCCTGACCGATAAAAATCTCCTGCAATCATTGCAAACAATTTTGGGTTTTCAATAGAACACGGTGGTTTCTGATGACACGCTGGGCATTGGTACATACATTTCATGTGATCTTTTTTGACATTATACCGTTTTCTACATTGCTCGCAGTAATAACTGCAAGTAAATGCTGATGTGAGACTAGTGATTACGTTATAGTGTTCGTCTTCTAATATTAAATTTAAAACTACTCTACCCTGTTCCCTAGGGCCCTCAAAATAAACCGAATCACCTATACGCGAATTATAAACTACAATGGTATATGAATTTAAATGATTTTGAATGCCTGAATATGCTCGTAACTACCACCCTGACTAAGATCTACACCGCTGTTTTGGCAAAGCTGTATAGCTCGTTCTTGAAGTAAAGGACAACCCATTTCCATACTGTGACGCATGGGATCGTTACTTCTAAACGCAATAGCAATGACTAGAGCGCGAGCTAAACAATTATTTTCGTTAATTGTTGATGGTACAACAACAATACCCGCTTTTTGGATTTACAAAAGTCTGCAAATTTTAAACCCGTCAGGTTTTGCGCCCATAGCCTACAGGTAGCGACACTCTATCAACGTTTAACACCAACAAGTCACTTGAGAAAAACTAGCGTTACTCTGCATTACCTTTTCCAGCAGCGACATTATCACTTTCACCGACAACTGGTCCACTCTTCTGAATGACAGGCCGATTGGTTTATCGGGGAAATTCGGATTTCTTAGCGTGATTCCAACACGGTCTGAAGGAGCAGCATCCTTTACAATATATGAGTACAGTTCCTCAAAGGCGCTCTGTAAAAATGTGTATTAGATAAATTTTTAGTAAAATGGTATATTTTACCTGTAGCCACGTTAGGGGATTATCCTTGCACGTCTCGTCATTAAAACTAAATCTCAAAGTTTTACACTTAGTATTGAATTTCTTAATAAATTTACTATTTGATTCCCCGACTATATTAATATGGCTGAGCCTTGAGGATGGCCCGGCCTGTTGCTGGGAACCTGAGCCCAATTGGTTCTGCTGTAATGTACTCGTTCAGTAATACAATAGAAAATTAAAAAAAGACATACCGTTATCAAATCCTCCACAGCGGAAATTTCCATAATCTCATCAAACACGTCGCTCAAATTTACTTGAGCAGGTCTATAAAAATAATAATTAAAACTTAAAATAAAAACAAAATATATACTTACACTCCACCCACTTGTTGTACAGCTTCAACAAAATCATTATAAACATCTATCGAGTCGATAGTGTCATTTTCGCACAACATTTTATAAGTGATGATATTATACGCGTTTTTCAAACCCTCGTCGGTTAACACACCAGCACTGAATAATCTCAAAATATGATTAACTGAGAAAGATTCCATAGCTATGCTCTTCAAAAACAGAACTAAATTAACTAAACCAAGCGTACGCTTTTATAGTATTTTACAGGGTCAAAGGTCAAATTAAGCCATTAAAATTCACAAGGATAACTTCACGGTAGTCTTCAAAACTTATGACTAACTAACTTCAAGGTCAACTTGTTTCCCATAGGTGTTTGTCAAGGTAGAATAAGTAGCTATTGTAATTTCGTATTAATGTATTAATATAAAATATCCTTAATCTTTTCTTAGCATAATCCAATACACTCACATGTACATTTTTATAGTCCGAGGTCATGCAAGACTAATTTCAAGGTAGACTTCAAAACCTATGACTAACTAACTTCAAGGCCAACTTGTCTCTCATAGGTGTTTCTCAAGGTAGAATAAGTATGCTGTTGTAATTTCGTATTAATGTGTTAATAGAAAATATCTTTAATAACATTTTCTTAGCATAAACCAATACACTCAAATGTACATTTTTATAGTCCGAGGTCATGCACAAGGCTTTCTTCAAGGTTAACTTCAAACAGGAGTTACAGCTAGCTTCAAGGTCGTCTTCAAAACCAATGACTAACTAACTTCAAGGCCAACTTGTTTCTCAAGGTATGATGTTTATCTTTTAACAAAAAGACTTATTGTTGAAGGTGAAGTTAGGTAATAACATAATTTGTACATACGACGCAGAAATTGACATTAAAAGAAATGTAATAATCTTAATTTTTATTTTAGCTAAGCGAATTATTATTCATTACGGTATAAACACTTATTGTTAAACTAGGGCAGGCGTTTAACGTCCTTGGAAAAATAATTTTAACTACACCCATATAAAATCTGAAATATAACAATAAAAAATGTATTTAAAGATTACTATGAAAGTCTATTCTGTCCTGTGTGCTTCTCATAATTAAGTTTTAAATCAAAGGTGTTAATCATCTTGTTAATATCAAGGGCGTTGCCTTCTTTTAATTGTATGATTCATTTACAGAAGTCCACTAGATAAACATTTCGAAATACTACCTGGTGTGTTTTAATGACCTTGCAATTAGGAACAGCTGATAATTCCATTAAAATAAAACGTTTATAACTTTACATGAGTTCAAGGTAAATAAAATGCAGTACAATGGTTATATAAATTCGTGAAGGTCGTTATTATTTCGTGTATAAGTTGAAGTTATGTAGGTAGAAGGTTACAACCGGTAATTAAAAAAAAAGAGAGTGTAAAAACAATTTAAAGCTAATTCGTTTATAATAACATGCCTATTACAAATTACATTTAAAACAACCATCCATATCAGAATTATAGTATTAGGTAAACATTAATATCTGTTAGTAATGGTACTGAAAAAGTTTGTATAAACTCCGCTAAAATTACATATATAACATGCTCAATACTGTTTCTCAAGGTAAAATAAGTATGCTATTGTAAGCTCGTATCAATGTATTAATTGAAATAATTTTAACATTTTTCTTAGCATAATGAATGCACTCACATGTACATTTTTTATAGTATCATTCCAGGGTCAAAGGTCAAATTAAGTCGTTGAAAAGATCTATTTATAAATACCTGAACTGAGAAAAAACAAGAAAAACGATCTATAAGATAAAAATATCTCTAAGCCTTAAATACAGCTTTTAAACCAAGACCTGGTTCAACCCCCGCCCTAAGCTCCAACCCTAGCTCCAGTCCCCGACCCTAAGCTTCAGCCCTAGCTCCAGCCCCAGCACCAAACTCTAAGACTTATCCCTAGCTCCAGCCCCCGTTTCAACCCCCACCCCTAAGTACAACCCTAAGCCTAGCCAAGACCTGACCCCAAATACAGTTAGCAGCAACAAAAAGACCTTAATTAGGGCTGCAGAGGGTTGAAAATACGATCCTTCACGTAAGCGAGTAAACAATAATTAGGGTGAAAAGAAAGGATACGGTCTCACACTGGGCACATAAAAATAATTAGGGTTGAAAAGGGCCTTCGAAAAGAAATCTCACACGAGGATATATAAAAATAAGGGCTGAAAATCCTGTCTCATACGTGGATGTGCTAAAATAGGGTGAAAAACACGTCCTACACGTAAGCGAATAAAAATAAGGGTGGAAAACCGGTCCCCACGAGGATGCGCAAAATAAGGGTGGAAAATCCGATCTCACACGTAAGCGAGTAAAAATAAGGGTGGAAAAACCAGTCCCCACGTGGGCAGGCTTGTGACGTCAAAATCCAAGATGGCGGCGCAAGTGCCGGGTACTACTAACGTCATGTTTCTATAGAGCGGCCGTGTCTGGTATTTTAGATCGCGTCGGATATATATATATATATATATATATATATATATATATATACAGGGTGTCCCAATAGTGCATATTAGGTCAATAGCTCCTTAGTCATTAAACTTAGGAGATAAGTTCAAATACGAAAGTTGTCTATTTTTATAAGCTGCATAATCTAAAAATAGTTTGGTTTCTACAGGGTGTAATATAAAAGCGGTACAATATGGAACTTTTGATTTTTAAATAGAACACCCTATATATTATTTTATTTTTCGATTCTCCTTATAATTTTACATCTTTTTCTAAGAATTACTTACAAGCTAAATCTTACAGTTTTTGAGATATTTGCAAAGTTAACTAAAAACTGACATTTTTATGTAGTAATTCAAGTAGGCGTATCTCAGTTATTTTTAAAGATAAAAAAATAATCTTTGGTATAGAATTTATTCCTACATGAGCTTACTTTAATCTATGTCAAAATTGGATTTCAATATACAGAGAGATCACAAAAATTAATTCAATAACATAAATTTGAAAATGCTATATCTTCATTTTTTTAAATGGTACACCCTATATTTTTTTAATCCCTTGCCTTCGTCTATTAATCGGCTTTCATTTCTATTAAATATGTTCTATACCTATCTCTTAATAGTTTCGGAGATATTTAAGTTTGTTCAATTTTTTTCCTTGATAACACTGAAGTAGAGTAACATTAGTCGGCCAAAGAAAGCTAATTCTTGCCTTCATATCATCTACAGTCGTTGGAGGAGTTTGATAGACTTTTTCTTTAATCTAACCCCAAAGGAAAAAGTCCAGCTTTGTCAAGTCAGGCGATCTTGCAGGTCAGGAGATCGGCCCTCCTCTTCCAATCCATTTGTTTTGAAACTGTATATTTAAATAATTTCTAACGTTTCTGCTAAAATGCTGAGGAGCGCCATATAATTGCAGCCACATTTCTCTAAGGGTTTGTAAAGGTAAATCTTCAATAAAAGTTTCAAATTTAGTTGCGCAAGAAGTTTAAAAACGAATCTCCATTGACCGTGTTTTCAAAAAAATATGGTCCTATAATTCTTTCCCCAATAATTACGGCCTAAACATTAAGTGATCAGCGGTGTTGATGATCAATATAAATTATAAATCTGGGATTCTCAGTATCGTAATAATGGAAATTATGTCTATTAACGTATCCATTTTTGTGGAAAGTAGCTTCATCAGTAAATAAGATCGTGCTAAAATAGTTGGGTTTTTCTAAATTTTTATTTATGGCCCAATTGCAAAAGTTTAATATATTAACGAATTCAACCTCGTCTAATTCTTGTGCAAGTTGGACATGGGATGATATTTATATTTTCTTATAATTCTATTAACTGATGTTTTTGAAACTCCAACTTCTAATTCCAATTGTTGGCAAGAAACGTGAGGATTTTCAATCACGGATTGAAGAACTAAATGCTCATTACCTTCGTTAATTGTGGTTCTTTCTCGTTCCAAATTGTCTTCGTAATGAATACTGCCTGTTTGCTCGAAACGCTCTTTCAATCTTGCAAATGCTGAAACTTGCGCGTGTCGTGCATTTGGAAATTTTGCTTATAAATTCGATGATCTAAAAGACAATTTTTATCGCTTTCACCAAGGACGTAAATCATATTAACAAGTTCTTCTTTCGAAAAATTCATTTTGTAATTTAGGAAGTAAGTATACAATACTACACAAATATTAGCACTGTTTGACAAGTTTGATTTTTTCATTTGTTTTCGTTCATCTTTTGTTTTACGCTCTTTTGATTAAATTGTTTAATTTTACGATGAATCGTTTAAAAACATCTCAAATATCTCTTAAAAATGGTGGTTTCATACAATATTTATTATAATTACAATTTATGTATTTCAGTTAATATTTTTTAGTTTCTTATGTATCCACAGCTTGCTTTGACCGACGAATGTTACTCTTCATCAGTGTTATCAACGAAAAAAATTGAACAAACTTAAATATCTCCAAAACTATTAGAGATAGGTATAGAACATATTTAATATCTACAAATTAAAGCCGACTAATAGACGAAGACAAGGCGTTAAAAAATATAGGGTGTGCTATTTAAAAAAATGAAGATATAGAATTTTCAAATTTACGTTGTTGAATTAATTTTTGTGATCACCCGTTTATTCAAAGACTTCATGTTTGGCAGCAACAAAATGGTGGTCACATTAATCATTTATTATAATTTTAAGTGTTTGTATTTCAGTTAATATGTTTTTTAGTTTCTTATTTATTCATAGCTTGCTTTGACCGACTAATTTTACTCTTCCTCAGTGTTATCAACGAAAAAAATTGAACAAACTTAAATATCTCCGAAACTATTAGAGATAGGTATAGAACATATTTAATAGAAATGAAAGCCGATTAATAGACGAAGACAAGGCATTAAAAAAATATAGGGTGTACCATTTAAAAAATGAAGATATAGCATTTTCAAATTTATGTTATTGAATTAATTTTTGTGATCACCGTGTATATTGAAATCCAATTTTGACAATAGATTAAAGTAAGTTCATGTATGAATAAGTTCTATAATAAAGATAATCTTTTTATCTTTAAAAATAACTGAGATACGCCTACTTGAACTACTACATAAAAATGTCAGTTTTTAGTTAACTTTGCAAATATCTCAAAAACTGTAAGATTTAGCTTGTAAGTAATTCTTATGAAAAAGATGTAAAATTATAAGGAGAGTCGAAAAATAAAATAATATATAGGGTATTCTATTTACAAATCAAAAGTTCTATATTGTACCGCTTTTATATTACACCCTGTAGAAACTAAACTATTTTTAGATTATGCAGCTTATAAAAATAGACAACTTTCGTATTTAAACTTATCTCCTAAGTTTAATGGTTTAATGGCTAAAAGAACAAATTTTTACTTAGGGCCCGATTTGACTCACGGGTTGTCAACCACAAACCAATAAACGTTATGCAACGTTCTAGTATTTTGCGTGATTGAAAAACTAGGGGAGTATTTAGTGATAATACTATAAGACATCTGAAGTGTATATTTACATTTTTGTAGCACTGTTTAATCATGTTTTGATTATACAATTGCAACTTAAGTATCCTTATATTATTTGTTTCACTTTTCAAAATATTTTCATACGTAAATTAAAAATTTTCCTTGCCTCCATAATGTTTTCCCTCTAATTTCATCATGGCCAGAAAATTTTGTTTGCATAACTCACGTTGTGATTTATAACACCTTATTCATAAACTGTCTAATAAACATATCATAATCCTGCCGATTTATAGAAAGATGGAAATTAGATGAATAAATTGCGTTTCTTTAATTCCATTTGAATGTAACCCCGATAAACTTTTGATATAATCTAAAAAAAATAAATCTAACTTACCTGTAAAACTGAACATAAAATACGTACAGCTATAATTTGCAAAACAATTAAAACTGCACACCTACACGAAGTGCTTAAAATGATTGTTCACCACAAATGCAAATACTATAAACATGTTAAACGTTCTTACTCCAATAAGTGTAGTTAAGAATTAATAGCTCAACTTTAACATTGTAAAAATATGAAATGTTGATATAAATAACACCTTAATTAATTTCTAAGGATTATTAGTACAATTTAGACAAACATTTAATATAAAATCAGCAAGATTTTGGCATTTACCCAGATGTTACAAGTTTTTTTTGTACATTGATTATGTCTGATAACATCTGGATTGTAAAATATAACCGCAATGTTTAAAATTTTTGAAAATTTGTCAAAATCGTAGACAGTTATTTCGTAAGAGAATCTTAATTTATGTACAAGCGGAATGTACTGAAATGCAGTAAGAATGCAAATCTTGAACGCTTTTTATGTAAAAAACATTGACAGGTTACGGGGCGATAATCGTAATTTGCAAAAAACGGAATATTTTGGATAAAGGTCAAACGAACTTGAGAGAGGTCTTGAGAAAATCTTATATAATTTTAATAATCAAACGATTAGTAATTTAGATATAAGAGGAATTCAATTAAATTTTTTGAACGTGATAGTATATTCAAATTACGTTTATCGATGAATCCGTTGATGCCAGAATTTTTATTAATTAAAATTAATAAATAAATATAAATAACTAATATTTCTGTAGCTTTAATAGTCGTTTATATCATCTTAATGTGTTAAATGACTGCTTGGTTTGAGAAGTTATGAGAAAACATGCAAAAATTATGTAGACGGACAGGCACGTAATTAGGACAGGCTCAAGGATCTGGCACCCTTTCAAAAACCCAAAAAGGCTTTACGTTCTGAATCATTGCCAATTTACAATTTCTGGACTTTATCTTCATTGCAAAATAAACGATATTAGTAGTGAAAATAATTTTGTGGATACGGTTCTGGTCTGGTGTATTTTCGTGAACAAGCGTTGATTTAAATGTGTAAAGGTCTTTGGGTACACTCATGTAATTTACATGTAACAATATTTTCTTACAAAGCAGTAGACGGTGAAACAGCTGATAGGATTTTTCATTTGGTCAGTCTGGTCGGCATCTATTTTGAGATGTCTACACTAAATTTACACGAGAATGCCTGAATTTAAGAAACAGCCAGGTGTTGTGACATGTTATGTAAAACATTTGCGTCAGTTCGATTTACTCGTATGTTCTAGTAATAATCTCCAAGTTAAATTGTCACATTTATCAAATAATAACGTGTATTGTGATTCTGTAAATTAGTTGGCAGAGATATCTATGTGTGCGTAATCTGCATAAATGTATTTATTGCATTTGATTTAGAAATGCTTTAAGTTGTTGATGAAACGTTTTTTTAATTAATGCCTTCTATAAATTAAAAAAAATATATATAAATTTATTTGTTTATTAATGTTCCAATAAATTATTCCATATTTACTTAGTAATTTATAAAGCATGGGGAAGGCAGTACCGTTAGTTACTAAACTACGAGTATTTAATGAATATCAATTAAATTAAATTTGTGTTTTAAATTTTAAAAAAATGTGTATTTCTAACTAACCTATAGGCGAGACCCATCTAATATGAAAAATATAATACACCGACTAATTTTAATAAAATTATACGGTTGCAAAACCTATTATTTAGTAAAGTAGCTTTCTGTGTTGTGTACTAATTGAGTTTATAGATTTAGTTGCATTTTAAAATGTATTTTCTACAGGTGCGGTACATACTTATAATACATTTGCTTTCACTGCTACCGGACAACCCAAATATTTTAAGAATAATGACTGAAACAGATGCATTTTGTGGAATTTTCACGCAAAAGTGCAACTAATTAAAGTGTGGGTTTGAGACACTACAAACTTTCTCGTCATACATTAAATATTTGTAAATTAAAATTCAACACTTGTCTAGAATCAATTTATCATACTGACAACATCAATAAAAGTACATAACGCAAGTTTAATATTTACAGAATAAAATGTGGTACCGTCAAGAATTTAAAGGTTATCATCTAACTAGCGTGCATAAATCAATTTCGGTAAAATCTGATGTCAGTAATAAATTCTACTTATACATGCCAAAAAGAATTTATGTTATTTTGAAAATACAATACTGAACATTGTTTGAATATAATATCGTTATTATTAACACTTTCTAATTTTGTAATTTTATTGTGCATACAGATTACAAAACGGTATAAAAATGAATAATTCCGTATCTGTCAGTGCCTCGAGGCAGACTAATATAAGGGCATTAAAAATAAAAAAACACTCTTCAGTATTTAGTTTTACAAGAATGATATATTATAATTTTTAATTGTGTGCGTTTTGATGGCCAGGATGTACATCTTCAAAATCCACAGATTATCTTTTGATTAGGCATCCAAAATATAATAGAAAAGTGGAAATTGCTAAAAAATTCAACGTAATTTTTGCCAAGGTACCTCCTTTAGTCGTTCGTATACTTTTATTGAATATGATCGTGTTAGAATGGTGGCGGAAACAATTAAAACATACGTACATATATTTTGTACTCTGGTCTAAATCTGTTCACGATATCTACAGAGTGCTTAAGTAAGAAGCCAAACTTACTTTTCTTAATAAACCGTTCTGCGAACAAATAATTTTACGATCTTTCCGACACGTAGCTTATCATACAAAAAATTATGTAACATCTTTATGTATGAAATTATTCAATATTAATATACGGGATGCTACATGAATCTTCAATCGAATGAAGCGCCCAGTAAGTATGTTGGTTTATTATTGATTTTTACATAGTCGAAATTAGTATTCGATGCCCCCCTCCCGCACCTTAAACCAAACTACGTATAATTTTCCATGTTGTACAAAACTTTTCTATGATGTGCACGCAACGTATGTTGGAAATATCCAGCGTTACCGTTTTTCTTAGACATTAGCGACTTAATATACCTTCCATAATACTTGGCAATCTTCTATTACCCACCCATTGGCGTATCACAAACCGTATGTAGGATTGCACCCAATCTGTAGTTTATAGTATCAAAGATTTTTAAAAGAGTTGTTTAGGAACAACTAAATCAATACGTAGCGCAATTCGCACACCTATTAGAAGAAAAACAATCCGATTTTTTACATTAAGCTGAATAGCTCGGATTAAAAGAGACATTAAACATAAATTAATTACGTTGAATTTGAATAAACATATATTATGCAAAGCGCAGAATGCATGTCAATCACCGTAAGAAGTGTAAAGGACATGAAATCCGAACAAATTTTACAAGATTCATAGAACTTATTAAGTTTAAAACTGAAATTAAACAAAGATTATGTTATAAACTTACTTAACAGTGTGATTAGGAAGTGTTGCAACTTAAATTAACATTATAGATGTGATTTAAGCTTAAAAGTTGATAAGCCAGGTTACGATGATTTTTAACGCATTGTTTGAGAAAGAATTTATTAACATAAACCATAAAAGTGTTTGAAACTGGTGAATTCTTATGTATTTTGGGTCAAGGAGTCCCATTCTATTTGTAGTTTTTCGGTTGGAATTTGAATAAGAATTTTTAAAGGAAATAGGTCATGTGAGGTGCCTATGGTAAGGAAATTTTGCATATAATTCAAAAATGATTACATTTTTAAGATCTGTTCACGTATAAGAAAGTTATCAGTAAAAATAATAATTTGTAAATTTCTGAAAAATGATTAACCATTCTTATGTTTGTATTGGCAATATTTGCTAAGGTGATGGGTTGGTTTTCAGAAGCTATATAAGGAAGTGGCAGAAATTTTTATTATTTATATATTCTTAACTTGTAACTTCCCAAAGTGTGAACATGATTGAAAATTTAACATCGTTCGTGTGGTTCGTATAACCTTAAAAATGTTGTATTATTAAACAAATGAAAAGTAAAATTTGTAATAAAAATAAGGTTAACGTAACTATTATTTGATGTATCGTATAAAGTGAATGTAAATCGTTGGATTTCAATTATTTCGTTAAAATTAAATTTATTCTAATCAAATTGGTTGTATTATATCAATTGAAATTAAAATTGAAATGTAAGTATAAAACTTGCTGCTTGATAAAGGTTGAGGTATTTTCGAATATAAATTGAAATTTATTATTAATGGATATAATAAATAAATTAAACATTAAATGGAAAAGTGAATTATTTGAATTTATGCAGCATACCTATGCATTTTGGTGTGTATAGCTCCACCGATGGAGCAAATATTGATGCAGCATGAACAACTTGCCGATGCTGTAGATCTTCCCCGATGGATCAATAATATTGGAATTCCTGAATTCGAAATTGGACAAGCTGTAAGAAAGGAACATTAACGTGAGTCTATGAATTTATTTGAAGGTTACGTTGAATTTTATTAAAATTTATTTATGGGTATTTATGTAAAGTATACGAGTGAATTATGTACCAGTCTGGAAATACTACAATCATTTATAAATTTTATATTAATTCTATTAATTCAATATTATTTAAAAAGAAAAAAAAATACTTACCCAAATTAAATTATTAGTATTGTTTGGTTATGATGTTACACAAACACATATATTAAGGTCAACGAAATTCACACTTGCACAACATGTAATATATTTTCAGATGATACAAGGTGTTTGAATAAATAATTTATACAATTCCAGATTAAATTAAAATCACGATTGAAATTATTGTACAAGAGAACCTTACATAAATGTTTAATGTTTTTCTGTTTATACTGAACTGTATTGAACTCTGTCCCCTAGAGATGCTAGTGGAGGCAAATTATTTTAATACAACTAACAAAAATTATTATATTAAATTGATGATGGCACAATGTGCCGAAGTTGTACGATTTACTAATACCGTTAATCTAATTATTTCATTTAATTCAAACGTGACAAAATTAAAAATAATTATTAAAAATAAAGTATGATACAATTATATCAGTACACAATTATAGTATATTAAATTTATATACACATCTCAAAGTTAAATTATAGATCTCAATATATATATATATATATATATATATATATATATATATATATATATATATATGTGTGTGTGTACATACAGGGTGTTTCAAAAAAAGTTCTGCTAATTTCTAGGGTAAATAGAATATTAAAAAATAACGTTAGTTTGGTTAATAAGCATGTGTCCGAAAATGTCTCCTTAAGAAGATGCGGCCCTGTAAAAGTGATCTCAAAAATCCTTTTTTTTAATTATCTCTGAACGGTGTAAGATACCTAAATGAAATTTAAACCAAAAATATCTTTGATTAGGTCATAAAAGATAGTGTTGACAAATTTTTTATATTTTGTATAGGACCATCGCTAAAGGTGGAGTGCCATTTATTTTGCCCCCAAACTTTTTTTTATGGGGATATTCTTAATTTTTGGGGCAAAAATATTATTTTTTAAACAATTTGCCACAAAAAAGGTACTTTTGTTGAAAGTAAAAAAAATTAGTGATTTTAGAGTTATTTGAGGTTTTAGCAAGTAATGCATACCGAATAAATAAATTATTTTAAAATAAACAATTAATAATTTTCATGCGGAAGAACGAACTACCTTAGGGAATAATGACTGTTTCAGAAACAACTATGAGGTAAAAGTATTGTAAATTATTTAGAACTTAAAAAAGACAGATAAAGGAAACAATTTAAAAAAAAACAACCAATAACACAAAACAAACAGAAAAAAAATTTAATAAGTAGGTACGGGTTTTTACATTAAATATTCGAAATGCCCACCATTTTCACGAATACATAATCGTAAACGTTTTTCTAGTGAAAACATAATCCTTTGAGTAGCCGTGATTCTTGAATTAAGATTCTGAAATTATTTTCAACTCTCGTTTGAAGTTCTTCAATGAAATTCATTTCGCTTAACTAAACTCCACACATCAAAATTTAAGGGATTTAGGTCAGGGGACCTTGGTGGTCAGTGGATAGGAGCATCAGCACCTCGACCAATCCAACGATTTGGAAAATGTTCGTTGAGCTATCTTCTAGCTTGTCTACTGAAATTAGGTGGAGCACCATCATGCATAAAACCATATTTCTTCGTAGATCAAGAGGCAAATCTTCTAATATCGGAAATAAACGCTTATCCAAAATTCATAGTAAACATCACCTTTTACAATTATGTTGATAATGCGTTACACGTTTAACCTTTGGATTTTCCTCTACTCAGAAGTGACTGTTATGACCATTAAACATACCTTGTCTAGTAAAAGTTGATTCATCGGTGTAAAGAATATTTTGTAAAAATCCGGGTTCTGCATCATTTTTTTGTAATATTTCTCAAAGAAGATCTTCAGGCAATAATTCTTGTACTTGCCTGTAGTGAAACAGCAATAATTGTTCTTTTAATACAGAATGTACACTAGAAACACTTGCGTTACTTGCCCTTGACACATTTCTTACACTTATCGCAGGAACCGCAACAACTAGATTTAAAATATTTGCTTCTGTTTGAGGAATTTTTGCCACTCGTGGTCTACCAGAATTTATATTTCTTGGTTTAAAATTCCAGTCTCGAGGCACCGCCTCACTAAATTCAGAAATGTTTTGAATACGGAACACTTCTTCTTGGAAATTTGGCCCATATCTTCTTTTCGATGCTTTAGCATTTCCTCACATTCCCATAATGTTAGCAACATATCGGTATAGTCACTGTTAATGTACATATTGACCTTCAAAGTTTTTAAAAGCGTTGTTACTAGTTAAACAAACCAAAACTATCAACAACAGTGTCAAACGAATCTGTCAAATAAAAATCGCGAATCTGCAGTCTAAGCCTACTTAATTCAGTAAATCAAATTAACTCAATATTACTTTTATTTTCTTATTTTAGGTAAAGCATGTTAAAACCTCAAATATCTTCAAAACCAGTAATTTTTGACTTCAACAAGAGTAGCTTTTTGTGGCAAATAGTTTAAAAACAATAATTTTGCACAAAAATTAAAATATCCCCATACAAAAGTTTGAAATATAAGTTTATTTTAGAGATTAAATATAGAAAACTGCCTTTTATTAACCACTTAACACCATTTTTTAACAAAAATTCTTAAACAACCTTGAATTTTCATAGCAAACTCATATGAGAAATCTGTAGGAAACTTATTCACTAAACTAAAAGATAAAACTCCAAAATTACTTTTTAGTAATATAGTATATAGTATTCAGTGTCAATGTAATTTTACATATATAGGACAAACTAGCCAAAGGTTACGTTCCCGTCTAACTCAACACCGTGGTGACGCCAAAATTGGTAAAACTGTTGTGCTCTATCGACTCATCTTCACAACACATCTCATGCAGCAAATTCTGAAGAAACCAAAATACTAGAAATAGAGTCAAACTATAAAAAATGATTATTCGTAGAGTCATTCCACATTAATAAAAAAACAAAACATTGTAAATAATAAACAAGACATTGATAACCTTAATATGATTTACTCTTATTTATATCATTGTAATCCACAATGAAATCTAGTTAACAATATATTTGCAATGGACCTGTGGTTTGAGTTGGATTGAATATGACGTTGTCAACTGTCAACGGAATCATTTTAGTAGTTTTTGGTGGTTAACGTTTAATCAACCTGTTCTGTAAGTAGAAATACTTAACCAACATTTGTAATTTTCTGCTCAGTTCATATTTTAGCTACTTGAAAATGATTTTAAATAAATAGAAACGTGGAAGTGTTATCAGCAAATGATTTATTTTTAACTATATATTCGAACGATTGTATCCCAAAATAACTTACAATTTGTTATATATATATATATATATATATATATATATATATATATACTGGATATGAACCACAAGGTTCAATATAAGGTTTTGACACTACTGTCTTTATGCACACGACACTTAAATTTATGATATATTTTTAATAAACGATATTCATGTCTACGTTCACGTTCATGTGCATGTTCACGTTTATGTTCATGTTCACGTTTATGTTCATGTTTACGTTTACGTTAGTACTCACGCCCACATTCACATTCGCATTCATATTCGTGTTCGTGATAGATAGATAATGGTTTATTCTTAAGCGCGTACAACACTTAGAATTCAATACATAGATATAAACAAACAATAACATACAATACTACAGTAATAAGATAAAGTACAATACATAACAATGTAAAACTTAATAAAGAGCTGCAAAATAAGCAATTGTAAAAACAGGAGCATGCCACAATGTTACTCCATATTTAAACACATGTTGAAAACTTTGTAATTCTCTTGAAAACATCGCTACTCTGCAACACAGCGTCGCTTGCAGCAGTTGAATACTTTCGAAACTTCGATACTAAGTTATACAGGGCATCTAATACACGCGCATAAAAATTGTCTTGCGCAATCTTAGGCTCGCTGAACACGTGAAACGAAGCCAATTTTCTGATATGGTTTTTTTCTCAAAAAAAGTCATTCTTAATGACCTGCTGTACGTATGACTCTTCTAGATTTTGATGCTGTTTTTTGCTCATATATTGTGTACTACATCCAAATTCTACAGAATGAAAGAAATTTTTTGATTGGTTACTTCCGGAAGTGGATAAAAATGTTATATTAGAATGCGTACTACTCCTTCAGTTTAATCCTTTTTGATGGGTTGTTAGCTTCTATGATGTGTATTAAGCTTCAGTCTAACCGGCTGAAGGAATTTTTTTGATTCAGCTCAAAAATTTAGAAACATCGGTTTTTGTAATCGACTCCTATGTCTAATTTAACGTCTTTCAACATGTCAGGACAATATTTAAGCATATCTGCAATTTTGGATTTTAAAAATGAAATTTATTTTAATAAACCCAACTGTAACGAAAAATGTACTTCATTGAGTTACATGTGACGACGTTATGTTTTTGTGTTTTTGTGCAAGATAAAGTGCCAGTGGGATTTTCAAAAGTGGTATTATCTGACATTCATGCATGGATGGCCTTGCAAAGTGCAGTTGTGCCTTAGCTCGCTTTTCATACTTAGAATGTTTTCGAAAAAACTCTCTTCATGCCTTCTATGCTTTAATGATTTAGTGGATATGACGTTTGAAATTGTCATAACACACAGTGCAATACAGATGAGAATCCCCACGTAATTGTGCAACCTAGGTATCAGCAGAAGTTCTTTGTAAATGCTTATTGCTTGGAACAATTTCATTGATCCAATGTTTTGCGTGGTAGATCAAACGATTAAACAGTAACAAACATGGTTCATGGCACATCACCTCACATGAGCATTGTCTCCTATTAAATCACATTGGTAAACAAACAATCCAGAAATCGGTGATTAGGGGATGGCGACTCCATAGCGTGAGCAGCTCCTGATTTGAACATGGTGTATTCAAAGGTGCTAGATATAACAAACAAAAGTATTAAGGATCACAGCTATCCGTATTACAGGAGTAAGAGGGTCTATGATTTTGAAACAATAAAGCATAAAAGAGTTGCGCATGGTCAAATCAAAAACAATTACTACGTTTTCACTTAAAATTAGTGGTTGTATCTATTAGTGGGTTTTAATACAAAAAATCGAAGAAATAATTTAATGCACGTAGTATTCCGACTGACTTTGATTCTAATTTAAATTTTAAACAATATTGCTACAATATTGCACTATAAATCAATAGTCAAGAGTGGTACTAGTAGAAGATAGTAAGGTGGTGCTTTAAATTTTAAACAAGATTCCTACCTGTTCAATCATACAATATAATTTCCAATAATTAATAATGTATTCAATAGTATGATTTGAAGATAGTTGCGCTTTTAGAACCATTCTTTTATTTCTAACGGTCCCATTCTAATTGATTCTTATATTCGCACTTTGAATTATACCTAATGTTTTCTTTAAATTTTCTTTGAAGTGTCCTACTTCTACCTTTGCATCTCCACTTGAAATTATGCTACCACTAGTGCCTATTTTTGAAAATTAAGTGAGAAGGTCAACATACTCCAAGTTTGTCGAGTTAAAAGAAGAAAACTTTATCTGGCATTTTTCGTGCAATATTCTGATAAATGAAGAATCGTACGCGAAACATATATACATACGGAATGTGGTCTTTATGTAATGACACATATTATGTTGCACACACACACATACGCGTTTTGGACTATACTTAAGGCTTTATCTTCAAAAAAATTGTTAGACACAGTAATTTGTGTGTGATTGTGTTTTAAAACACTTTCTTGCTGAGTTAGTTGTCATTAATATGCTATTTGTGTATTACATACATATTAAAAAAGGGGAACAGCATTTAAATAAGTTTTTAGACATAACAACATAACTCCATAGCTTAGTACTTTTATGACATCTTTTTGGAAATACAAGGTCCAGTTTGATATAATTTTCTGTTATGTTTAAGGAACTTTTGTTTTTATGGTCGTAGTCCTAATAGTATTTTGAGAATAAATGGAAATACTTGGTTTTTCTTTTCATGTATCTAAAAACTAAAATTTTCCTCAATTTAGAGTAATTTACAAGCCTTCATAATTGAGGAACATTTAAAATATTAATTATGTTAGAATGCCTTGAGAATGTAACAAATAAAGCGTCATAGCGTAGTTAACATAAATAAAAGATAAAATAGGGAACATAATTAATAACTTATCTAAATCTTCCACCTTTGTGTAGGTATATGGCAGACATCCAAGATTTTGTTTGCAAAACCAATCACAATATAAATTTCGGTACATAAATAACAGTTTAATAAGAATGCAATGCCACGAATGCCAGTAAATAAATTACGTCAATAATTGCCCTAATTATTTATAATTTGTTTGTGAAAATTTCTTCTTTATTTTAAACCAACGTGCTTAAGCAAACATGTTTAATTAAAAGCGTTATTATATAACATCCTTTATCATTTTGGATATGAAAATTTGTACAGGAAAACCACTTTTCAATCTTTTAGCAAACCACAGTTTTCCGGCCGTTGAACGCTTGACCTCCTGAACATATATTGTGTATATAGTAATCCTGTCAGGCTAGATTCAAACGTCCAGTTCTTAACGACCATTTATATTTGTTGAAAGTGGTTATAAAGTTTCCAAGAAAATTAAGTGAAGTTGAACAATACCATGTAATCAGTATAGTTTCAATGTTCAGATATAAAACGCTACTGTTCCACACGTCGGTTGTTAAAGGATATAGCTGTTTGATGACTACAATCTCAAAGAATTAAAATCAAAAACCGAATAAAGGTGTCAAAATTTACTGGCAAGCTTCCTTAATTAAAACCGTAATCCAATTAATAGTTTCCGGTATCATCTAATAAAACCCTAAAAATCTGCAAATATGTAGAAAACTGTCAATATCAATAATCTGAAAAGGGATAAAATTGTTTTAGAAACAAGATCTATTCTATTTAATAAATTTAAAAATTCTGCTGAAGAATTCAATAATATTTATAGTATGAATACTTACCGATTTCTATATTATAAATTATACCATTAGTGCGTCAAAGTCTAATATAGGTTTCATTAACTAAAAGTAGATAAATTTATTTTACAAAAAATGGTTTTGTTATGAAAAAACCCATATTCTAAAAATAATCTTACTTATACAGGGTGAATTCTTAAAACGGGGAGAATATTTTCTTTAAATACCTATACCCTATACATACTATATTATTCATCTTTCAAAATCCTCTTTTCGAAAATCTTTGAATTTTTGGTTTTGGATGACGCATTGTTGAGTTATTGAAAAAATGTAAAAGAAAGGGTCGCGACAAGGTTCACCCTACTAAGTCCATGCTACAGTATTACGACTAGTTTAGGCAACACAGTTGGTAATCATGCAGCCCAGGGATGTACTAAACCTACAAAATAATCAAACTTTAATTTTATCATACAGGGTGTTTTTTACGATGCAATTAATTTGGAGATTTCCAAAGAGCGTTTACTGAATTTTTTTAAATAAAACATCCTGTATTTTATTGACTTTTTGGAATGACAATAATTACGCTCCATTTTCGTCAATAATGATACCTTAAGTCAATAGTTTCAGAGATATTCTTACGTTTTCATTACAAACTGATAAATTATTTGTTTCTGATTCGATCTAACGCACCAGTCGAATTTTGATACGTCAAGCGTTTCGACAAACAGAATCAAAGAAATACAAAAGGTGGCAAATTGCAATATCATTATAGATAATATCCACAATAAATTCTCCATTTTGATTAAAACACATTCGCAGCCTTGTCAGAAAGGACCTATTTACGTCTTGTAACATTTTGGTGGAAACTGTTTCAAAAGCGTGTATTTCACGTTGCGTCATATTGTTTGCTGTAGTTGGAGGCACAATATTTTTTATGTACCCCCATAGGGAAAAATCCATTTTCGTTAAGTCTGGGATCTAGGTGGCCAACTAATAGAACCACGGCGGCCGATACATCTATCTTCGAATCCTAGATTCAAAAACTGTCGTACTTCTACTGCAAAATGTGATCGAACACCGTCGTGCTGGGAACGTTCTGCAGAAGCTGAGGCAAGAAATACAAAGATTGTGCACAATTTAGATGCCAATGAAAGAAATGTTGCCATGGCAAATGCAGACCATTGTTTCTGCTTATCAATCGCTCTCACAATTCTTGGGTTTTCTGTTGCTTAATGATGAATATTACCACAGTTTGAGCTACCACTTTGAGTAAAGGTCAATTCGTCAGTAAATAATACTTTCAGGAAGAAGTTAGGTGATGTACTTTCCATTTCCAACCCCCACTCGCAAAATGTTTTTCTAGTCTCTAAATCGGGCCCCAACAGTTCTTGATGAAAGGACATACAGTAATCATGATATTTATTATTTTTTATAATTTTGATCGTGATACATTAGTTTCTCTTGGTATTTTAGTCGAACTAGTAGACGGCTCCGCAATTACTGATAAGTGATAACATAATTCATCTCCGCCACTTGTCAACGAGCTCGTTTCTTTCAAACTGCATATTGACTCACTAAAACCGTATTATAATATGTGACATACAACGAACAAAAAAACTACGTAGTCACTAATCCAAGTAACCAGTACAATGCCGAAGTTCAAGCTTCTTCCATTTCATCAACGATTGTTGATGCGCTTGTTACCCGAGGCGAGAGTTTCCTTCAGTTTTTAAAACCTTCTTCGGAAACAAGGGCAGGTTCAGATTGGGTCAAGGTTGGAAACAAGCGACAACAAAAGCACAACAAGGATTTTTTGTTGGAGAATAACACATCCATAGTTTGCGTAATTTTTCGGCATTCGGCATTTTCTTAAAGAACCAGGCTTCTGTCCGCTTCCTCTTCCGAACCGGTCACAACTAGGTGCATCCTAACGTTGCCCGAAATAACCGCTGGCCACTGCCCGATATCGGTCAAATCCAAAGTGCCTTCTTCTTCTAAATTAGCTTTATAAGTCGAACTGGATTCTGTCTCTGCGGAGATATGGGGCCTTTCAGTTTCAACTCTGGGTATAGTTTCCGTGTTTCCTTGGGTAATTTCAACTTCAGTGTAACCCTGATCTTGAACTGCTACTACAGTTTCTTCATCAGTTCCTGAAATCTCGACATGCTTTTGACTGGCACTGCTCTTGGTTGACATCCAACCGAGGAATTTCAATAGTGGTGCTTCTTGCTTTTTCGTTGCCTTATCCTTCGCTTTTTTCTTCTCCCAGTACCACTTGGTTGTCGTTTCATCTGTAAAAATGGTGGTTTTAGTAAATCTCGATAGTTATCGGCAAAGAATCAATTAATTGTAAGAGTTTACCCTGTAAGTATGATTTTAAATAAATGAGCCGTTGGATGTCTGAAAGTTTCACGATAAGTAAAATAATAAAAAAAAGTAATTGATGGATGGATTCAAATTCATTGATATCATCCGAAAATTTGCGAGATTTTTCTAACGTTGTGAAATACATTTTGAAGTATACTTTTAAATAGCTTTTTGAAAAAAAAATTAAAATCTGAAATTACCGTAAAAGCATTGAAATTAATTCTAATATGATTCTTACTGAAGAAAATTTAAAAAAACAGAAAAGAAAGTAAAAAATAAAAAATACAAATAAAATCATAATTCTTTAAAGACCGTTGCGGAGTTTTTTCTAATATCCAGAATGCACTTGTACACAACACTTTCACTATCTGATTTCTTCATTGGTTATAAATCCGGCTCGTTTCGACTGCCAAAAAATGCATGGAAGGACGTTATGATGCGTTGAAACGAGCCTGATTACACCTGGCAAAGTTAAATACTTGATTTAAATGTTTGATCTACATCAATGCTAGAATGCTAGAAATAAATTGTTGATGTATGATCGAACTAATTTTCTCGGTGCTGGGAAGAACTTAAACTCTTGATTTTCCGAAGTTTTCGGCGCTAAACTTTTTTTTTTTATTATAAACAGACTATAGTTATATACCTTTTCCCGTTCTTATACAAGGCATTTATGCTAGATTTATTTAATCGAAATTGGTTTTTTTAAATTAATTACTTATAGAAGTAGAATGTTTATATTGTTTATTTGTTTTCAGTAGAAAGAAAGGAATCAAACATAATTCAACAACAAAACAAAAACTGAATTCTACAAAAAGGACTAAAAGGCAGTATAACTGATTGATTGTGTTTATATTTATTGCCGAAATATCGGTCGTTTATTGTTATTTCACAAATTTGATTAAGGTTAATATAATTTTCTTATAAAGTTATAAACTATATATTCCCTAATTATGCACAAGATTTACATTTATTTTATCTGATATAATACGTTTATGTCACGGTATTCGTAACTATGTTGAAAAGAATCTTTGTATAGGCAGTTCTAAACTTCTTTAATGATAAATGTTTTAAATTTAAAGGAACATGGTTATAGATTAAGCAGATGTCGTACCAAAAGGACCTTGCGAAAAAAAAGGGGGTTGTGAAAGTAAAACTCTTGATCTAACATTGATTGAATTGAATTTGACTTAAATATGGCGGTTTGTTTGTACAGATATGTACAGGGTGGTTCATTTTCGATGTTTTCTTATGGAAAGTACCCTTTCCATTATAGATAGACAAAAAGTAATATGGGGTCCTTGTGTTAATCCAATAGTCATAATCAAGATATCTCTGATCGTTATTGCGCAATTAGTCAAAATTGAAAAAATGGCGATTTTGAAAAACTTTTTTATTTCTAAATGTATCGACAAACTGTAAAAACATTCTTAAAGCACTTTTTTAAGTAGAACCCGTTAGTGCATTCACATTTTTAACACCTCCTTAATTTAAAAAGATATGACATAAAGTTGTATTTTTTTATATGGAAAGCATAGTTGGCTATGACATTTTTTTTGTGCTCTTCAAAAGTCCACGGCCTGATCACTTTGCAAATTGGTCGGAAGAAGAATTTTTTGTTAGATTTCGTCTAACAAAAGATACTGTCATGTTCCTACTATATCAAATTGAGAAACAATTGATATCAGACAAGAACAGGTTAATGAATGGGTATGTTTATATTTGCTACTGACATTTACGGGAATAATTTCAGAAACCAAGCAATTTCACTATTACGTCAATTATTGCTGGCGTTACGTTTGTATATGCAACAGGCAATATGATAGTATGCGTGGGTGACTTTACAGGAATTGATAAATCTACTGCTAGCAGAATTGTAAAGAGAGTGACAAATGTAATTACATTGCTAGCACCTAGTTATATTTATATGCCAAGAAATGATGATGAAATTACAAGAAACGCATTGGATTTCTAAGATTTCCAAGAGTCGTCGGTGGAATTGACTACCCCCATTAAGTTACAATCACCAGGTTTATATAATAGTGTAGTAGCAGTAGTTCTTTTATAAATAAAATTGTTTGTAGGACGCAATAATGAAGAATATTTCCGAAATCGGAAAGGGTATTTTTCATTAAACGTACAACTGACTGGAGACTCTAATCTACAAATTAGAGATGTGTTGCAAGCTGGCCGGGTGCAACACACGAACAGACGATTTCTAATAATTCAAGAATTAAAGGTCGTTTTGAAAGGAACGAGATTAATATTTTGTTAGGAGACTCGGGTTATGCACTCACAAGATATTTCATAACCCCATTATTGCATTCCGCTACGAGAGGCGAACATATTTTTAATGAATCGCATATACGAACCGGGAACCTAATTGAAATATTGTTTGGAGTATGGAAAAGCCGTTTTCCAATGGGAAGTTAAAAAGCAGTTGTAGTGGCTTGTGCAGTGCTACATAATCTAGCAATTTCTAGAAAAGACAGACATTAAGTATATAGCATTATCGGTTGAAATTGATGATAATTATTTTAGTCAGAAAGAAGTAATCGATTATCGTCAAGAGCTTATTACATATTTTTCAAATTTACATTAATTTATATATTTTACTAATAAAAACATTTACTGCTCAATTTTTTTTAAGTAATTCTATTTTTTATTTTTTTTGTTCGTTATCCAATTTTGTTGTTTTTGTTCTTATTTATAGGAATACAGAAAACAAACTTTAAAAAAATATTGTAACTATAATTACCAAAATAATAATAACTTATTTGGTACCATTGTAAAGACAATTTCAAGCTCTTTCAGAATATTAAAAAAAAGTGCCCGTTCCATTTAAAAAAAATCATTTGTCTTGCGATGCTCTTTTGTTTTTATATAATTTGTTTTTGTGAATATGCAGCGTTATTAATAATTGAATGTAGAGTATTTTTGCTTCTTAAACTTTTTTTCTATCTTTTATGGTAAAATATCTATATGGTTGGACACATAAAATTAATCAGACGGTATAAAATAAACAGTTAATAATGCGTTAACAAGTACTTCATTATCTTACAGTGGCGTCCTCCCTGGTAATTGTATACTCGCTTCCAAGAGAATCGCTAATCCCTCAATTGAAAAATGTATAATGCCTCTTATCTTGGTATGCAAACTTTTAATTGCATCTTTAATATCATCTTCAAGTGGCCCTCCTCCTGTTTTTTACAACATCTGCCTTTGCTTTGCAAAGTTCCGACTTGTCTCTTTTTTTAAATTGTTGAACTTTGTTCGTAGCTGATATGCACTTTTTTTCCAACAATTAAATTCTTCACGAATTGTGTCCCAAATAGCTCCCTATTTAATGCAATAGTTAATGAATTAAACCAGTGAAAATAAAATGATACTTAACAATAATCGCATAAACTTATGAACTACATGATAGCTCAATCTTACCTGGTTGCTGTTGACGGCAATATTTATTAATAGAAATACTAATACTTGATGGCTAACAATAATTAACGAATAACAATAATTCACAAACAACAATATTTAACTAATAACAATAATAATAATGATAATAACGTTAAATAACACCAATGAACACCAGGAAGCACGAAAAGGTTATGAGCATAGGTTATGTAACTGTTATTTTATGAGATTAAGTAATACAATACTGTCACTTCGCTGAAAGTTTCCAAACATCATCACTACCAACTTTTAAGAAATAAATTCAACCTTTGGTTACACAACCCTTATACAACAAAACCAATTTCGACCACTGCTACTTTAAAGCCTAACTAGTGTTAAATACAATAATTCTTCTTCCACCCTTATCTTTGTTTAATTTTTTATTGAGTTTTTTCTTGGATTTCAACTTTCTTGGAAAACATTTTGGATACCAGAAGACTATAAAAATTGTTCTAAATAGCTAAACAATTTCAGACTAAATTTTACCAGTGTATCATTTTTGATTGCCCTTAATGTATGCAGTATTATTGTAACGATCCTCATGTTGAAAACTAAATCAATTACCAATTAAAATGGGTACAAAAAATTAAAAAATAATAATATGATCCTTATTGACGTATTGAGTGGAGGAAATTTCATACGTACACATATTTTTAGGTTAAACTGTATTAAACGGTACGCAGGTACAATCCCATTATTATATTGTACTTAAATACGTAAACGAGTTTAGTGAGTTTGGATTATGGCATATGCATATCTTCATCGCAATGTTCGTATGTCAGCTTGTAGGAAAACTAACAAGATAATATCCTACACAATTTATTAGCAACAAACACATTTAACATAGTTACAACATTCAATAAAGTAATAATTTAACGAAAAAACCAAAAAAAATATGTCTAAAAGTACACACCTATATTAGAAAATTAATTGGAAAAATTTACCGTGTGAAGTGGTTTTGTACTCATCGTAAATTACTTCATTAATTTTAATAAAGCCATTAATGCTTATTAATTACTTAAAATGAATTTTACAAATGTATTTCTCGTCTTACAACTGTGTTATTGTAAATGACTAAGAAACGGTACTTTTGAATATTAGCAAATTAGCCAAAGATCCATAATCAAATTGTTATATATGTATGCATATGTAACCTATTGATGGTCAAGCTTAATTATCTTTTTTAATAAGTTTTTAAATCCAACTGCATTAAAAATGCAATTACCATGTGTCAGGAAATCTAAACAAATTAATATTGACTGTAAGAGTTGCAATTATATTTTAGAAATTGATTGCGCCGATTCTGATAATTGGGAACAAATTTGAAATTGTGTACCGAACGTTCATGTGAAAAATCGTTTTGCCAAGTTGGCCAGCAAAATATTGGAAAGCGCACTGTTCAATAAATAGTTATTTGTTTCACAATACCAACAAATGTTTTGGAAATGAATCCGCTGAATTAGTTTTCCTTTAATTCTCCATAACTCCATAACGGGAAACAACAATTCAAAAACAAACGAATCTTTACGTAACGATGCTAACCAGCAAAATAAAGCTAACTGTCTAAATGTCACTATTGACCGGCTTCAAAAGTTCAAAAGACGATTTTCTTGGCGCTAATGAGATATGAAAGATTATTGATCAGTAAAACCTAAGAAAAGTCAGATTTTAAATTAGAGTTATTTTTATTGCTGTTTCTCGTTTTGCTACTTACATTGGTTTGTATTTCTATTTGGTTATCAATGAATTTTCATGTATTTTATCTATGTTATATTAGAAATTTATGTTCCAGTTCCTGATATTACTGTTGATATTTGTGCACAAGGTGATTGATAGTTAGTTAAGTAATGGTTCTTTTCATACTGCATTTTTTGCGATTGTTTTACAAAACCGATATACTATTCGTCATTACTAGACCGGAATCGATAGTTTTGCGGGTATAAGCTGAATTGCTGACCGAGGCCAACAACTGCTAATACAGAAATAATCTTTGGACATATGATACACAAAATTGTTTGTACTGACTTTAATTTATTAATATTTAGTGTATATGTCAGCGTGCGTAAGAAACACAAAGGTGTTAGTACAAGGTAATTTTTGAAAATAAGTAACCACAATTATATATTATTTTTATGGTTGAACATAAACTTTTTTGGGGCCATATCCATTTAAAGGACACAATCTTTTTCGTAAAAAAATCCGTAAAAATCTGGGCATGCCATTGGAGAACTTTAAAAACGGTTGTCTGCTACAGTGAATACTCGCAAAAAGAATTTCTAGACGTGTGATACACCTCATTTTTTGTGGTAACGTTAATTTATTAAAGTATCTGTGAAAATTGTTTAACGTTGCAAGCACTGAATGTCAACGTGTCAAGCGGCTCTAATATGTATGGCAATGTTCATGTAAGAACAATCAGTGGTGCCATACCGAAATTTTAACGTTTTGTCGGCCTAGGCTAAAAACAATGTGTTTCTGGACAATCTTCAGGATTGCCAAACGAAAACCCAAAAATTCATATTTTCCATCCCGACATTATCACTAGCACTAAATACAAATATGATAGCTTCAGTTTTATGCAGACGTGTCGAAATGCACACCAGTTCTTTCCTCCATTATGTCAAGTAAAATGATTTAATTCAGATTGGTTCTTAAATGAAATTTACTAAAACAGGTCAAAGAATGAAAATATTTCTTTAATTTTTTTAGTAGTGCTATCGGGAATACAATCACTTTATCGACAAAATTAGATGTTTGATTAATTAAAAATATTGAAGTAATTTTTTTATTTTAATGATGTTTGGTGCAACATGAAAATATTAATATTTCTTTAAATTTTTTAGTGGCGCTATCGGTAATACATCTACTTTATCGACCAAGCTAGATGTTTGATTAATTAAAAGTATTAAAATAATTTTTGTATTTTAATGATGTTTGGTGTAACATGGAAAACACCCGCTAAATCGTAAGGTAGTGACACTAAATATTTTCTTTATACTTACTGAGTCGCTCATTGTAAGAAAAGCGTTAGTTGACTGTTAACTACTATTACATATTCCTTTTCTTTTGATGACGCATGTAACGCGCAACTCTGTAGCACGTGAAAATAAGTAAAACTCGTAAGGGTGTCACTGCCTTACGCCTTTAAGTTGATGTTTTCCATAGCCCGCTAAACATGCTTTACCCTATTGTTATCTCTTATTGATGCAGGTACGTCAGTTTAAAACGCATGTAATGTAGAGCGTTCTCTTTATTTCACTACCCGCGGTCAGAGAACTAATGTCTGCTGTGCGTTCCGTGTTAATTATAGCTTAGTTGGCTTTATCTTTCTCTACTTTCTCTGCTTTAGTATCTTTTTTTCGTTTCACTGGTTTTTCTGTGGATTTCATATGACGTCTATTATGTGTTGTTGGTTGACACTTTTTGTTTAATATCAACTTCCATGTTCTGCTGATGCTAGCTTTTTAATCTTTTAATCAAAGTTGATATTGTGTGATTTCGATTGAAAATGTGTTAAAGATGAGATTGTGATGTTTTCCTTTAGTCTTAATCGATGTTCTTCCAGCACTGAGTCGCCTGTTTGCTTGGCCTATGTACGTATGTACCTATGTTTCAACATGGAATCTCGTATATGCCTTGATCTTCTAGCTTAATTTTGGTTTTTAGGTTGGGTTCCGTTCTTTTCATGCGTCTTAAATATTCTTTAATGTTTTTCTATGATTCTGCTATGTACGGTAAAGCACCTTGTTTGTTCCTCCTCTATTTCTACGTGCTTTTCTTCTTCTTGGATATGTTTTGTATTAAAGCTGACTTTAGTGTTTTAACCACGGCCTGTATTTGTGCTGGATGGTAATGTGATTGAGCATTCAGGTATTGTTTGTGTGTGCGGCTTTTTATAAACTGTGTGTGCTAGTTCCTCTCTTCTTCTAACTAATAGATCGCTATGGTTGAGTGTGTCCTATTTAATAACGCCTATGAAATGGCTCAAGGACTACAATAATAATCTTCTTCAAGACCCAGCGTACTAAAAAATCGCGACGGATCCTACAACATATTTGGAAAAAACGACAAAAACGAAAATAAGAAACACCAAATCGATCCAAAAATTTAAAAAAAATAGTGAGTTAAATCGGATCACCTTTGCAAGAACTTGCACGATACGTCGCCAAACAGCTACAACCATACTCCAAAAAGTCAGAATCATATATAAAAAATTCGAGCCACCTCATACACCTAATTAAAAAGAAAACACTCAACCATGGCGATAAGTTAAATTAATAGTAAGTGCTTAGTGAGACTACTCGGAATCGGTACCTTTATTGCACTATTGTGCACGAAGGCATAATGACAAGCAATGATTTGAGTAAGTGTGAACTCACGTCAATAATACACTCAATTATCTAGCAGACTAGACAAGAATATTTCTATCTAAACTAGTAATAATGAAGATATAAAGGTAATTACTAATTAGCATAAGAAAATTAGCATCGACGTGTACATCGATTTACCCAGTAGTAAACACCTGACATTATAAATAATAATAGTAAACTTGTGTAGGTGAAATATTAGGTTTATTTGAATCCTTAATCAAATAGCACAAATTCTGAGCAAGCCAATAACAGGTGGTTTGTAATGCTTGACAAGATTCGATGCTTTTGTCTTGCTTACTCCTTTTGCAAAAGATTTAGTCTTTATTTCCCGTAATAATCGTCCCGATTCAACTAAAATATGGTCTTTGTACTTAAAGAATCTTACGAAATATGTGCTGTATACATTTCACACATATTGCAAATTATTACGGTACAAATCCACGCTGGTCGATGGTAACATACACGTTAAATCCAGCATGCAAATCAGTTTTAGCGATAAGCCATTTTTCAAGAACAACGAAACACCTACAACAGTCAAACCGAAAAAATATCAAAAACATGGCACCAACTCTAAACCTATCCATCAAAGTACAGGAGCAAGATGATAAATGCCTGGAACACAAGAATAGCTCCTTCGGTAAGATAACATTACAACAGTGTAGTCGCAAAATAAACCAAAATGTCTAAAACAGTAACTGAAACGTCAGTACTAAATTTACAACAGCCGTTTACCACATAATTCATTCGACCTGAAAAGGTTCTAACTGTGTTGAGTTAGTTAAATCGATACCATAAATATCCACATAGTGTGTAATATGAAATATTACCCAAATTTAATTCACAACTAATGTTCATCTACATAAACGATACACTCAATTTTTAAAATTAAATCCAATAAATTTTTATAGTTAGTTGTTTTATGCGAGTTTAATTTAGAACAGATCTTAAGTCAATCAATTTTATTTACGATAAATATACAGGCTATATCGGTAGGTTATGTAACGTTTTGGTTTTGCGGACGAAACCTTTAAAAATATCCGCAAATACACTATTGTAAACGTCGCCGTTGATAACTAGATCGACGCTAGCCGTCAGGGCATTTTTGGTCTTAGGACGGCTATCACGTCAAGCCATATTTGGTATAATATCTGATCTCTACCTATTCCCTTCTATGAATTCTAATTTATAGTTTTACAAAAACACGTGACCATGGGAAGGTCATCTGACCACTTGATAGATAACACTTCAAGGCGGAAACAGAATTTATATCTGACACGCAATGGGCCCTTTCCTGCATGGGCAGCATAAGCAACTATATTACAACTAAATTGTATTCAAAACTAAATTCTACATACCTTTTTACCTCTTATAACAATAATTTCAATTCCACAATAAGTATTGTACGGTTAAATCATCCACCACATTGCGAGTCCGAAATTTTTTCTAAAAATTACCTTCAAAATTACGATATATTTATATTACAAGCAAATACGCTTTACCATGCGGATCTAATCTTAGTTCAAACACTTATTAATTAATGATTTAAATTATTATAAGTTTTTGTTATGAACGAATAAGTTCAAAGGTAAATATGTAATTTAGTGATCTCATTTATTTGTCAAAACTAGTAATCAAATTAAAATTTTGAATCGAGTTTGACTCGAAAAACTTTCCTACTCTAAATAAGAAAATAGACGTAAACTATTTAGAAATTGTAAAATTAAATAAGAAAACACTTCATTACATTTAAATTATAACATATACGTAAATTGTAATGTGGGCATCATCAAATTTGATACCAAAGGTGATGAACTCAAATTAAGTTTTCTCAGATTTGTACGTGCTATCTTATTTGCTCTTTATATTCTTACCACTTGCCTTTGAATATAAGTTAGATTCAAAACCCTTTTTAAGAGAGGGTTTATTTTATTTTATTTCTTTGTTTTATATTTTCTTATTTAATTTTTCTTATTATCTATTTATTTATGTATGAAACTATATAAGTAATATTTCTGTAACACTTCATATAATGTGGAGATGTTCAGTCATATATCGTTAGACTCGCTTTATACCCGCTCACAGAAAATTGCATTACGCTCATTTCTACATGTTATTTTAATTACCCCTTAACTCTCCACCCACACGCACGTACGTACATACGCACACACATACGCACTCACGCACACTCGCATACGCTCACACACACACACACACACACACACGCACACGCGCGCACACACACACACACACACACACACACACAGCACACCACACACACACACACACACACACACACACACACACACACGCACACCCACACGCGCACACGCGCCCGCACCAACACGCGTGGCACTCAGGTAATCTCAAAACACATATTTCCGGTTTCAGTTCAATTTCGAATTTTTGACCGATAAAAGTTATGATACAAAAACAATTAATAAAAATAATCCTTTATGGGCAATTTAAATCTAGAGTGAAAAAAATGTAAAATTTTATTTTGACTCTAAGATGTCAAACTAAAATAGCCTTCTAGGCCAGGAATGAATTAAAAATGTATCAAATTTGAAAAGCAAAGTTGTTTCTAAGATACAGCGATGCTTAGCCATCACTCATTGATTTATAAACTTGTAAATACTGAAACCCTGGAAGAAAAGCGAATTGACAGTATTCTGTATCTTCTTAAAACACCACACAATGTTAAACCTATTAAAAATACTATTCCAAGTTTAAACTTTGAACTATGTTTTAGTGAATTAAAGCTAAATAATTACATTGATATGATACGGATTTGGCTTCACTTGGAATTACATTAATTGTATTGCGGTTCAGTTTTGGGTAGCATGCTCGATTATAAATAGATTTATATTGCAGAACAATACCACTTAATTGAACACAAAATGAAACTGATTTTCTTAAAAATAATATGTCTCAAGTGTTTTCAATATATTTATATCAATCCGCTTATCAAATAAAATTCTATCAAATTAGTAAATGGTATAATTTCATTAAACTAATCGACGATTTCCTTTGGGGGTGGAATCGTGATTAACTTTAATACTTAACTATTTTATGTATCTAATAAATTTACTTTAGAAACGAACACAAAATTAATTAATTATTGTGACTGTTTCTTTTATCTTTAGCAAAACGGAAAAATAATAATAAAACATTGTGCGGAAGAAATAAAAGGGAGCTCCATCGATTTGTCGAGGTCTGATTGCCAGGGTCAAGGACGCTTTGATGGCACGTGTAGTATATGGTCAAGGTTATTGCTACTGCCGGTATTTGAAGTGATGGTTGACTAAATTGATTTAAAGGGCATTCCCTTTTATTTTGGTACACATTTATTCTTAAGCTCAAGATGAAAAGAATTTTATAAAACGTTTAAGTTTAATCATATTGAATTTTACACGTGTGTGTCACTTCTATCGTACCTACTACACATAAATTAACACCTATGAATAGCATAAGAATGTATAGTTTAAACCATAAATACGTTTATTAACATGAGTATGAGCTTAATTTATTTGGATACTATCCATTACATTTTCATTGATTCATTGATTTTCAATGTAAAAAGTGTATGATGATATATGATCATACATATTCTTATTTTGCAATTAATAATAGATTATTATGTAAGACGTGTAAGTTGATCATTGTTGAGCTCAAGTTTTGCAGTCGAGGCGATAGCCCAGACTGCAAAATTGAGCGTAATATTGATCAACTTACACCTCGAACGCAATATACTATTTTATCTTCAAGCAATACAAACTAATAAAAGACAACTTAAACTATCGAAATTAACAGTAATAATGACAAGTTTATTAGTGTCTTGAAGATAAAACACCTTTTATTCGTTTCTAACGATACATTGAAAGTGTACGCAATTCCAGGAAAAAACCGATACACGTGTGCAATTTATTTAGCTAGTTCCCACAAATTATTCAAGCTACTATTTAGTATGTCCCCATGACTCAAAAGGAGATAGAAACAATCTAGAACGTTGGGACTACTTACATAAACAAATGATGTGAACTGAACTTACATGAAATTTCCTATATGTAATATTCGGTATCTTTTGGTATATTTTTCTATTCATAATTACCAACTTGTTAATAAACTAATTTTAATTATTGTAATAGTTACGTGTATACATCGAAATTCGAGATTGCACACTCGATCTGAAAAATTAGTCTTACTTTCTCCAATTTCTCATTTTCATGTGTTTTGACAATACGTCCAATTTGTATTAATTCTTTTGCCCTTTTGCAACCTTTTACCTTTATATTAATAGTAATTGGTTAATCTCGTTGTGACTAATTTGTGCCAGTGGTATTGCTATACGGTTTTTATCATATGGTATACTTTTCCATTTATAATTATCAATTAGTTAATAAACTAATTTTAATACAGCCAAAGTTACACACGTGTATACATCGAAATTCGAGATTACACATTCGATCTGATCTGTCTTCCTCTCTCCATGATTTTGAAAATAATTTCAATTTGTATCAATTCTTTTACAGTTTTGAATATATAGCAATTGGTTAACGTAGAGGTAAGTAATTTGACCTAATCGTATTGTTATGTTATGATTTTTTTTCTTATGGAGGTGGTCGAAAAAATTTATGTAGTCTAATTAACTTATTGAAACAGTTTCTGTCAGTTTCTGTTCCCGTTTTTTTTTTTTTCATATTAAGTCATAGAAAGACCAAAGTTCAGTTAAACGAGTTTTTCTATCATTCGTTATGATCAATTATTTCTTCAACCAAATTAATTTGTATACAAAGGTTTCAATAAATTGATTTCAAAGAGCATCTAACACTAAAACAATCTAAATTTTGATGTTTACCGATAGAAACAAAATATTTTCTATTTTGGACTACTAGTACAACTCATACAAAATAAGGACTAATAAACTTGACATTTTACTGTCAATTTCGATAGTTTAAGTTGTGTTTTATTTGTGTAGTTCAAATCACACACGCCTGGCGTCATTATTCATTTCAACCTAATAATGAGACTGAAGTTGAAACTATTAATGGGGCTAGAACAACGTGATTTTGATTGAAAACAATCTGACAGAATGACGTACACTCATCATCAGTCATCACTGTGAAGGATACTTGAGGCTTGAAAATAAAATAGTATATTGCGTTCGACATGTAAGTTAATCAATATTTCGCTCAATCGGCCGTCGCCTCGGCTGCAAAAGTTGAGCTTAATAATGATCAACTTACACGTCTTACATAATAATCTACTATTAATAACCGAAAGTCATAAAATTTTGACGTTACGCTTTACAACAATCACATTTTTTTCTCATAGAAATTTGTCCATAAGTAAAAGTGTTTAAAGTGGCGAATGCAAAATGGCATATATTAAGATTAATTTCAATATAGTGATCCCAAAATGGTGCCCAATAATACAAAATCAAAAAAAAAGTCTTTGCACGTTAGAACTACACGAGAACATGTTTTCCAATCGAAAGCGGCACTTAAATAAAAAAAATTCAAAATATGGGTGTAATAACATAAAATATTCTTTTTGCACACTGTAATCTACCTAACCACATTTGTTCACATCTAAATCAGTCCATAGTTTCAAATTGTATAGCGGGGTGTTAAAATAGTCAGTCGTGGTGGTTCCAAGAGCTGGCCACTACAGACTGGTAGATGGTAGTTGTGTGTTGTCAAGCGCCCGGCCGGTTATAAATCTTATATAGCTAAATAGCACCACAGTTGAGACGATCCAGCAAGACTAGACAATAATCGACACTTACGCACACCAGTTACAATATAAATAAAATGATAATAAAGGTAGCTTTATTTTTACGATGAACACAATTCTGCATCAAGAACTTTCAGTTCAACAATAAATGTAAGATGCATCACAGAAATAATTATCTGCACTGGAAGCTGGTTAACTATTCCATAAAATTTTCGCAGAATACCACACGAAAAATAAAAACAATACAATCATTAACGGAATAATATTTGCTTCAGTACGAACGTACTTAATTAGCAGAAGAGTTGTTTTTTGTGATGTTCTATTAGTGTGCTATTAACACCGCACAAGTTTTATATGTAGATTTCAAATTAGTTTGTAAGCCTTTTTTTTTAATTTAACTTTATGTTCGTCAGCATGGCCCCTTTTTTGATTAAATTTACTATTAGTTTGCTATTATCGTATTTGCATGTCTTGTTGCTCCAGTTGGGTAACTCGAACAAATAAATTAGGCTTGTGGAGTGCTTAAATGTTGTGTTTAAATTAGTTTGTAAGACTTTTTTTTAATTTAACTTGATGTTCGTCAGCATGGCCCCTTTTTTGGTTACATTTACAATTAGATTACTATTATCGTATTTGCATGTCCTGTTGCTCCAGTTACGCAACTCGAACAAATAAACTATGCTTGTGGAGTGCAATTTATCATTTACTACCTGTAAATTCATATACTGAGTTTGCTGATTTGGGGACCCTTTACATTAAGCACTGAATAATTATACATATAATTGAACTGCATATTCAAAATGCAAGTATATGAAGCGTGACAAATGATCCTTGCAAGATATATATATATATATATATATATATATATATATATATATATATATATAATATATATATATATATATATATATATATATATATACAGGGTGTTTCATTAAGGCTGGCCACCGGCCATATTTCAGAAACTAGTGGACATAAAAAGTGGAGAAAAAAAATTCATTATAAAAGTCGCCACGAGAAAATCCTGGAAATTATTTTTAAGTTCCGTAATTCATCGCAAGGGGCGCAATTGAAAATTAAAAATAAAATTATAAATTTCTCCGAAAATTCCCACATTAAGGCATACCTTTGGTAACATCGTTAGAAAGCTTAGACAATTCTGCATCATTTTGGTCTAAGGCTCATTGGCGTACCTACCTTAATAAGAGTGGGGAAGCTATTGAATGTGTAATCATTTAAATCGCTGTTATTTTTAAACGACTTATCCGATTGTAGTAAACCTAGGCTTGTTTAGAAGAAAAGGTAAGTACTTTTAACTGTCGCATCCATTGGTACGCGATAGCTCATAATAAAATTGTTAGAGGGCGCAATTTGTAATAATACCAGTTTTTTGATTTTATTCAGAAAAATTAAATCATACGGTATAATTATGACATCATAAGCGGAAAGTAGCTTAAATTTGTAACAAAAACGTAAATAACGCAATTTGATATCTTTATTTGTTCCAGAGTTATGGCGAAAAGAAGACTTTTAACCCTTTAATTTAATAATTGATTGTTGCTATGGTTTCTTAAGGTGTATAGGTTGGATTAGTAATGAGGAATCTGCATTTATCATAGTCTGTGCCTCCCTTCACACTCTATCTAGGCTTAGGACTAGTCCAAACTAAGCAAATTGCAAAATTTGGAGCGTGTTTAGAGGCCAACGGGCCATAACAACGATATCAAAGTAATGATTGATTTTGTTTAAGAAACTTTTCAATAGAATGGTAAAAATCATGAACAACTGTTAAAAACTAGTGAAAATCTATAAATGTTCAAATTGACGGCCGTTTTGTAAAAACAACTATTAATTCTTCTTCTGTACGTTTATAACATCATATAAAACTTCTAAGGCATAATTCTAATGTGGTGTGTTTTAAAATAATAATCTAATTTGCTGCGGAACAAAGTCGGCTCGTTTCCATGGAGGTAAATAAATTGAAAAGTTGTCAACTTACTTAATTTTGATTGATGTTGTGTTGTAAAAATTTTTCCTTCATTAGTTTTGGGTTTCATTGTACCTTATCAGAAATTAGTGCTATCCTTCAAAAATGTCGTATACCAATGCCGAGGCTTACGACATGCTTGCCGTGTATTATGAATGTTTTCAAAATGCAGCTATTGCGGAACGACAATACGCTATCAGATATCCTGATCGAAGGCACTACACTAGAAAAGTGTTTCGGCGAATGGCAACACGTTTAAGACAAACAGGAAATGTACGACGTATTCCATTTCCTGTCAGAAGACGTCGCATAAGAAATGAAGACAATAGTATTAATGTTCTTGCGTACGTAGAATCGGAGCCTCACGTAAGCATCAGGGAGATTTCCACAGAACTAGGTGTAAGTGTTGCTTCTGTGTTCAGAATTTTAAGGGATTTTAAGCTGCATCCTTATCATCTAGTTTTACACCAGGCTTTATCAGACACTGATTTTGACAGGCGGCTCGACTATTGCTATTGGCTGAGAGACATGTGTAGTGAAAATCTTCGATTCTTTTCCAAAGTTTTATGGACCGATGAGGCTACTTTTACTAGCTGCGGCAGAGTTAATTTGCACAATATGCATTATTGGTCGCAAACAAATCCTCACTGGATGCGCGAAGTGAATCACCAAAACAGATGGAGTGTAAATTTGTGGTGTGGTGTTTTAGGTGACAGAATTATCGGACCATTTGTTTTTCATGGACACCTAAATGGTGAATCTTATTTAAACTTTTTACAAAATGACTTGCCCAATCTTTTAGAAGACTTTCTCCTTGACGTGACAGCATCCCTGTGGTATCAACATGATGGATGTCCTTCACACTATTCCCGAAGAGTCCGTGATTTCTTAAATGTTAGATACCCAAATCGCTGGATGGGAAGGGGTAGTTTGTTTCCGTGGCCACCTAGATCCCCGGATTTAACTGTATTAGATTTCTACTTGTGGGGAAGAATAAAAGATATTGTTTACGAAACGAGACCAACCACCCGAGAGGACATGATTCACCGAATTGAAATTGCAATAAATTCGATTCTACGAGACGAAATCGAAACAGCTGTTTCCAGTACTTTTCACTTGTTTTTTAACAGTTGTTCATGATTTTTTACCATTCTATTAAAAAGTTTCTTAAACAAAAATCAATCATTACTTTGGTATCGTTGTTATGGCCCGTTGGCCTCTAAACACGCTCCAAATTTTGCAATTTGCTTAGTTTGGACTAGTTCTAAGCCTAGATAGAGTGTGAAGGGAGGCACAGACTATGATAAATGCAGATTCCTCATTACTAATCCAACCTATACACCTTAAGAAACCATAGCAACAATCAATTATTAAATTAAACGGTTAAAAAGTCTTCTTTTCGCCATAACTCTGGAACAAATAAAGATATCAAATTACGTTATTTACGTTTTTTGTTACAAATTTAAGCTACTTTCCGCTTATGATGTCATAATTATACCGTATGATTTAATTTTTCTGAATAAAATCAAAAAAACTGGTATTATTACAAATTGCGCCCTCTAACAATTTTATTATGAGCTATCGCGTACCAATGGATGCGGCAGTTAAAAGTACTTACCTTTTTTTTCTAAACAAGCCTAGGTTTACTACAATCGGATAAGTCGTTTAAAAATAACAGCGATTTAAATGATTACACATTCAATAGCTTCCCCCACTCTTATTAAGGTCGGTACGCCAATGAGCCTTAGAACAAAATGATGCAGAATTGTCTAAGCTTTCTAACGATGTTACCAAAGGTATGCCTTAATGTGGGAATTTTCGGAGAAATTTATAATTTTATTTTTTAATTTTCAATTGCGCCCCCTTGCGATGAATTACGGAACTTAAAAATAATTTCCAGGATTTTCTCGTGGCGACTTTTATAATGAATTTTTTTTCTCCACTTTTTATGTCCACTAGTTTCTGCCTTAATGAAACACCCTATATATATATATATATATATATATATATATATATATATATATATTCTTTATGTAGACATACACATGCACATGAGATGACATGCCTTTGTTAGATAATCTTGTTTGCTAGAATTGGTTCTAGTTTTAGATTGATGAGTCATGGGTTTGTATCTGGGACCTTGAAGAGGTTGAGGAGTCATTGAACTGGAGTTTATTTCTTCACTAAGACGATGACCTTGAAAAAATTGATGAGTCATTCAAATCACACTTATCCAAGATAAGAACCCCGTGTAATTTAGTACAGATTCAAACCTTCACCTTAGTCTAGGTATGAGGCAACTCTTTAGTAGCCAAACTATGCGTGATAAGAACCTTAAACAGTTGGGAGTAGGAGATTTCTCCTTTTTAACTACTATCTTCTATTTATTTACTATTTATTTATGGCGTCATACACGTGAATCATTTATCCGATAGTTTTAAGCTTGCAGGCTATCTAGACATAAGCATAGATTTTTCATTAGATAATCTCGATTCCAAGAATTGTTTTTATTTTTTTAGATCTTCGATTTATTCCACTTATTCTATATAAGAACCTCCTTTACCTGAGAAACTTACCCCTTTTAGTGGAATTGTACTTAACCGAGATAGGAACCCCCTTTAGTTGAGGAGAAAACCCTATCTTGTGTTTGGACCAAGCCTTTTTAGTGGAGCCGAGATCAAGACTCTCTCTACTTTAGCGGCGCAAACCTTTACTTTATCCGAGACCAATACTTTTTGGTAGTCACACTTATCGCAGATAATAAACCCGCTCTAGCTGAGAAATACACCTTCAACGAAGGTATGAACCAGTTCCTTGAGTCACACTTAGCCGAGATATGAACCAACTGTTTTAGTGGACATACATTTATCCTAGATAGGAACTCCTTGTAGCGAGAAATACCCGCAGCCGAAATTTGAACATTAACTGAAAAACTAACTATTTAGCGCAGATACACTTAATTGAGGTAAGAATCACCCTTTAGCGGGAACACACTTATCCGAGATAACACCCTTTAGGAGAGAAATACACTACTACATTACTATGGAAACAAACCCTCTGTATTAGCCGAGATCTGAACCTGGCCACGCCATAGTTTGACAACGGACCATTTAGCTAAGAAACAAACCTCTGCCAAGATATCATTGCTCTCTCATTGTGGGGTAAATTCCCTATAAGTAATGCTATTTCTCTCTTACACATATAATTTCCCTATATGATCTAAAGCTTCCCTTGATATACTACTTGAGTAAGACTGTCTTAACGGAAGTTATGTCGTTGGCGTGTTAGAAGGTTTGGTGTGGGGATGTGGTTGGTGTGTTCGAAGAACGCATTTCAGTCGGCATTTGAGAAGTTTTTAAGTGGTGTATGAATTGGAGGTGCTGGTGGTGCTGGACAAAATTCAATTTTGATTAGGAGAGCTGGTTGATCGGAGATGATAAAAGTCCGGAAGGGTTGTATAGGAAAAAATATAATGGTAGTAGGGAGGTGTACCGCCACAGCAACGCGTTTGTGATGTTGTAGTTTTGTTTCTGTGGAGGAGAGGAGATGCATGTTTTGTACATCTATAAAGATTTTACGTAAGAGGCGTTTCCAACAGACTCCCCAGACGTTAATTATCTCTGTTATCTATGATATTACTTACATACTAGTACAAAATAAAATAGAATAGTATACACGATAACAAATGGGAATTAAAATGCACCTTTATCGTTTTGTATAATAAATTACTATAGTTGTCCACTTTGAAATCAAAACCTGGTGAGATGCTTATGTCTAATATTACCCTTTCTTCTCAATTTTACTCTTTTATCATTTACAAGCAGTACTTTAGTAGTTATTTAACCATCAAGTGTATTAATGAAGGCGATTAACGATGAGACGTTTTGAAATGGTCGACATCGTTAAATAATAAACTTGAAAACCTTATGTCGACCAGGCTACCATCTCGTAATGAAAGTACAGAACGTCTGACAGTTCTCCCTTGACGCAATACATTCATTGTTAGATGTTTCATACAAATCAATGCAGCGCCTCCTACCAACTTGATTTAAACCGTTTATTAATAGACCCCATTAATGGATGATTTGGAGTTGTTTAATAATTCCCATTAATAAACGATTCTCTGAAAAAATATTTAAAAGCTTTCTTATATATCCAAATATTCTAATTTAAAAACGTAAACTCGTTTTGAAATTTTTATGTAATCAAAACATCCTAACAATTTAATTAGTTTTGCATTAAAATACTTCTAAAGCAACCCAAGGATTGCAAAAATTACATTCAAATTGATAAAAATTAGAATTGATGGATTTCTATAAATAATAATTCTATTCAGATAGTCACGAGTAATGTTTTATTTAGAAAATGTTTAGATCGCTGTTATATCTTTCATTAATATAACTTAATCTCCAAAAAATTTATACGAGCCAGGTATTTAAAAATAAAGATTACATACGTTTTTAGTTTCGTTTTGTAATAACATGATTAATCAAATACCTTTAAAAGATTTTTCTCACGCTCCTTGATAGAATATTACTCTGAAAGTTGAAATATGGCATTAGGTAATTAGCCTTTATAGTTTAAATAGTTAAAAAAAGTAAATTAATCGAAAACTGCTTCTTCTTTTGAACCGTGACATTCCTCCAGAGTTTTTGCTTACCTCTAATTGCGTAACACCAGGAAAATACATTCGCAGAAAAGAGGAAGCCATTACGATCACAAAGAAATAATTAAGGCTGCGGTACACATATGTTGAAAAAGTGGAAAACGCAGATGGCGATTAATGAAAAGACGTGTTTAATAAACCAACGATGTGACAAGTGAAGTGAGAAAAGCAATTAATAGTATGCAAAATAATTGTTGATATTATGCAATTAAAGATACAATAGATATAAATCAGTCAAGTATAATTAATTAGAAGTAGAAAGTAAAAATTCATATACATTTTTTTACAGCTTGTTTACAAACCTTTCCTAAGTTCAAGTGGAATGGTTGTCTGACTAGTATGCAAATATGTTCAAAGAAATATTTGTCGGCGAGGGAGTTAATGCTGCTAATGAGAAATGACTAAGATATCATATTGTGTAACGTTTTTTTTTTAATCTTTTTTTTTTAATGTGTGGGAGAAGTTCCCATCTCCGGTGTCCAAGACATAACTTATGCGTAGACAGGACAATAAATTTGTCTCTAGGCAGTTACAAGTAGATGGTGAAGAGCAGCCTTTGTCGCCTTTTCCAAAAATGAACCGCGCGTTGTTAAAACAGTAGACGCCCACAAAAAATGCCCGGTGCAAAAACGAACAGGTAGAAATGTGGAATGTGACTCTACTTGATAACATGAACGATGATGGTGAGTTGAATGTTTCTTCGCATCCATCGATGGATGGCTGTCGGTTTTAGAGTTATGATGCGTTATCCATCCGCCTACTGGTTGGAATATTCGCTACATAAAAATAACTACGACACTAGAAATACCGCTTTTTGTTATAATTCATGTTGTATCATTTCATTATGATCAGGCATAACTTCTGCGATAAATTTCAGTTCAAGGTATTTGCGAGAAGTTATAAAAAAATTAAAGTGCAATTTAATATTTGTGCTAATTAAAAATCTTCGTAGAAACTTTAGATGCCGAAAATTGATTAATAAACTAATCAAAGATGGTGATAGAACAACAGGTGCAACTCTCTTCTATTAAGCAACTCTTTACGGTAGCACCCGCGGTTGCTTTTATTTGTACGGTTATAATTATGTAGCAACGGCGAGGTGCAGGTATTCCGTAGGTCGTTGTCTGACACAATGAATTACTTATCTCGAGGTAGGTGGATGTACATTTTTTCAACGTCCATCTACTATGCAATAATATGACTAGATTATATCAACTTAATAACCTTACCCAGATTAGCATCTTTCTATTAAAAAATATTTAGAACAGATTTGTAAATTAAATATAAAAAGAGTCAAAGCTCTGATTGTCTATTAATTACATACACACCCACATCAGTAGTTTTTAATTACACTTTCAAGGTTAGAGTTACGCTTCATATGCTTTCAAGATTATTATTCTTTAATATAACTAATAATATGGTGTAAACTTTTTTCTTAAAATAAATTTATTTTTTGCCTTCAATAAATTTGACGCGCATTTTTCTCTTTGAAGATATATTTTGATATAGCTAGACTGATCAAAACACATTTTTGGGAACTAGACTGTATTGGTAGGCGGTGATTGAGCCTTAATGCGTAATGTACACGTCATTAAACGTAGAACAAATAAAATAATTTGTCAATTTTAGACAGTTTTGTAACTTTGAAATTGTTTTATTATATATAAATCAAATTTGTTTTTAATTATACATTTTGCAACTAATTTAGAACAGACATGAATCCCTTCAACCCTTAATTTTAATTAAACGTCATAATTTTTAATTTGATACGTATTACGGTATATTAATTTACTGTTACAGAAAATTGTGAAGCTTAACTAAATTATCTCATTGTTGCACTTTCTCTCTTTGAGCAAAGCTTGTATTAGAAGTCATTTAGATCCAGCTTCTTAATTCTACAGGCCGTTCGCCATGTAGATGTGAAAAAATCAAATTAAATTTTTTTCTTCAAGTATTAGTCATCGCGGGTGCCTTTACGGCATTCTGAAAATTTACCCTTCCAACGATAATCGTGAAAGCCGATTCAAGGGGGGACAAGTGGTAATCATGAATTTTTTGTCTGACTTACCTTTTTTCCTTCTTTTCTAGGGAAAAAGGGGGTTTTATACAAAAAAACGGCAGGTATTTACAAGACATTAGGGCATATCGCAAAATACACAACAATAAAACTACAGTTTGTGACAGAGAATTAAACAAAATCAAGAGTAAGTGATTGTAATTTCATACTCTGCTGCATACGAATAGATTTTTTAATTTTTTTATAATAAAATATACTTATTAGAGACGTATAAATGTAAATATGAAGAGATATAACTAAATTAGGCCTTTCAACAATCAAATAAATTCCTACACAGTTGTCCTTAACTACAGATCTATTATATTATAGATCTCCGAATTTACATTTCAAGATATTCTATTTTAAATTTCCAAAATTAAGATAGTTTTGATATGGTTGGGATTGATTTACAATTCACACGTTTTATTCCTTAAATGCGCATGTTTAAATTATGAAAATGTAGTTATCAAGGTGGTACGATAGGTGTAGTGTAGCCAACGAACATAGAAGAGGTTGCCAGGTTAATGATTTCCATCAGTAAGTCTATGTTGCCTTTCAGAGTGTCGTTACCATCCCACCGAAACAATTTATAACATCGCCAGTCAATATATGCCCAATTAAACAAACAAAAACGATTCACTTCTTACATTTCTTGGTGCAAAAAGTGGTATTCAGATTAAATCCGTTGCGTGAATCATAAATTCACAGAAATCCGTTACTTCACCTTGGAACACATTTGTGCGTGTTTTAAAGAAAAGGAAATAGAATTTTTCTTTGATGAGAAAGACATACCGACACTCCATCAATTTAAAACTTTTAACGCGATGTTGGCAAACATATTTTATTAGACCCCAAACGATCCAAAGTGAAAATGTCTAAATAATTACTTACTTCAGTGGGTTGAATGTATTGTACTACCATTAAACTGGTTAACTAATTTAAATAAATACAGTAAAGAATTTTATTTAGTGAAAGGAAATGGTACCAACTTTCTAAAACAAAATCGAAAAGTCACTAAAACAATATACATTTTTTGAATATCCAAAATCTAAACAACCAGCTTTAATAGTTTTTTCTTATTTTTGATTAATAACTCTAATCTAAATTTTATTTTACTGAGTTTCTCCTCTTTTTGGATTTCAAATGCACCTTTTCAAACGCTATGGCTCTTACTAAGGTCGTATTAAACTTTGTTAGGTATACAAACGGACTTACTTTTCGTCTAATTTCCACCACGTATGTAACTTATTTTCCTCGTCTACTGGAATATTTTTCACATGTTATCCAACATTTATTACATTACCGGACTGACCATTCGAAGGGGTTTTGTTATGATAGTGCTGTATATTACTCTGCTCGTCCCTTTGGTAGGGGTTAGTAGCATTTTATGTACATTATATCCATTTGATATTGGTATTATGGAAGAGAAGTACTCCAATATTACATTTACTTGAGCCTTTTAAAGAGAATGTGGTGGAGAAATGTGGTGCGACAATTAATATAATTTTCTAGAATTGGACTGAAAAGTTTTTTCACGTGGCGCGTTCCTATCACTAAGTGATCACGCTCCAGAAACCCTTCTTCAGATTTCTTCTAAATTTACAAAGAGTTGTGAATATGTTCGCAGCTAAATAACTGGAGTTCTTTGTTCATCAATCTGTGGAAAACAATCTTCAGGTCACCCATACACAAACAGTTAAGGGGATTGATGAAAGCTTACTTTACCACTGATACACAAATAGTTAAGTATATTGATACCCACTTAACTATGACAAATCTATACAAATTGTATCCCCAAAGTGTTGACATGGAAAGTGATGATGTTGCAGTCGAGCATCGACAATCGCCCATGAAACGAATAGTGATATTTAATCGAACAAACAATTCTTAATTATCTTTAAATTGGTCTCTACACTTTTTGCTCCAAAGTTGATAGGTGTCGACATATACACAAAAGATCCTTAAAAGACTCTTCTCTAAGGACTATTTTCAGAAATTATTTATTGCACTACGAAAAAATGTCAGTGAAAACATTAGTATAAAACTGAACTATTTTTTAATCGATCTAGATGTTTTGCTTAATAGTTGATAGTTTTAGATATATTCTTAAGAGGTATAAAGATCTTATTATTAGCCTACGAGCAACTTAGATTAAGAAACCTTGTCTAAATCAATCGTTCCGATTGGTGATCAAAGTGAGAAGCGAAAAAAAAACTGAACTTGAACGAATTAAGTTTCTTGAAACTTTGATTAATTAATACTTTGACTATTTAATTGAGAGAAATATGAGCCAAGATTTTTGTTTAAAGTGTTTCTGATACAAAATAAAAATCGACGAGATTTTCATAAATTTCAATTGTCTTAAGAATGATACACTTGTGCGTTACTTTGTGACACATTTTATACGAGAACGTATTGAAAAATTCTTGGCCTACTATAGAAGCAAACAAAATTTGAAAGTCAAAGTATCTTATTATTCAACATACTCTCCTCTTAATTGGATACATTTATTACAATGAACCTGCAACGTCTTTAGACCTTTAAAAAAAATCGAACCCTAAATCACGAATTGTTTGCATGGCAACATGCGATTTGTGTGCAGGGGCATTGTCCTACAAAAACAAAATACCGTTGGACAACTTTCCGCGTCTTCTCCCCATAATTTTTTCTCGTAGAGTGGTCAGTAACGTCTAATTCCCAGTTACTGTTCAACCGGTATCCAGAAATTCAATCATGACTACTCTTTGTCAATCCCAAATAACAGAAGATTCTTGAACACGAAATTTCTTAGGCCTTGGAGAACCAGAATGTCTCCATTCCATCGATTGCTGCTTTGTTTCTGGGTCGTAGAAATGTACCCAAGTTTCATCTATAGTAACAACACTGCCTAAGAAGTTTACATCTTTTTCAAACCCAACGCAGATCGAACGCGATCCTTCTATACTTGCACGCTTCTGGTCAACATTCAGATATTTGGGGCTCCAACCTGCAGAAATTCTTTTTCATGCCTAAATCGACGTGAACTATATGATGTATGCGTTCATATGAAATATTCAATGCCTCAGATATTCGTTTTAGCCCAATTCTACGGTCTGATAAAATCATGTCTTGAACTGCATCGATATTTACGGGGGTGTACACTGAAACTGGCCTTCCCGATCGGTTTTCATCTTCAACGGAAAATTTACCTCTTTTGAAGCTTGTAATCCAATTTTTCACGGTCACATACGAAGGAAATTGATCGCCAAGGCTCTCATACCAAACGTATATATATATATATATATATATATATATATATATATATATATATATATATATATATATATATATATCTGATTTTTATGTATGCAAAAGTTGTGCGCCCAAAGTTGACGTAAGTAAAAAACTTTAGACATAGTTAAACGTGGAGTAAGTAAGGCTTGCTGAACATCAAAGCAAATTACGTATCTTTCTAATGATTCTTTGTTTAGGTATGAATAATTTTTTTGAAGATAATGCCTTTTCAGCTTTCCGTAGATGAACCAGTTCCATCATGTTTACCTCCCTAACTCTTTCTCAGCTTTCTCAATTTTTAATGATGTTGTATATCGCATTTATTAGAATTCGGACGGTGAAACCTCAGGTTAAACTCCGTGTTAAAAATAAAACGATAACAAGACTGTTGACGGGAACAAATTTTTTTCTTTGCAGTGGTCAATAAAATTTGGAAACATCTCGATGTGGTCAATGACCCGTTTTATTCTTTCGGAACCTATAAAATTTTCCAGGACCCAAATTTTGTTTGTCCTTTTCGCAAATCCGAGCAGCGTTACTTTTTGTTGCAGACGTAAGTAAATATTTTATTGCGTACATCAAACTTTTTAAGAAAAAACGTTTTGCAAACACGCTTATTTACTAGAAATATTTTCTGAAATTGTTTTCCTGAGAACACATTTTTTAATAATGCATTTTGTAAATCGTGACGTGATAAAGAATAAAATTCGTCAAATAGTGCCCGCCTGTCCGTTTCCAATACGTTTTGATTCCACTTAAGTCGACAGCTATGAAAGTATGGTTGCAATTCGCGTGAGGTTTCTTTTTGTGCCCAATGTATGCTTTACCAGAATTTCGCAACGATTTCTTATGATGTACTTGCCAGTTCTTTACATTATGTCTTTGCTTTCTTGTCCTTGGTAGAGTTGTGTGGTCCTCATCCACACTGAATTTTGCTTCTACTCCATAAGCACTTGATTGACTTGATCCATCTTCTGAAGACGACGAACAGTCACTTACGTCATCTCTTTCGTACGGATTAGCAGTGTCGCAATGTTAAAATGTTAAACATATTAAGGACTGCAGAACCTAAAAATATTTTTTGTTAATGAAACATACCGTCAACATCTGAAGTATGGTAAAATAGTAAGCACATCAAAAAGGTCGAACATAAGCTACTATAAACTTGTAACTAAAAAGTTAGACACGAGGAAAGATGAGCGTCAAACCGGAACTGTTTTTGCACAACCAAAAGTAAATAAAGTTTAATTTAGACCAAAATGGGTACAATTCTCACTTATAACTGTTTCTGTACAAATGTCTAAATTACATTTGGGACAGAATGGCACTCGCTGAAAAATGAAGACAGGGTCAATATTTAAATTGTATCTGTTTTGAACCAAACAAATACCAATATTAACTTTATGTTTGTGCAATTATCCCCAATTCGAAGAAAAATGTATTTATACCCCTTTTATTCTAAGGGCCTCGGATAATCAACTAATGACGTTACAAAACAATATTAAATTTTTATATTTTTGTAATAAAGAAGATAAATTAGGTGCTTTGGAAGCATTCGAAATTTATAAACATAAAAAGATAGTACCTTCAATGAACGTGCAGGTTGATCTTGTAGACTCACCAACAAGCAAAACATATGTTATATAAATGTTGGTAGTTTACGATATACAGGGTGTCCTAAGTTTCGTAATTTTTTCAATTTTTTTTTAATTTCTCCTAGTCTCCTAATTTATGTAACTCAAATTTGGTGTACTTACTACACTTAAGAAACGTAATGGTTAGGACAGTATGACCCGTCTCAAAATTTACAGGCTGTAGAATTTTGCGGGGTCACGTACCCTTTAACCCATATGAACTTTTTTTGTGGGCCACCCCTGACCTCTGGAAATTAAGTGCATTAAATGCATGTTCAATTTAGAAACTTTTTTGTCTCTTGCATTTTTTCGATAAAAGCACCGTTTCTGAATTAAATGAGGAAAAAGATTAAGGCAATGACATTATTGTTAATAAATTAATGTGATTAACTCTTACAATGCTTATTCACAGAAAAAAAATCAAAAGTATAGATGAATTAGGTTTTATTCTTTAAGACAACAGAAAGAAACAAATGTTAACAAAATAAAACGAAAAATTAAAAAGTTAAAGCAATCGTTCAAAGTGTCCACCGCCTACCTCAATGCTCTTTTCAACACGTTTCTGTACGGAGTTTCTATGTTACAATAAAGTTGTCTTCTGTTTTTAAGAATATTAGAAGCTTCCACTATTTTTTGCGACAATTCTTTCTCAGAATTACTTGTCTACACCATGTCATTCAAATCAGACCATATTGATAAGTCCAACAGATTAAAATCTGGACTCCTCGGAGGCCAAGGAAATTCGCTCCTACGACCAATCCATCACTAAGGAAAACTTTCATCTAAGAATTAGCGTACTTGGCGGTGAAAATGAGGAGGAGCCCCATCTTGCATAAACCACATTCGTTGTTTTAGATCTAGTAGTACATCTTCATGAAGTTCATTACGGTTTTGTTGCAAAAACAATAAATACAGAGGCCCGTTCAAATTTGGAGGTAGTCTAAACGGACCAATAAAAATATCCGAAATTAGTCCACACCAAACACTTATCTTGAACTGGTGTTGGAAGCTTCTACGACCAATCCATCACTGAGGAAAACTTTCATCCAAGAATTAGCGTACTTGGCGGTGAAAATGAGGAGGAGTCCCATCTTGCATAAACCACATTCGTTGTTTTAGATCTAGTGGTACATCTTCATGAAGTTCATTACGGTTTTGTTGCAAAAACAATAAATACAGAGGCCCGTTCAAATTTTGAGGTAGTCTAAACGGACCAATAAAAATATCCGAAATTGGTCCACACCAAACACTTATCTTGAACTGGTGTTAGAAGCTTCGCTCTTTCACAGCAAAGGTATTTTCAGAGGCCCATAAGTGGTTATTTTTAAAATTAAAAATTCTCCGCCTCGTAAATGTTGCTTCATCGGTAAATAAAGTTGAACTTAAAAAACTTCGATCAGCCTCAAGTTGTACCCTTAAAAATTAGGCGAATCGCAAGCGAGCATGAAGATCTTGTTGTTTGGTTGCCTTCGATTTGGATATTACTCTAAAGCCAAACCATTAACGCATAGCATATCACACATTTCTTCATTAGTACATTCGTTATGGCACGGCATATTTAACTTTTTTAGACAATAATCAACTTCTTATTTTACAACATTAAAAGAAACGAAATTATTGACAAATAATTTATTTGTAGCGTGTGATTTTGACATAAAGCTAGCAAATTCGAAATTTTTTGTAACTGAGTCTAAATTAACTCAGAAACGGTGGTTTTTCGAAAAAATGCAAGAGACAAAAAGTTTCTAAATGGAACATACATTCGCTGCACTTAATTTCCAGAGGTCAGAGGCCCACAAAAAAAGTTCATATGTGTTAAAGGGTACATGACCCCGGACAAATCTACAACCTGTAAATTTTGAGACGGGGCATAGTGTCCTAAACGTTTTTTAAGTGTAGTAAGTTCACCAAATTTGAGTTATATACTAGGAAAAAATTAAAAAAAAATTGAAAAAATTACGAAGCTTTGATACCCTGTATATCGTAAACTATCAACATATCTATTGCTTAATCGTAAAGAAATCATGTAAGGAATCTACTGTATCAGGATTTCCCATTCTTTAAGAAACACTTTGTATACTTTCTCTTGATAATGATACTTTTTACTTTTGACGTAAAGAGTATATATCAAGTTGTATGTAAATCAAATCATTTTTATGTTTGTGAATCTGTAAACACGTATGTGTGTTATTTAAAACTAGAGCATGCAAGATTGTTTTGTAACCAAAGGTTTTGCGTGAATGTACCGACAAAGATCAATTTAATGCTGATAAAAATAATAATCGAGAAAGTTAAACAAATGATTTTAATCAATCAACGACTCGTAGTTGCAGGAATTTGAAATGAATATAGCGCGCTGGATCTGATAATCCTTTCCAAAACAGGCAAGTTTTGTAAGGAAGTTGATGGTGGCTATATTTTGGGATAATGAGGACAGTCTTCATATATTTTTTATACATTTTGTAATGTGAAGATTACATTGCATTATAGTCAAATAAACCACCACTTGGCAAATTTACAAAAAAATCTAAATGGGCAGCCTTAATTAACTATAGTTGCTTTGTTCGACAATCGAGGATAAAACTGTAAAGGTCAGTGAAACACATGTAGGATGACAATTGTTTTACTCGTTAGATAAATAATTATTATTTCAAAAATAGAAGTTTGTCTTGGTATGTGAATTAACAAATCACTTTTCTGATGGCACACAGTTATCATTGTATGTTTATCTGAAAATATAATTTATAATGTAATGAAGAGATAGCAGCTGTATTGTTATTTTCTTATTATCATAAACATAAACGACACGCCAGTTTTCACAACGCGTTTTATAAATGATATTGACGTCGCTTTTTGATATAATCTGAATAAGCCTTTTCCTATTAATTTCAGTTTATGCACACTCGAAGACTGCTTATAATTAATTACTCGTTGTATAATTTTTGTTGTCACATAAATCATCTTCATAATTTTGGCACACTTACAAGTAAATACTAAGGTCTTTGACGAGTATAGAGCCTATGAGATGCAACAACCAGGTGTGCATCCCTACATAAACAGGAGTGGCCAATTAGGCCATGCGAGTATATCTTGTGGGTGTAGTTTGGAATGTACATGTACTTAACTGTTATTTTGAGAGAATGAATCAAAATAACAGTATTTTTACGTCTGGGATATTAAGATGTAAAGATATTTATATTTACACAGTATATTTGTCTATTACGATAAATGCCGTCTAGAGACGTTTTTGAATATAGGCCACGTGCTACTTCAAGGTTATTATGAATGTCGTAAAATTTATTATACCTATTAACATTTTAAGGTGATATGACTTTAACAGGTGGATTGCCCAATCATTAACTATTAACAATTGTATTACAACTCCTACATGAAATGCAAATTAATTCTATCGTTTCTAATAACGGCAACACACGCAATGCATAAACATTCGAACGATTTAACTGTTTTAAATACATTTTGATTTATGGTACAGAGGGTTTTCTATTAGCAGGATTTATCAATTTATTACAGTAAGTACGGTTAAATGCAATTAAAATGACAATATAATAAAAAAATATCGTAATTTTACAATTTTACAATTTACGTATCGTGTATTATACATTGAATGATTAATTATAAATTAAACAATAGTCAACATGAAAATTAAACACTACATATCTAAAGGACAATATCATTCAGTAAAATGCTAAAAATTTCAAAAAAACTCGTTTGTATTCGTAAAGGAAGCGATACAGTATTTTCTCACAGATTCCCTATTTCAATGCAAAAAATGTTTAAATCGCTCGTAGTAAAATTTAACGCACTTTGCGGTGTACTGTGAGACTTGGCACTGTACACAAATTTTATATATTATGCTATTATATACAGTATGACCTAATATTCTTGTTTCGAAAGGCGCATAACTATACTTCAGGTCCTTTTGGTAACAATTTTTAATTAATTACCCCATGACCATTTATTAATTACTTACTTATGAAGAAACTATGAAATTAGTATTATTATATCATACAATTCGTATTACATTAGTCACAAAACTAGCGGCTAAGTTGCGTTCCAATAATATGAATATATTACATATACAATTGGTTTAAATAACAGTTGTTCAATGTCAATGTGGCAAAGCATTTTTGGTCTAATGGTAATGGTGGTCTGCCACGCGTTCGGTGCGGGTTCCATTCCCGGGCAATGCAAAAATTTTTTTTCTGTTAGGTTACAATAGTTTTTTTTTTATCTAATCTAGTTCTGTTAGGTTACAGTAGTTTTGTTTATCTAATCTAATTCTGTTAAGTTACTGTAGTTTTATTTATCTAATCTAAACTAGATAAATGAAACTACTGTAACCTAGGGAACGCAACTTGTGATTTAGCTGCTCGTGTCATAAAGGGTTAAAGTATTCTGACCCTTCATACGCCACGATAACGAACAGCGTAGTCGAATCTAAACACGATCGGATAAGCTTTCAAGATGAACACCCATTGGGTTGCCTCAATAAGTGTTGCTACTCCAATTATAATGATCACAAAAATGTATGACTTGATAATTGGCGACTCAAAATGATAATTTTCACGAACTTTTGACTAAACTAATGAAACTACTATAAGTTTTTGTTATGAACGAATAAGTTCAAAGGTAAATATGTAATTAAAAATTATTATTTAAATACATAAATAAAAAGTTTACCTCGAGTAGGATTGGAACCTACGACGTGTACTTTCTACTATTACCGCGTAAAGTACAGGTCGTGGGTTCAAATACTACTCCAGGTAAACTTTTTATTTATGTATTTAGTAAAATTAATAATAATTTTTAAAACTAATGAAACGTTTGTTACTGAAGAGTCATAGTTGCAACGTGCACAGTTTTTAAAGAATTCTAATAAAATGTTTTCTATATTCCGCTGTACCCTTAATACACCGGTACAAGTTTGCTCACGTCAGTGTACTTTTTTGTTTGTAAATTATTGACATTAAGGTCTTACAAATTTGTAGACAAGATGTTAATTCATGCAGAAGCTAAACATAGTGCATTTGTCGCACACAATTTCTACCGGCACCGATTCCCTGGCCGAAGGTTGCCAAATGCATGTATAAACTTAATGTAATTCAAGCGACAAAAAACATTTCGTATATTATGCCAAATTTTAAAGGACGTAATACCATTCAACGTATATTGGATATAGGGCAGGTTGATGAGAATCGTATTACGCGAGAACTTTTGGTTTTCCCCACTCCCCTGTTAATACAAAATTTAGTTCATTCGTAGCACTAGAAGCTAGTACAATAAATGTCACTACTAAATATTACGCTCCGCGTTTGCAGTTTTCTAGATACTTTATTAATTAATTTTCTGTATGAACAAGTTAATCTTTCCCCGGAATTGATCATTTAATTTTCATTCATTACCACTGGACCTTTGAGAACTCTGATGCTACACAAACACCCTTCAACACTGTTTCTCGAACCAATATTTAGCCAAAGTGTGTGGGAAACTGTTGAATTGGGCAATATATACCTCCACTTCGATTTAACTCACCGGTTATTTGAATTTTTTTCAACACATTTACTGTAAGACGGCTTTGCGGTTTTAGGAAAGGCGGATTCGGAGCTTTGGGTCTGTTTCTTGGCTACCTCGCTCGAGGGACGATGTCATTTTTATGAACATTTAAAATTACTTGTATATGCTAGTGGGGTACACCACGAAAATGTTTTACCTCAAACAATTTTTAATTAAGATACTATACGTGCTGAACTACAGGAAATGGAAGGTTTACTAAAAGTCTACCTAAACAGAATACCACGTACCGCAGCATGTGTATGTGTTCAACAACTGGATTTTGAACATTTTATTTAAAGCAATTTTGTCCATAACTTATTAAGCAGTGATTGTTACTCTCACAGGTGAAGACTAAAATGTCACAATAAAAAAAATCACAAATTTCAGAAGATTTAATCAAATTTTAACGTATATTGTGAAAAAAACTTTAATGTCAAAGTGGCAAAGGTATTCACAGCTAAAAACTTAACATGCCAATTAAATATCTGGTTGAACCATAACAAATCCACCAGGGAAATTATTATTTTGTTGGATTTGTTATAATTTACCATTCATGTACTGAAGACGATAACTGTTATTGTTATCGAAATTTGTAAAAAAATAATAAAAACGTACGATTACATACCCAAAAAAAGACAAGTATTTTAAAATAGGCATTGGTCTCAAAGACAAATACGATGATGCATCTGTTTTTAATTTCATGATAGATGGTGAACAGCATATAGATTGCATTTTGTGGTTAAAATATTTTCGCAACGCCTGGAAGACAAAAATTTTAAAATTTTGCAATGTTTGGATTGTATTAAAAAAAAGTAGATAGTAATTTAATCGTAACAGTTATTTAATTCTATAGTACGGCGATGTTCACTAATGGAGTGTTAAGCGAGAATTGAATGACGTGTCCGTGAAAAAGCGTTAGTGAAGTTCATTTGAACAATTATGCAACTTTGTCGAGTGTTAGAAATTTAGCAAATTGTTTAGTAAAAGTTTTCGATCTTTAACTTTAGGTCATTACTGTATAGTTTTGACCCAGTGTTCATTAAAGTTTTTTAGTTTGCGCAGATCGTATTCGTGACGACCTGAATCCGGTAATTGATAGATCTATAAAGATGGCGTCAAATTCCTAATAATATTGATAACATTTTGAAAATTGAAATTAGGTTGCGTGCTTGAATTTTGGATACATAAATAAAATGTATTATTATATTATTATAAGTTTTGTAACGAACGTATAAGTTAATGTACTTTTTTTTTTGGTAAAGTTAGTGTATAGCAAGCGTTATACAAGCGCGTTATTATTAGAGCTTTTTAATTATTGGTGTGTGTGGATACTACAAGTATGGACATTAACGTAAAATATTTTTTAACTATTATTTGATTGAAATTTGTTTGGATATTTTGAAAATTTTCCACTCACCCTTGCCTCTGCAATTATTTTTCATTTATTTTGACAAAATTTTATATACTTTTTAGTTTTTATTAAAGGCTATCAAGGTGTTATATATCGTAACTGTCTGTAGATTAATTTTTATTCTATGTTCGAAACTATATTGAGTTATGACGTATAGAAGTCCGTCTTCTTAAGCGTACGTGTTAGTATTTTAAAGGGAATAGGATACTTTGATGTAAATTTTTGCAGTCCCACACAATAACTAAATTTCTTGTTATTATGTTATGAGCTATAATGTGCCGGATAAATTCTCGGATAATACTCATTCATCTCATATTGAAAACATTGGTTATAAAAAAATTGTAAAATTTTCATTACCAATTTTTGCCATTAATGTTCTTCAAAAATAACCAAATATAACTGGATTGTAACAATTTATGAAAATACATATTTGGAATAAAACGAATGTATCTACACAATAAAAAGACGATATCTTACTTAAAAAAGAATGTTTCTTCGTTTCAATTCGCGCCAGTTTAGTCTACTGAACAACAACTCATAGCATAATAAATCTACTACAGTTTTCGTTATCATTAAAATGCATTAGAAATTTTGTTTGCGCAAACCGTATCCCTTTCACCAGATGTTGAAGTTGAACTGATTAACGATTTCAATTATCTAGTAATTTTTTGTGCTGGATAACTTTTCCCAAAATGTGGTATAGCTTACTGTTTAGAAGAGTTATAATGCTTCGTTTAGTTTATTGTGGTGAAATAGTATGAGAAGTGGAAATAGTTATTTGTACAACTAGAGAAGAAAGTATTATTTTAATTCGAGTTCAAAGTTTAACACACTCGCTATACAACTTGACATGTATGAAGTAACATGTGTATTTGGCAACTATGTTGTTCATTTTTTAGGTTAGTTTCCGTTCATTTCCTTTTTGTGGTTTTCTTGGTTAAAAATGTTAAACTAAGTAACCCTATAGGTTCCTCTTCATTCTCCATTATGTTAACAAAAAAATGTAATAAAGCTAATAATAATTTATACAAAATAACAATTCTACAATCTAGTTTTAGCATGTTTCCACTATGTTACCGTTGCTGATGATTACGGCATCGTCAATTATTTAAAGATGTCAAGGGGAAGAAAGTTGGTTTAGTATTTAATAAAATTCTTATGTAATAGGAATTTTATTACACGCTATTTTAAGAATTATGACGTAAACATAAGTTTTAGAAAAAATCCCTACACGGCGTCGTAAAAATCGACACGGGTATTTTGACTTTTGGCTAAGTTTCGCCAAGATCGGCCATGATGCCTGGATGTGCGTTGTGACTGTGTATATGTCTGTGTATGTTAGTATTCACGATAACTCCAGAACGAAAACACCTACATACTTAAAATTTTGTATGTAAGCTTGATTTCATTTTGCTTGGAGCTGATTAGATTTTAGGGTAAATCCTGCGGTGGAGACAAGGGGTTTATTAGGTTCAGTTTTTGGTTTTTATCAAATATTTCAAAGACATAAAAATACTTAGATATATACCTTAAACATATCGATTAATTATGTTCTATGCATTTTTTTATACAACGCGATATTTAGCGGGAAAAAAATTCGTAAGGTAGAATTTAAGTGTTAGTTCAATTTTTTTCAATATATGAATAACAATTAATTTTATAAGAAAAAGTGTAGACATATTTTTTAAAGAAAATTTTATTTTACATAAGTTTTCTTTATAAAGTTTAAGGTAAGTCTAAATATTAATTAAATATGAACGGAAATGGTTAAACTGTGTTATTGATATCTTATAGAAGCGGGTGGCTTTGGATTGGAAGTTAACATGCGTCTATGTCTATTAATCTTTATCTGACATGAAGTTTTAAACGTCATTCTGACATAGATTATTGCTTTTGTTCTTACAATGTTGCCTGTTTTCGTTATGAAGGTATGAAAAAGAGGCTGCATAGTTATCATAAAAAAATTATAACCTATATATTTATTTGAAACGTGTTTTTTCAGTATCCACTAAATTTAGAGAACGGTTAGGTGTAAAAATTTGGTTGAGGTGCCTAAAAAAAGGTCTTGAACAGTAGATGTGCCATCAAAAGAGAAAAATAAAAAAATCGAACGGTTCAGGCGGACTCGAAGCTGAATTGGCGCGAAAATTTAAAAGTGACCGTCGAATGCGGGGGTTAAAAAAATCATGTTGCGTTAGCGCAACACTGGGAACTGCTTAAAATTTCTTTTAATTCGTAAGTTAGCTTCTAGATGTCTATTAATCTCTGTTTGACACGAAGTTTTAAACGTCTGTTTAATTATTGTTTTTGTTTTTACAATGTTGCTATTTTCGTAATGAACTTATTATCCTAAAATGTTATTAAAATTATTTCTTTTTTTTTTAATTTCAATTTTGTAGGTTGAAAGGTAGTGTGTTGTTCCACACCAGATATTTTAGGTTATGCCAAACATGTTTCTGTTCAGAATTTTGAAATTTTTTATTAAAGTATGTTTTCTGTGTTTTGGGTATATAAGAGTTTATTAGATTTGACATTTGATATTTGACATTTTTCCAGTAATGAGAATTTTTAGTGCGTCTGTCATCATTAGTTTGAGATTTTCAGTGAGCCATAGTGCAGGATTATTAATTTGTAAAACGGGCGAATCAAGCAAAGTAGTCAAGTTGCTGTTTATTAATTCAACTTTATCATCGATGTTTATACTATCATAAATATTTCCTCAAGGTATTGAACATAAATGTTGTCAAAACACTCCAGAGTCAAAGTTTTTGAAGATTACGTATGTTCTGATTTTGACTACTTTAACTCCATTTACAATAGTGCCGATAGTACACCATACTAAATAATGATCTGATATCTCAGGAGTATGTAGTATACCAGAAACCTCAATTAGGTCCGCAATAACTAAATTGTGTAAAAATCATTCCTTGAAACGCAATATTCACTTATACCAACATTATAAAAGGCTGAGAGCACTTAACCTTAGCCGCTGTATATTTACAACTTACTCCCAAATAGAAAACTTTAAAGTTGCCAAAGAAAAATTAAGAAAAAGATGTCAAGTGTATTTTTTTACCGAGTGTACTTGCTTAAATGACTTAAGGCTGGGGAATGTAATACAAATTATAGGCATTTCTAATGTCAAGGACAACTACTAAAGTACTAACATTACACCGTACAATTTACACCACGTGTAGAGAGTGAACCAATGTATATAATGATATATTTGCCATATAAATTTGATTATTAAAAATTACAAAAAAAATTACCAAAGTAGTGCCAATTTTTTTGAGAAAAAAAATCATTTCTCTCAAGATGACATATAAGTTTAGTCAACTTATACTTACCATCATACCGTGCATAAGGGTTTATATTAATGATTCGCTAAAGTGGAAGCGTACTGAACTTCAAAAAAGAGAGCTGTTCTTGACATTAGTTTACGCTCTCGTTCCTTACGACAATAAAAATGGCGGTATAATTCAAACATTGTTGGCTCGTATAAAAAGTTCAACGCATCTTAGATTACGATGGAGATATCTATATTCTTCTAGAGTAAAATTGATAGACAATCATTCGTACGCTTTCATCATCTTTTTGTGAATGAAGCCAATTTAAATTGCAATGCGCATACTCAGCGACATTTGCAAAGTAAAGTGCACGTAAGAAGGAAATTCCCCAGCCTTAATGAATTTGCTAAAGTTCAATAACAATATGTGAATATGTGGGTGGTGTACATTAATAATTTGACATTCGTATTTTGTGAGTTACAAGTTGTGAGAATAATACTATTTAAACACTATATCTTGATTTACCGCACGATTGAAAATAATAAATTACACTTATTATCTTGTTTTAATATCGTGTGATTCCGTATTTCTCTATTAGTTGGAGAGAAAGATTTCAGTTGCTAAATTGAACTAGGTTCAGATGCGTATGGCCCATTTGCGCCTACCAGAATTTTAGCGCGAATACGATACAAGTAACTAACTCAAAGGTGGTAGGCATGTATACTCCATGCCAGCCGGGGAGGTACCACCACCCTTACCATGGGCTCCTTAATACTGGGTCTCAGATTTTCTGAGCTCGGTACGGGCTGCCGGTTACCTTTTCCTTCATTCTTAATCTATTCTCATCCTTATTCTTCCTTCTCGCCCTCACTGTCTTCCTATCGGATTAAAAGTCCCAAATTAAAAAATAAGATGGCTGTGGTTTCTAGAGTAATAAATTCCGGACGTAAAATCCTGCCCCATTCGGATGTCCGGGAGGGCAGGGCCCAAGCGACCACGGTCATCGAAAGTATCAACTTTCTGATTCAACTCCTTAGTGACCACCAATATGGGTTTAGGCAAAGTCGTTCAACAGGTGATCTTCTTTCATATGTGACCCAAGTTTGGAACAATACAGTAGAGCAGTCCGGTGAAACAGTTGTAGTCGCTTTAGATATCTCAAAGGCATTTGACCAAGTTTGGCATAGTGTTTACTTGCCAAACTCACCTCGTTTGGGTTAAATGATACGCTCATCAACTGGGTTTCTAGTTTCCTTGATAAAAGACGAATACGTGTCGTAGTTGATGGCTTTTTTTCAAAAGAAGTTAGAATTAACGCGGGCGTACACAGGGATCCGTTATAGCGCCTACACTGTTTCTGCTGTACATAAATGACCTTATTTCTTCAACAACTAACCCCATCCATTGCTTTGCTGACGATAGCACTCTTCACTGTAGTTCATCTCAGTCGATTCATAGTGATAATCCACCTTCTATGTCAAATCAAGAAATTAAAGCTGAAATGCTAAATTCAATCAACAAAGACATTCAGCGTATTCTCGAATGGGGAAGCAATAATCTAGTTAAATTTAATGCTAACAAAACTCAGTGTTGCCTTGTGTCCGCTAAAAAAGATCGATCATTTCCTGATGTAAGTAAGTTTTCAGACTCTATTACTCTGTTGGGTATGGCTGTATCTTCAAATCTCTCATGGGTTGACCATCTTCTGTCAGCTACCAAAACAGCTGCTCGTAAAATAGGCGTTTTGTACTGATCTAAGCAGTACTTTACCTCTCGACAACTGCTTCTGCTGTATAAGGCCCAAATTCGGCCTCATCTGGAATATAATTCTCACCTCTGCGTTAGTGCTCCCCAATACGCTCTCGATATCGTTCATCGTATTCAAAAGAGAGCGATTAGGCTTATAAATGACCCGTCCTTAACTTCTCACATACAGTCCCTTGAGCATAGAAGGATGATTTCAGTTCTTTCTTTGTATTATCGTTATTACAACGGCTATTGTGCTGCTGAATTATATTCTTTGATACCATCTCGGGCTATCTTTGCGAGAAACACTCGGTTAGCTCATTCACATCATCAGTATGCAGTAGAAATCTCCACTTGTCGTACCAAACGGGCGCAATCCACATTTTTCTATACGGCTTCTCCCTAGTTCCTGCTTTCCTCTCACTTATGATATGAGAAAATTTAAGGTAGCTGTTCATAGGCATCTATTGGCAATTCATTATCCCTCTATCCATCCTCCTAAGTATTCCTGAGTGCTTTAGCACGATAGGCCAAATTTAGCCTGTTCAGGTCCACAGTCACAAAAAAAAAAACTAAGCACAATATTAATTATTTAATAAAAAATACATAATGGGCATTGATTGATTTGGTAACAAAGATTCAAATAAAAACTGATAAAGGATTTAAATGTTAATATATCTAAAGCTAAAGCATTAGATGTTGGATAGAAATTTTTAATAAATATTATGTAAGCAATTCCTAGTATGCAGCTAGTGTGAGTAAGACACACCCTGTAATATAATGTGATACGTGAGAATAGAGAGTCCTTATTTTTGCAAGTGAAAAAGGTAAAGAGACATTATCACAGTACTTCTGAGAAAATCAACATAATTCCAGTTATATACACTTTGCTTCCAAATAAAACTCATGGAATCCGATCGTTATAAAGATTGATTCCGAACAGGCTTTCATCTCCGTCTTGAAGCGTGTGTTTCCTGACGTTGAAATTTCTGGCTGTAATTTCCATTATAATTAAGTCTTTTAGCGAAAAGTTCAAAATCTGAAACTTGCAACAGAGTATATAGAAAATTTGCAACAGAATACACATAAAATGGCAACATAGGTTGCACATACGTATGTGTGCTGCATTGGCGTATTTGCCATTAAATTATATTGACGATGGATGGTTATACATAATGGAAAGCGTTCCAGAAAATGATAAATTGACGACGTTTAACGATTACTTGGTAGATCACTGGTTGGAAAATAACACCATAGTGAGAGAAATGTGGAACTGCCGCGGTCACAGATACAGGGTGTCCAGAAACTCTACAGACAAACTTTGCGTAGTGATTCTAGACCCAAAAATAAGAAAAAAAGTTCATATAAACCCAGGTCCGGAAACGCTTCGTTTAGGACCTAGAGGGTGTGAAAAAATTTTATTTTCCTCGGTTTTATGTTAATTTGAAATTTGGGACGCTGTATCAACAAGAGTAACAACAAATGTCATAAATACATTTGTGTATCTAAACAACAACTTGTGATTTTGTTTTAGTCAAAGCCTGCTAAAATGGCAAAAGATTAAATAGCTGGTTAAATTAATTAAACTGTTCATCAACCAATATCTCGAAAACGGTTGATCTGAGAGGCATCGACCAAGTGTACCTTTTTTGCTTAGAACTGAAAAGGGAACAAACTAATTCAAACGGAACGTCAATATACCGGGTGGTAAAAAAGTTAAGGGCAATTAACTTTTAGCATACCTCTGTAGATGCCTGCGATACCTTCAGAAATAATGTGGGAATATGTTCAGGGATTCGCCGCTCATTATCAAAACGAGTGATATTATGTAACATTTATTTTTTTAGTTTTATTATTTATTTCTTCATTTTCGTTCTTAAATTCAAAGTTAAAATAAAAATGCAAACATACGTTACTTTGATTTTTAATTTCAATTAGCTAAGGATTATAGGGAATTAAATTGAACTGTTCATCAACCAATATCTCGAAAACGGTTGATCTGAGAGGCATCGACCAAGTATACCTTTTTTGCTTAGAACTGAAAAGGGAACGAACTAATTCAAACCGAACGTCAATATACCGGGTGGTAAAAAATTTAAGGCCAATTAACTTTTAGCATACTACTGTAGATGGCGCCCTCTGCAGGCAGCATCAAAATCAATAAAATATTTAAGTTTCTCGACCACAAAAACCCCCGTGCTCCAAATTTCAGGATCATATTCAAATTTGTTCGCAAAATATCGCCATAAAACCCAGGAAAATAAATTTTTTTCATACCCTGTAGATCCTAAACGAAGCGTTTCCGGACCTGGGTTTATATGAACTTTTTTCTTATTTTTGGGTCTAGAATCACTACGCAAAGTTTGTCCGTAGAGTTTCTGGACACCCCGTACAGAACTATGTTTACGATAGGCAATACCTAAACTTGGAAGGCAAAAGAAGTACGTAAAATTGGGGAAAGAATAGATAATGTTTGCGCACTTTATCCTATATACAAAAAATTGATTAACTATACCTATACTAAATTATTAATAATAATTTTTAATTACATATTTACCTTTGAACTTATTCGTTCATAACAAAAACTTATAATAATTTAATATTAGTCAAGTTGCTTTGGTATGTGTGAGTCCTTGCGATATTGCAGGCTCACATTCCATTAATATAAGTAATTTTATTGTAATCTCATTATATTTAGAATTTACATCAGTTCTACATACATAAAGACAAAATTTGCATCGATTGGGGCTTGAACCTTGGTGGCGCAGTTGGTTAGCGCGGTACTCTAGCAAAGTACAGGTCGTAGGTTCAAATCCTACTGGAGGTAAACTTTTTATTTATGTATTTAATAAAATTAATAATAATTTCTAATTACACATTTACCTTTGAACTTATTCGTTCATAACAAAAACTTATAATAAAAACAAAAATGTATAAAAATAAAAAAATATGCCAAGATAACAGAAAATCCATTGTAATCATTGAAATGAATTGTTAGTTGTTTGGTCAAGAAAATTTACCACTAAAAACCACAAAGTTTAAAAATAAATCCCCAATAAATACAAAAATCAAAGTACTTATAAACACACATTGAAGCTAGTGGAACCAAGCGGGAAATTATGACATTTTTTGGTAGGGGGTAGGCGTATATTCATAAAAAAAATTTGAAAATTATAGTTAAAATGTTGAAACTTTGACTTGAACCTTGTTTGTATCACACCTATAGAAAGGTAAATGTGTATTTATTAAAATTATTGTAAAGTAGATAAAAAAGGAAGATTTGCTATCAGAATTTGTGATGGTAAAGTACCAAATATACGTTAAGTCAGTATAAATTTTATTTACAGTACCATAACTTGAAAAATTACGGGATGATGCCAATAAGTAATTACAATTACCTATATGTATCCTTATTCAGCAATTATCATCAATTAAATTAACATTATTGAAAACGAGTTTTAAAAATTGTTCTTTTAAATAAGAAAAATAACAATACTATACCGTCGTAAAAATGTTGATGAGTTGACCTTAAGCAACGGCTATTATAAACAGGTGATCTCATTTTGAAAGTTTTTAATTCGTCTCTGATCAAGTGTAAAATTACTGTTAATATGCATTTCTAATTGGTACAATAAATTTAGAAAAAAACATTATAAAAGTTAATTTACACTTACAGTTGAATTTGTCTTGGATCTAATTTTGTAATTGGAAATATGCACATTAAGTTATACTTCTAGATTTTTTGTCTTTTTTGAAACCTTCATTATATCTCATTAACCTTTTTTTAGAGGCATCTAGCAAATGAAGTGAATAAACTATTGTCGGTTGTTTCACACCTACAGTAAATTAATGTTTTTCATGGATAACTCTTAGGCAGATCGTACGTGATGACATGTGTTACATATTACCTATTATGTATTTACATACAAAGGTATGGATCAGTTCGCCTTACGCAACTTAAATCACATTTTGCACTTTGGGTTTTCCATATACAACGAATCCAATGGGGTTAATGCAATTTGGGTTTAACTGGAGGTTATTTATTTACACTCTGTACATCATATGAGTTTTTTCTTTACGAGTTGGGTGACATAAAGTTAAGGACCATTATTTTTAGTAAACATCGTTCAAATTATTAAAGCGATTTATTGTTTGTTTTACTGTACCGTGTGCCCCAATTTCGATGGTTTTGCGTTCATATGTTACTTTTTCTATGAAACGAAAGACTAAACAAAATCTCCACTGCGATTTTGAAAGTTTGTCATTTTGGGATCGCCTTCGTATCTGTGTTAGCAGTAACATAGAAATAAAGCTAGAACAGATGCTGATAGATATTTTTACGTAGAACCAAGTGGCGTACGTAACTTCTTTATAATTATTGCCGTTTCTTCAAAATAATCTAAACTTATCTTTTTTTTAATGGGACACTGTATATTTTTTCACAGTTTGATTCCATTTCCATATATAAAACTGTATAGTTCTTTTCAACATTAAGCTCAAAATTTACGTTAGGTATTACAAATTTAAAATTTTTAATGGTTGACCGACCGATGCAGAAGGAAGGAAGGGTCCACCATCACCCCGGTTTGCCTCGGTCAAGCTGTCTACATTTCAGGATAGATCTAGCTAGGAGGTTGGTTCTGTGTTACAAGGATACCTACTCGGCGCATTACGAATGATGGCAGGTACACTACAGCGACTCTTGGTTAAGAGTTTGGTGTCTACCTTTCGGTTTATCCCCATAAACATGCCTAATTTCCAAGAAGGCAGGATAAGGAGTTAGACATAATATGTATGTAAATAATTGAAAACTGAAATAAAACATAACTTGTTAGAAACTAAACATAAGTGAGTCGCTACTACAGCGGAGGCCAATAAACTTTATAATTATTATAATTAATAATAATTTTTAAACTTTATAATGTCAAATAAGTTAAAATAAATAGTTAGCCATAAAAACGATACGATATTGTTGACTCTGGTCTCTCGTGGCGCATACCATTTATGACGAAAACACACTGAGGTGAGTAACATCCGGTATGAGTTGTAGCTTGGTCTGAGGGGAATGTGGGAAAGGGACAATTCTCGCTTGCAAAGGAGCTCGGATACCATTATATGCTCGACAAGCGAGAATACGAAAGGCCGGGGTGTCGTAGGTGCCGCACGTCGGATAAAGGTCATCATCGGGGACGCCAATGCGCTTCGGATAACATCCATATCCTCCGTGCGGGGTAAGGATGCGGACGGCCGCTCGTCCTGGTACGTGATGTTGGTGAAGCCAAGGTTGGATATTGGGGATCATGGAATAAGTGTTGTGTCCTTTGAGGGATGCATCCCACAGCCGCTGCCATTCACTCAAGACCAAAGCCTTGAACGGGTGAAAAGGAAGAAAAATCTGCGGAAGAAATACGGCTATCCAAAAGGGCGTAGGTGCCAGTCTTGCGTAGCAGTCTAGTGCAGTAAATTTCCTGCAGTAAAAGATGAAGCGGGGGATGTTTGGAAATCGCGCACAAGGAGTCAACGCGTAGGTCCCAAGGTAGGTTCTTAGGAACTGGGACTGTAGCAAAGCCAGCTTCCTGACCACGTGAAAATGTCTGAGTCTGTCATACCAGATGTCTAAGCCGTAAGTTAGTGTGGGAAGCACTACACAGTTAAAAATCAACTGTAAGGACTTTTTGGGCAGATTCCATTTGAGCCGCGAGTATGGTAGGTGAAGTAAAGTTTTACCTTTTTCGACTATGTGTGAGCAATGCTTGACGAACGATAGCTTGTCATCTATGTACAGTCCGAGATACTTAAACTCGAAAACTCTTCGAATTGACCGGTTGTATATATGCAAAGTTGGATTTCGAGATATTTTGCGACCAAAAACCATATACTTTGTCTTGTCTACTGAGAAACTGTCCGTGCAGGCCGTCAGTCGGGTGAGCTACAAGGAAGCTCTAGCATCTAGGTCACGCCTATAGTCTGCGGTGACAGTGAAAACAATGTGATCCGCATAAACAAAACAGTCCATGAAGTCGGGCAGTTCTTGTCCGAGGAGAGAATCCACGACTGAATTTCATACACACGGTCCTAGGACCGATCTTTGTGGGCAACCCTTTGAAAGGGGATTCGTAACGGAAAACTTCGATGCCTTCGAAGTGTAGCGGATCGAGCGATCCGCCAGATAACTACAAATGACGCACATAGCGTCGGCAGGCACTTATGATTGATGGTCACCATACGTTATTGAATGCCCCGGCAATATCTACGAAGATTGCCAACGTGTACCTGAGGGTATTCGTTTTAATATTTGTAATTAAACTAGAAACACAATCGGTAGTCTTACGTTCGGGGATAAAACCGTACTGGTTGGGATGGAAGAGACGTTCAGGAGGAATTTCATTGCATAGTCTTGAGAGAAGCACTCTTTCGAATAACTTTCCAAATTCGGATAATAACGTTATCGGTCTATACGAATTTACGTCTGTGAGATCCTTTTTACTGGGTTTTATAATAGTTATTAGTCTTCCAACTGATAGGAAAATGCCTAAGTTTTATGCAAAAATTAAGCGTGCCAGAAAGTGTCTCTAGCAATGTCCTAAGTATGTTACCATGAATTTCGTCCAGTACAGGAGCTTTGCTCTTAGGGATCTTTGGCGCTAAGTAGGTTTTCACGTGTGACCACCCAGTCTTGTCTGGGATCCAAATTAACAAGAACGCATTTCGGTGTGAATGGGTTCGTCTGTTCTGGTATCGTCGTCGGGAAAAATGATGTTTAAGAAAACATTCATGGTCTTATGTTCGGAGATGTATCTGTCACCGTCGCGAACATTGGAGCAGGGATCAACGGGAACTTATTTCTGGCAAAAATAATAAAAACTATTTTTGTCAAAATTTTATAGGACAACGTAGAAATAAAACAGAAAACTAGGAAAAAATGTTCAAATTGATCGCCATTGTATCTTAAACAAGTTTCACACATTGTTGTGATCCGCTTTATTGCATTTAAAATAATAACAGACCTCAACCGTTGCTCCATAAAAGCTCTGTCAACGGCGCTGCATAGATCCGTCAGACGTAGATAAATTGTATTCTTAAGATATCCCGACAGAAAGAAATCTAGAACTGACAACTCTGGTGATCTGGGTGGCCATATTACAGGTCCATTGGCACATATTCAGTGGTCTGTTATAGATAGTTTCTGAAAATTTCACCGTTGTAGGCAGGAGCACCGTCTTGTTGTAAATGTAATTTATTTAATGGCACATTATCTTCTATTTCGGTACATCATTTTTCAAAATTTCTAAATATCTATTGGCAGCAAGGCCAATGTAGATGTTGAAGGTAGACGTACTGACTTCTGTCTGGAAAATTTAGAAGTGAAGAATGTGAAGTTTTTATTGCCTTTCGCTTACGTTAATTAGGTCACAATGAACTTAGGTTATTAAACGGTGAAGATGAAAAGTTTAAAAAATTGAGCATATTAATTCATAAAATCACTTAACCGTGTTATATTGGAAACAACTTTTTATTATTCTAACTCTTACCTCATAAAATTGTTATTAATATAATAAAATAAAGCTAAATTTGCTATTAACTATTCATAACTATACCTCTATATGTAGTTATAAATTGAACAACATTTGTGATGCTAATGTAATGTCCAGTTATTAATGATTAATATAACATTAGGTGTGTTAAAGAGTTTTTATTTAAAGATAGGTATATATTTTTTAACCATAAACCTATCTACTTAAATTTAACGATGTTCTCCATATAAACTTTCCCATGTTTAACTAGTCCAACATTTTAAATTAGACAGTAGTTCGATTAATTTAACAATTATTGTACATTGTATTGCATATTATTGCGACAAAATTATAACAAACGTAATGGTTAGCTCATAAATAACTATTTTGCAAAACATGCTGTTCAATTTTTTTGACTGATTTGTTTATTTTAAATATTTTATTTTGAATTAAACAGTGGAAGCTACTTGTTCCATTTTTGTAAACTTGTTGAATGTGTTTGAGTCTTTAACTCAACTGACTCAACAACACTGTTGAGGATTTATCGTAGTGGTCAAAACGGCCTAGATACGATGACTACTATTACCGAAAACGTTGCAATACCGCACGGATATACTGCAAGATAATATTGATTTTAAATCAGATAATAAATACTCATCCAGCCAGCAGAATTTTCATAGCCCTTTTAGTTTCTGAGATGCAGGGTAGAATTGAAAAGTGTCAGGTTTGAGGTACCCTTCGTATCTTAGTTATATTTAACCTTATCGAAGAGGTTAAAACGTATTCCTATAGCATTTTTTTCGTAGAATCCATTGGCGTAGTCAATGTTATTTTTAGTTATGGAGCACCCTGTGTATTATTTCTTATATTTTTTAGGCATATGTGAGTTTTACAAAAACATTAATTGAATAAAACTATTTTCACAAACAAGCTCAGAATTTAAGATTTGCTCAGCTTTTCTTTTGTGCCCAATTAGTAGGTAACATTCATTAAAAACAAGATCCTGTAATTATTATACCTTATTATACTGTCAAACTTAATTCAAAAGATCTTTTTTGATTTTCAACTCTTAATTATTTATTACAGCATACTAACTTAAATATGATAAAATTATTGAGTTTGGCTCAAAACAAAACAATAATTACCTATCTTACTTAAAACTTATCTTAGAGAAAACAAAAAAAAAACAGAAATTTGAAAAGACAAAGAGTTTTTAAAGGTGATTTTCAAAATGACCGCCGTTTTCCCTTGTGCAAAATTGGCACATTTTCGTTATTCTTTTAATAGGTAGCGTTAAAAAGAATCAAAGGCCTTCTTTGCAAATTTCTGAAAGTCAAATCGATTGCCGCACGAAGCTCCACTACATATTGACATTGTGTCTTACATATTTTATTTTGCATGACAGTTTACAGGTCCGTAGGTACCAATCCATCTTTGAGGAAAGTTATCGTCTAAAAGTGCTCATCGTCTGCTTAAAGACGAACTACCAATGGAACATTTTCGATCAGTTCTGGAATAACTTCCTCAAGGATTTCTCGGTACCAAAGTGCTGTAAGACCTCCTATATGAATGCTGTCGACTAGGCGTCTTCCAAAAATGAAACACGAGACCCCAACCCTAAAGCGTCCTTGTTGTGCCTTCTCAAAAATTAAATGGTGATTTTCTGCGGACCACTTTCTTGTATTATGGCGATCGAACATTCCTGCACTTGAAAAATAAGATTCATCGGATCAGATAACGAGTCTGCCAAAATATGTATTTGTTGTAAATACCGTTTGCAAAATAACATTCGGCGCTCGGCATCGCCGGGGTGTAAATGTTGAACTATGTGGAATTTATATTTTTCAAAATTCTTACAGTATCTGACCTGGATACACTAGTTGCTTTCTCTATTTGCTTGCAAGAAGATGAATGTGTGGCTTCTGCATAACCCAATATTTCTTTTCTCTCTCTATGTTGTTTGGTGACTGTCTTAGGGCGGGGCTTGATAAATGATCCGTGTTCTACTAAATTTGATTTAAGGCGGGCAAATAAATCTGAGAAAGGTTGTTGTATCTCTGGATATCTTATATGAACAAAAATAACTCCTAAGATACCCTAACCATTTGCTCAAAATACGTTACCTTTGTAAATATAATTCCGAAGCTTCTTTGGGATTTTCATTAGATCGTATAAAACAACCAATACTATACTTTTCATTCTTTTCGTAAACCGCCATTATTGTAACACAAAAAATTAAATATAGAATATAGTAAAATAGAACCACCAAAATAACAAAAATATTTTACTAATAATCAAAAACTGACAAAACCGCATAGTTTTTGACATTTTGCACTTTGTTCCAAACAAATTAGTCATAGCCTACTACCTAAGAATTAGACACAAAATAAAATTTTAGAAAATCTTAAATTTTGAGCTTTTTATTGAAAATAATTGCATACAATCATATATATATATATATATATATATATATATATATATATATATATATATATATATATATATATATATATAAATATAAGAAACACTATACATGGTGTTCCATTTAAAACAACACATGCTTACTTCATAACTAAAAAACTGAAAATTCTGCTGGCGTCATCTTTAATTTCACAAAAAATTAGCACACTGTCGCGAAAACCGCAACCATCTATCTTTAGAAATGTTATACCCCGTACAGTATTTTCTGAGTATGTGCAAATATTGCACTTCGCTTTTCGTAAAAAATTAAAGAAAATCGTACAAATACATGGTTAATTTGTCATTTTCAGCATAGCCATCTTTAAGGAGACGGAGAAACGCTTAAACGTTAAATGGGAAAAGAATTACAAAATTTTACTCGTTGGATGGCGCTATAATATTTAAAAAAAAATGATTACTTTGTATACGGTGCGATCAAAAAACTGAAAATCTGCGTTTTCTTTAAATTGCTATATCTTTTTTGTCCGTGGAGTTCATTCAAAATTTAAAGGATCTGAAGCAGTTTGACCAAGCTACTCATTTTTGTGGTCTATTCTCGAGTAATTGAAGAATTGCACCCAAATGCAAATATTACAAATCCTTTAAAAGTTAATCTAGGACATAGGAAGCAGATAGTTTAATATGATCCGAAATTTTTAGCATTATTTTCCATGTAATTAATTATATCAACTAATTTGTAACACTTCCCACTCTCAAATCTATTCCCCAACTTGTTTAAAACTTCATTGTACACGTTAGCTTACCTCATGATTCCTTACATACTTTTTGCTGATTCATTAGAGTTCTATCGTGATATTGCAATTATCCAAATTATTACCATGATTAATTATTCAATTATTCTGATGACTAGATTGACATAATGCAATTATAAGCACGTGTTACGCATAAGCTAATATTGCCATAGGTTATCCATTGAAAATTTTGTTTGCATTCAGTTTAGACATTATGGGGGTTACCTGATCGAGGTCACGATAGCAAATGCACATGTTGAAATGGTATGCGGTCAATTAGCGGAAACTTGTTTGAAGAGAATTGAGCCGTTTTTTCTGTAATCACGGAAACGGATGGACGGGCAGACGTGTCTGAGATAACCTAATAATAGAAAATTAATCATCTTACCAAAAGATATAGATTAAGTAAAGAAATTTACATCTTATTCGGTGCTTGGAAACATGTTTATTGAAAATGATTAGAAAGAAAGATTTTTCTTAATTAAGTATTCAGATATGTCGTTACATGCAGGAAAGGCGTAGGTAACATATAATAAACTCCGAAGTTCAGTAATAAGCCTGAGGTACTGGGTGCCAGGGCAAATGTAGCACTGAGAAAGAGGAAAATTACTCGAAAAAAGACTTTTATTTGCCCTCAAAAGTCGAAACAGGACAGGCACCGCAGGCGGAGAGAGACGACTCTATTCAGACTGGATGTGTTAATATAAGACGAGCAAACCTGAGCTATAGTAGAAGATTTAGGTGTTTTCGTTTCCAAATTGCTAAAAGTAATAAGAGGAAGCTCACCATTATCCGTTTTATTAGAAGAGGACTAGAAGTCGCCATTACCGAAAAAAATCATGAACCATGTCACAAAGCCGCTATTTTAGACTGAGAATTTTGTTATAACTTAAGCCCTTATCAGACTATGCATCTTTTCCTGTGCAACAAAAGATGCTGCAACTTTGATGCGGCATCAAAAAATGTACAAGTAATCCCACTGCATGCATCCATGATGCATTGACATGCGCCTATATGTTCTAAACCAACCAAGCAAAAAGTGTGTGCCCTAAAAATTATTCTAACCTCGCATTTATACTCATGTCACACCTCGTATTTTATTTCGTTTCCTCGTGGGCACTCGTTATTATAGCTTAAAATGGAAAGTGAAGCTGAAATTGCTTTAGTATCATTAATTATCGGCGCCAGTACTCTATTGTTATTGCCATGTTCACGAAGAAGATGGTGGGTGAGGCCCTGGATAGCCAAAAGGAACGAACGTGGCAGTTTTCGATTAGTAAATGAAGAATTTGAGGAATGTTCAGATTTAGGAAGTTTTCGAAATTATCTGAGAATGGACAGGAAAACTTATAATATGTTATTAAAAATGGTTGAAGCCGATATTACTAAACAAAATACGCATTTAAGGGATTCAATATCTGCCCCTAATAGACTAACCCTGACCCTTAGATATTTGGCAACAGGCGAATCTTTTCAAAGCCTTCATTATTCTTTTAGAATTGGCCAATCAACAATTAGTGAAATAATACCAGAAACATGTCGAAGTATATACATGAGATTAAAAGATGATTATCTCAAGGTATAATTCTCACATTATCATATACAGTAATTCTCTACTAAGTTTAAATGCACTTTGTTGTAGACTCCAAGTACTACGGCAGAGTGGCTGAATATTTCTCAAAGATTTGAAGATAGATGAAATCTTCCAAATGTTCTAGCCGCAATGGATGGTAAACATATTTGTTTTCGTTCACTTAGATATGTAGGCTCGAGCTATTATAACTATAAACAGCATAACAGCATAGTTTTACTTGCATTGGCAGATGCAGATTACAAATTTTTATATGTTGATGTTGGCACAAATAGTAGAATTTCTGACGGAGGAGTTTTTCATAGAAGTAGTTTGAACAATGCAATCACAACAAATTCTTTGAATTTTCCTGAGGAAAGGCCTTTGCCTGGTAGAAAAACACCTGTTCAATTTGTAATTACTGCGCATGCTGCTTTCCCCCTGACACATAACATTTTGAAGCCATTTCCATATAGAAATATGTCTTAATTATAGATTAAGTCGAGCAAGAAGAATAATAGAGAATGCATTTGGAATTCTTACAAATAAATGGAGATGCTTGCTAAATACCATCCAATTACCTGTAGAAAAAGTGGAACTAATTACTCTAACATGCTGTGCCCTACATAATTTTTTAAGAGTGCATTGTCCATTGAGTTGTGAAGATCAGGAAGATGCTGGAGTTGATCGTCGCTATACGTTCAAATATGGACTAAGTCAGCAAGCAGGAAACCGAGCAAGTAGGCATGCAATTGATGTTCGTAATGAATTTATGGAATACGTCAATAATGAAGGAGTTGTACCATAGCAAAATGCTTTAGCATAAGCATAAATTTTCTTTTTAAATTTAGTTGGTAGCTTAGTAATTAGGTTAATTAGTAATTAGTTTCACGTATTAACACAATTCCGGATTATCAAAATCAAAATTAAACAATGTTGTATTTATTTAACATTCTATATTTATTAATCTATTATGATTTATTTAGTTGGTAGCATCCAACTCTTGCGCATCCATAACTAAATTAAAAATTTTTCTTTTCGTTTCCCTTCGAATTGCTTCATTTTTTATTTTTCCCAATTCTAAAGATACATTTCTAAAAATTTAAAAAGTTATGTCAAAAGGTTAATCACTGAATTATTGGTCACTTGCCTTCCAAAACAATCCAGCTCATTATCATTTTGAATAGTGCTCAATCTTTCTGAGGCACTTCTAATCAAGTCGAAAGCAGTGCATTGTAGCTCAGGCTGTGAAATTTTCCTCTTCTTCGACAATGTTGGCGTCACTGTGCCCCCCGATCGACTTGTTTCGGGACATAACTCTAGGGCTTAAATTGTGTAGTTCGTCTATGCTGCCTTCAAATATAATTTCTGGTTCCATACTATCTGTGATTTCCGATTCATCTACGGTGAGGTTTGAAGTCGACTCACGTACTTGTGAAGAATCGTGAAGAAAATGAAGTAATGAAAAACACTACAATTTTGGAGTATACACATTTTGACTGCCGCATCCACTTCTCTGGCTATCCTTATATTTTTGAACCTCTTTTAAATATGGAGTTCTTAGAACTACAAAAAATAAATGTACAAATATTTTCATACTAATATAATATACAACATACCGTGAATTTTTTTGTTAATCTCTTCAATTGTGATCGTCACTGGATATTTAGTTTCCAGTTCTTGTTTTATATGCAATAATGCATCATGGCGTTTATTTTTTAGTTTGTATTCCTTCAAATGGCTCATATAGAGCAACTTGTTGGCTTTCATATAATTGAATTAATAATTTTGTAATTTCTCTACTCCATTCCATCGCGATTTAATTAAATAGGTATACCTTCACTGCCTTCGCAAATAAATAATGCACACACGGAATGTGACATGGAACGATGACGCTTTTTATTTTTAAGTTGGCGATTCTGAATGTTACTAAATAAGTAACTAGAAATGCATGCAACTCCTTCAAAAAATAGAACATGTTCTATTTCCATGCATCGCGGTTGCAGCATCAAAATTGCGCAGTGTAATAACAAAAAATGCAGCAACTGTGATGCGGCATCAAAGTTGCAGCAACAGAAATGCATAGTCTGATAAGGGCTTTAGTATTGAGTGTAATTTAAAATTTATAACATGAGTAAACATTCTATGAATACAAGCTGAATTTTATTAAAGTTCTACATTAGTATTCGTAAACACGAGTCTAAGCTATGGGCCTTGTATAGACAATTATGATCGTATCGATAAATCAAGTAAGAGTCGATCCATATTAATATTAATTTGATCATTAATTGCGGACGGGAAGCATAAAATGCCAATTATTATTAAGAAAGCAAGCATCCCAGTAACACGTACAGGTGATTCAAACCGAAAGGGAAGTTGATAGCAAATAATCGAATCAGTTTACACATACTTTCTCCACATATACAATTACAGGCCGATATCGACGTGCAGAGGCAATGTAATTAAAATAAAATGTACTCACAGTTTTAGTGGTGTCTACTAAACATTTTCGTGTATGTAGAATCTTACAACAAAGTTATAGACATTGTACCATAGGTGTAGCATAGTCTACAATCAGGGGAAAAAACTTGGCGAGTTAACGATTTACATTAATGAAACTGTCGTTACCATCCCATCGAGACAATTTATAAAACCATTAGTAGACATTCCCCCCAATTTAGTAAAATAGACAATAGGTCGTATTTAGGCGGTAACTACACCTACACAAAAAAGTTGATATAGTAATTATGTCAACATAATACTAAATAAAGTGCAGAATTTTACCTCTATGGCGGCCTACGCCATACTTTACCAATCGAGCACGTGGTTAGTACGTTCTTTTTTATGCAGTAAATGTAGAAAAAAAGAAAACAGAAAGCCAACTAATATGTTTAGAATTGAACCTATAACGCGAGGTTGCCAAACTTATTTTTATTAGACTCAAAATAATCCAGAGTTTAAGTCGGTTGAATGTATTATGTTTACATTGAATTTAATGGCTAAGTTAGTAAATAAAGAATTTAAGAATTTTTATTGGGCGAAAGAAATGTTAACTAGTGCTACATAGCGAAAAGTACTCACAGTTTTAGTGGTGTCTACTAAACATTTTCGTGTATGTAGAATCTTACAACAAAGTTATAGACATTGTACCATAGGTGTAGCATAGTCTACAATCAGGGGAAAAAACTTGGCGAGTTAACGATTTACATTAATGAAACTGTCGTTGCCATCCCATCGAGACAATTTATAAAACCATTAGTAGACATTCCCCCCAATTTAGTAAAATAGACAATAGGTCGTATTTAGGCGGTAACTACACCTACACAAAAAAGTTGATATAGTAATTGTGTCAACATAATACTAAATAAAGTGCAGAATTTTACCTCTATGTCGGCCTACGCCATACTTTACCAATCGAGCACGTGGTTAGTACGTTCTTTTTTATGCAGTAAATGTAGAAAAAAAGAAAACAGAAAGCCAACTAATATGTTTAGAATTGAACCTATAACGCGAGGTTGCCAAACTTATTTTTATTAGACCCAAAATAATCCAGAGCTTAAGTCGGTTGAATGTATTATGTTTACATTGAATTTAATGGCTAAGTTAGTAAATAAAGAATTTAAGAATTTTTATTGGGCGAAAGAAATGTTAACTAGTGCTACATAGCGAAAAGTAGGTTAACAAATCACTAAATGTTACTAGCACGACGTGAAGTTTCTGAACAATTTTGCACGTAACAATCTTCGACCATTTCTATATCATTTCATTCAGTATAGTCCTATTTCTTACGCACTCTCTCTTGAATATTAGGTAGCGTTCAACTAAAAATCTAACGCATGTTTACATGGTATTCTCAAAATAGAGCTAAAGGTATCATTTTATTTATAAAATGTGCTATCCCAGTTTTAGATACCAAATATTCCACATTTATTAGGAAAGATTATCCACAAAACTTTGTTTTAAAATGTTCATCCCTGATCATGCACTATTACTCCAAAAAAAGGATTGCTTCCTTCATTTCATTTAGACATATTTAATTAAAAAAATAATTAGTTTCATCATTTTGTTGTTTAACTCTTACGCTTGATATTAATGTGAACGTCAGAAACATCATTTTACTTGCTTCTTTGATACCCTCATTGATAAATATTTAACAAGTTTTGATAGAGTTAATAGCAAAATTCGATCTCGCACTTTCGTCTGTAATATGTAGCGACATCCCCATCATAATAAATAAAGCATTTATGAAAGATCATCCTAACAGAAGTAATACTTTATAGCATAGTACATCGACTTGAATGTACTTTTTAGCTTATGTAGTTTTTTCAAACGTATACATTGCTATGTAAATTAATTCAACTCAGCTAAATTTTACTTGAATATAGGAAGATCATATTTTTGGAAATAAACATACCAAAATAAAAAGAACTACTAAATAACAGGGACCAAACAAAACCAGAAGACCTAATTGAATCCTCCGGCAATCTATTAACCTGCACATTTCGAGAACCTTGCATTGTAGACCGTTACACAAACAAATAATATCAGTGAAAATGTAAACTTTCACCATTACTACACATAATTAAAACACTGAGCTGTTGGGTTTTAAAATGGTGTATTTATATTTTACATAAATCTATACGTTTCGATAACAATTATAGTTAACGTCCTCAACTGTAGTGATATCTTTAAGAATTATTTAAGACAACGCAAACATAATTACTATCGAAGCGTATACTTTAAATAATTTCAGTATTTTTACTAATTGGTGTGTTAAAATTTAAAGGATAAGTTAATTGTCGCTCTTTAAAACACAAAAGTGAAATATTCTTCAGAATTACCACAAATTTTAATGTGAACTCAGAAATCTTGAAAGTATTAAGATTATATAGAAATTGGTAATGTAAACATAAAGCGTTATAAGATCAGTTTATTATAGGCTTCTGTGCACTGATTAATTTCAAACTGTTAACTGTATTTTCTTGAATGAAAAATGAGAATGCACGCATTCATTTACTACAGGGTGATCCAGATTGATTGAAGTGGTCAGCTTACTTCAAAAAATCTATTCTCCACTTATCTGATTTAGTGATCGCAGCTATTTCCAGCGGTCTACATACGTGTACTACTGATTGGGCGGGAAATTCAAAAGTTGATATATCAACAATAAATACAGCAAAATTTTAAATTACATAAATAGGCTATATTTCTTGATTGTTGAACTATCTCCGTCTTAATGTTATTATTAAAAATGCCAAATGGAATGTTTTTATTTCAATTTAATTTTAATTTGACTGATGACGGAGATAAATTATAATCTCCGAAAGTTTATAGTATGGGCTGAAAATGTTGTCCATTATTTTCTAAGCATAAATTTACTCTACGTTTAATATCTCGAAGACGGCTGCTAACTGTTATTGCATTAACGGCGTTCACTATGGCATTCTGTAACTCCTCAACCGTATGCAAACGATATGCATACACCATAACATTTTTAAGATGACCAAAGAGAAAGCAGTGGAGCGGAGCGTGTGGGCTGCTGCGCATACTTGCTGGATATACCCATTTTGAAGCTCGTCGTGGTACAGTTGTTCAATAAAAAGTCTTATAATTAATTATTGATAGTTTTCGTCATTTATATCTTCATTAAACAAAATTGGTCCAATTAGTCGCCTTCTCGACATGGCAATCCAAACTTCAGTTTCAACTGGATATAAGGAGTTTCAATAAATGCATGGGGGTTTTCAGTTGAGAAGGTTCGGTAATTTTGAGAATTGATATAGCTGCTTATATGAAATCATGCCTCGTCAGTGAAAAATGTTATGTCCAAAACATAATTTGTTATTGAGACTTTCGTTAAACCAGGTACAGTACACTTACAACAGTAAGATCCAAGAACTACTAGATAGGGGCGAGTACAAACTAATAGGTACATTCCGAAAGTAGATTTAATAACCGCAGTCGAAGAAACAGCTATGAAATTAGATCCTGAAGAAGCCGAAGAATACAGAAGTAAGGTTAGATCAGTCCTAGATTCATCTAGACGAACTAAACCTAACCTCTCTAACCTAGAAAGGAGAACGGCCATTTCCCTTTAGAATGACCCAACGATCAAAATTCTCCCGGCAGACAAAGGAAACGCGACTGTGGTAATGGATATGGACACTTACAACAGTAAGATACAAGCACTACTAGACGGGGGCGAGTACAAACTAATACCAAAAGACCCCACACCATCAATCGAAAGACGGATATACCTGACGCTGGCAAAACATAAGGGGGAGTTCTCCGATTACCAGAGAACTAGACTTACCCCACACTACAGCAAACCTCCGCATCTGTACGGCCTACCAAAGATTCACCAGGAAAGAATTCTTCTGAGACCAATTGTGAGCTCGAGAAATTCACCTTGTCACCCATTAGCATACTATCTGCTAGGTATCATCACACCCTTATCGGGAAAAACCGAGTCTATGGTCAAGAATTCACAAATGTGCCTACCGATAAGGCTCTAACTACCATAAGGGACAAGCTGGAAAGACAAATTCTACCAACAAGAGTTTGAGATGGCGATGGGTTCCCCACTATCACCCATAGTGAGCAATATATATATATATATATATATATATATATATATATATATATATATATATATATGGAAGACCAAGCGATATCCGAATTCACAGAGAAAGCAAGGATACGCTAGATGAATTCCTAGATCATCTAAATAGCCGCGACCCTCCATAAAATTCACAATGGAATTGGAGCCGGAACAAAAACTGCCATTCCTGGATGTACTTGTACACAGGAATGACAACACTTTCACGACAAGTCTATACAGGAAACCTACCCACACGGGGAGGTACCTACACTACAACTCCAATCACCACAAAAACGTGAAGTTAGGCGTGGCAAAATGCTTGTACGATAGAGCAAAAACAATATGTTCAAAACAAGAGGACCTGAACAGAGAAAAAGAAAATATCGCTAGAACACTCAAAGAAAATGGCTACCCCGATCTAACACCTAACTTAAACAGGGAAAGGGTAACCGAAAAAGAAGAACCTAAATATACAGCGATAATCCCATATATACAAGGTACCTCAAACAAAATACGAAGAATAGCGAGCAAATACAATATACGAACGAACGAAAGAAGCCACATACATCACACTAGCAGAAAACCCAATAAGCCAAGCTAGTGTTGAAATGAAACCCATATGGATTCCAATAATGCGCGAAGAGCTTAAGCGAAATACACCTGCGCAAGAAATTACGGCGCAACATGCGCAATAAACTTCTGTGCAACCACGAAAAAGTTTGATATATATATATATATATATATATATATATATATATATATAGTTATAAAAAATATATATTGGATTACTCAGTGGCTCAGAGATTCTTATTTATTCTTATGATGCAGTGAAATGTTAAAATATAAGATTTTGATCTAAAGTAACAAAACAGATCTGGATTATATTCGCGTTGCCATCTAGCTGAATGCAAGCTTTTTCTGGCTTTTCCGTCGAATACCAAATGTAAATTATTCATCTCCATCCAAGAGACCAAGGCAAGACCATTCCTGTCATTATTCGTGTATCCCCACAAATTGTGATGGCAGTTAAAATCACCAATAAAAACAGCTGGATGTTCAAAATTTACATTACAGTTTTTTGCCCAAGGAGTATTTGGTAGTTTATAAATATTTACAATATTAATTCCTGCTTTCTTTATCATTATAGAAAAAGCACCATTTTCCTATATATATATATATATATATATATATATATATATATATATTATATATATATATATGTGTGTGTTCTAAAAAAAATATATTAGATTACTCAGTGGCTCAGCGGTAAAGGTGTCAGACTAGTAAGTAAAAGGTACCAAGTTCGAATCTGAGAGTAATCAAGTGCTTGGGAAAAAATTATATAAAACATATGAATTTGACTCAAGTGCGAAAACAGTCCTTCTCAGGACTAAGCCTGATGACGGAAGCAGAGTCCGCTTCCGAAACGTCGCGCTCTAAAAGCATAAACTGTGGAAATAGGCCGATCAACTCCACTAACAGGTACAGTACGTTGGACGCTTTTCAAAATCAGTTGGCAGCAATTCTTGTAATACAGACATTTTCTACGGGTGCATTTTCAGTTTTTACAAGCCCTCTGGCATGTTCCATACGAAACCCCTACAATTGCAATTAATAAATAATCAACGTTTAGTAACAAAAACAAATTTTACCAATTACCACTTTGAGGAGACAATCGTCTTAAAGATCTATTGGGACTGGCTTCCAATCGGCCCCGAATATCTTCTAAGCCTTCTTCGTCAAGTACAGGTCTTCTGCCAGGAGATTTACCTTTGGATATGGAGCCGGTGTCACGAAAACGTTGAACAATTCGACGAACATACTGTGTGAATGTTTCGTAGGTTCAATGTTGGCGAACCGCTGTTGGAATTCCTCGAAGCAAGAAACTTGCGAATATTTCCAGACACAACCTTCATCCTTCACCCAGACCAAAAATAAGCCTTCAAGATAAACTTACTGTGTTCGTCCGAAAACGTGACACTAACAATTATAACCTAAAAATTATTCGCATTTTATTTTTATTCTAAACAGAGCTCTGTATTTATTTACTTACCAGATACCGAGCTGGTAGCGTGTGCTGACATGACCTGCCTGGCATTCGGGAGGTAATTGGTTCGATTCCGGTTACCGTCTACCTTGTATGAGGTTTTTTCAGGGGATTTTCCTCATACACATGTAGCGGCATGGTCACAGCGTATATGCACACCATGTGCGGCTGCTTAGGCGAATGCTGGGGTAGTATTTTCCCCCTCAGAACCCTAACTCCGTTCCTTCCGATCCTATCCTGACCACACCCATCCTTAATCCCACCATGAATATATATGTAATGTATGTATGTATGCTGGGAATCCATGATTGTGGCTGAAGGAGCTCGGAAACCTCGAGCAGCCCGCCCTCCCCCTTGGGGAGGGAATGAAATACGTGGCCTTTTACTTTTTTGTTTCCTTTCCTTTACTTACCAGTTAAGTCAATTAAGTATATGCAGTTTTTGTCTTAAAAAAGACAGATTTTACGTGAATTACAGGAACAATAAAAAGACAAATAAAACGACAAGAACGGAAGGAAGCAAATTATAACAGTTTATACAGACGTATTTACGCACGATCATGACCCCAGCGGATGAAAGTTTTGATAAACAACTTTCACTTTCCAGTGTAAGAATACAAATTTGATAACATTATGACCACAGCGGAGTTACAGACCCAACAAGTACTAGTTAAAAAATTGGAAGAGTATCTTTATAGTTTATGAGGTACAATTTTCAATCTTTAACTTTACGACTTACAGTACCTATAATCTAACACCAAAACTTTTATATTTTTTATAGATTGTCTTACTATAATAATTAATCGAAAGCACAATTTTAATGTTTAGCTAATCTTAAATAACGCTTTGAATTAGTGCCAACCACCTTCAAATACATTATTCAATTAAAATTCGTCAACATTAGTGACATTGCTAAGCAGTTTAAAAACGAACCTTTAAAAACTTAATTATCATCAATCACAATAAACACTTAATAATGATCTGATGAATACGTGCTGAATGAAGAACAAATGTGCCGACGGAACTCTTTGATCTTTTCTGTTATCTAAGTGTCAACACCTAATTTTACTATTAATTATGTTAATTCTGAATATTTCCTTGAAACGTTCTAAATTTTTATTTTGTTTCAGATCAACAATTCCTCAATGCTTATACTAAAAGGTGAGAGTATTTCCTAAAAGACCTACATTTGTATGCAATGTGCGTTGATAAATTAACTGAATTATAATAATTATTCATCTTAAAATGCATCGATGCATTAACGATGAACGATCTCTGTCGCATTACAAAGAAAATATGCTGGTATCACGCCCACTTAAAAGTGTATTGCTATGTAAGCTTTTAATTTTAAATACTATTAATACTAATAAATGTATCCGTGTAAAATATTAATGCAAAGACTTCATAAAAAAACCGGAAATCTTAAGAGAATTATTTAGTGCAAACCAAGATATGAAGAGTTTTCGATTAGAATAACGTCCGATGTTGTTGGTATTCGTGTAATACGTTGAAAAAAAATTTGTAACAAATGTACAACACGCTAACGAGGTAATAAGAAAAGTTTGAGGCTGCACATGACAAATACAAAAATCATGTTCAAGTTGGTGACGTGGATAACAAACTATCCGGCAGATTTCATAAATTTCAACTCTTACTTTATGATCCTGTTTACTTTTATAAATAATATTGTTGCTAACTTACACATTGTGTAAGTGTTAAAAATTTCTGTATGCGGTATTTGCTTCGTGGAGTTCAACGCTCAATCATGGGTAACGATCAAACTATAATTTTTTTACACAAATACCTACTTTGTGTATCTATAATACTAAATTCTATCGTTTAATAATACCATTCATATTGTAAAATAACTTTTCGTACTTTGGCAAATTCCACTTAAATAAATATGAGAAAAGTATGTCTAACGTGCAGGTCATCAACTCGAAATAGACACAAATTTTTGTGCTGTCACTTTTTAACAGGTTGCGTTACAAAATTTAAGAAAATAATGTCAACATACGACTTCGTTTAATATTTGGTATATTTATGCTTAGATTCCAAATCCGTTGAGATCTAACCAGCCTCTTTTCAAAGTTTCTTTCTAAAAAACTGCTCAAAATTCGAAATGTTTAATTTGACTGAAGTATGTATGTATGTATAATACCAAAATCATCTTGAAAATTATTTTACAATATTTTTCCTTTGAAATTTTAGAAGGAAGACCCAAATATTTGAAATTACATCGTTAATTTTTGGCGTTGAATTACAGAATTGTAGTAGAATTATAGTAATGGTCTCTGCTTGAATATAAAAGCAGTGGTATATTATAAGATGAAGACATATAATCGATACATTTCTGTATCAGCCGGAGGACATCCTTAACTTTACTTAATTTCGCTTCTAATAGTGATGTTTATAAATAGAAGTTACGGGAATTACGTCAGACTGTTTAATTATAATAAAATTAGAATTTCTTATAAATTATCTTAATTAGGTTAGAAGAAATTAAATTTTTTTTTAAATATGTCAACATTTTTAGCATCCTGTTTGTCTACTTTTTCTTTTTGTTTTAGCTTGTAATACCATCAATACTATTTTTGTACCAAAATTAACCTTCTTTACCTCTCACTTTTGTACTCCTTCATCTATTTACGAAGTTTTAGTTTTAACTCCTGGTGCTCTTTTCATGGAAAGGCAATTACTTTCGTGCACTCCTTTTTGTTAAAGAAAGGCAGGTTTAATACGATCAATAAAAATTTCTGTATTGTGTTTAAGCATTACAACTGTCAACAATTTTGTAAGTTCTTTCAAAAATTGGAGAAGCAGATGGCTTTAAGCCATTAGTTTTAACAAATTTATATTTACAATTTTTAAGGAACATTGTATATTATCTTTAATGACAGCTTGAAAACTCAATATTACTAACGGCAGTTCATCCTTCCAATGACGATAATTATCCCGTTAGTGTTGATTCCAAAGTTTTGTGAAACCAGTTTAACCACCCCATTGCTCAAAAGATGACAAGTTGTAATGAATTTTTTTGGGATCTAACAATTTTGCACTTTGTTACACGATCAAACCGCACTAGGCGTTCGTGAAGGCTTACCAAGGTAAGCGGGTTGCCAAGCTAACTGCAGTGGAAATGGGCGAGTTCGATATAATACGTAAAATGGTTGAAATTTAGGTTTAAACGCCTTACACTTACCATAAAACACAAATAATAACATTCAATCCGGGAAAAATAGTCTACAGGCGCCACCACAATCTAAAACTTCTCGAAAATAAACAGTCCTAGGCGAGTTGTTAAGTTAATTCTACCTGACTGGAATATTATTTACGTAAAAATAATAATTTGAACACCACTAAAATACGGTACATGTAAACTATGTAAGCTTTGAATGGAAGTAACGTGTTACATGATTCTGCAGTTACAGCATCAGAGCTACTTAAACTGCCTAGTTGTCCATTGCCATGGTCGTAACTCGCAACGCTATAATTTTTGCGTCATTCTTTTTGTTCGATACTGTAACTGTCTTCCAAAAAAAAACCGAAATGGCAAGAAAATTTTTCTCTTACGATTAAATCACAACCTGAAAGTGCAAGAAAGAAATAAACTAACAACTCAAATATTCAACTTTAGACGTACAGTGTTTTGACAACAACCAGAGTATGAAACTTTTAATACCCAATTAAACACACTTTCCAACGTATTTCATTTCCTAAGTTTCTTAATATCCTTACATGACAGAACGAAGGGGGTTATAGTAAAGACGTAAACAAATGTTACATATATGATAGGGTAAATATATTTAGTTGGTTTTACCTAAGAGGTAGACCGAGATAGTAAAGTAGTGGTGACACATCTGCTTAGCATTCCGTCTACCCTGTATTTCCGGGGTTTTTCCTCATACACATGTAGCGGCATGTCACTGTGTATATGCACATCATGTGCGGCAACTTAGGCGAATGTCTCAGAACCCTAACTCCGTTCCGTCCGATCCTATCCTGACTACACACATCCTTAATCCCACCATGCATATATACGTAATGTATGTATGTATGCTGGGAATCCATGATTGTGGCTGAAGTAGCTTGGAAAGCTCAAACAAGGAATGAAATGCGTGGCCTTTCCTTGCTTTTCCTAAGAGATAGTGATGTGGTATTAATGCCATTGCAAACTTAATCGTTTATAGAGCGTAAACTAGTAGAAGTAGAAATTAATTATAATAATTTATGGATCGTTGATAATCAATCCATATTACATACTTAATGCTTCATTTATAATTTAGATAATTACTGATAAGGGTTATATTGGTAAATATGGAGATGATCAAGGCCTTGCTACGAAAGGGAGCAAATCATGAATCTCCACCCGCATTCTTCGTGAATGTGCTTAGTTTATTACGTTACTGTTTACCAAAACGACCATAATCTTGTGGTATACGCAGTTATCACGCATGAAAAAGCCGTATACAGAAGATGGTAGCGGGAATCGAAACTGCTACCCGCCAAATACTGCATAGTGCGTGAAAAACGATTCCCTTTCGGCTTAGTAGGGTAACCACGTATCTAACAATTAATCTCGAAATGTTCTAATTATGTTATATTTTAAAAAAGTCATACATTAAAGTTCCCATGGCCTCCCAAATGTGATAGCTGAAAAATCCGACAATTTTCCTGAAACGCCTATAAGTTCTAAACGAGTGGCCTGAAATTATTTAATCACTTTTATACGCAGAATAGTGTTTTTTTACGATATCACTAAGTTTCAAAGCTGTATTTTCCAAAAATTCTAGGCACCCTACAAAAAATTTTAAAAATTTTGCGGTTTTTTGATACAAAATGCGATTTTGACCAAATATTACGAATTTTACCGCTAAGATGCCGTCATTTACACATATAAATTATAAATGATAATCAGTAAAAAATCTAGTAGAAAACCCGAAAATCTTGAGTTGACCCAGAAACAAGCTACAAAAGCACATAATATATAGCAAGTCTGAAAAGCACTCCATTTATTATTTATCTCCAACACTGAATGAATGTAGGTACTTTTTCCGGTAGATTGGAAGATTTTTATTCATTAAACAATAAATACTATACGATACTACGTTAGTCATTTGGTGTTAATAAAATAAGATAAATATAATCATTGGAAGCGTCGACGCGTCCACGGTGGATTTAGTCAGGCCCGTTAATGAGTTTTGAAATTCAAAATTGGAGGTCAGAGCATTCGTGTTTATTTTAAAACTAGTAACACGGGCTATATTTAGACTGAAAAAGTCTCACCTTATGCTGTCAGCTGTTTCCTCGTCTTCGTCGTCATTGTCGCCATCATCGTTTTCGCATCAGTTACTACAGCCATGTCCAGCACAGTATCCACACATTTTGTGCAGTCGATGTGATCTGTTCTACAGCTGCAGCTCAATGTTTAGCATACGGTTACACAGTTACACGACACGAGGTTGAGGAGTTGAGGCGGTACTGGAGGTCCTGTATTTGTAATTGCGAAAAGGTTGTCGTTTTCCTCTTTCATCGCCACTGAGTGGGAGGCAGCTCCTTTGTTCTCCATCCTTGGACCTGCAAAAATAAATCAGAAATCAGTAACGAAAGAAGGGATATCAAGTAAACAACTAAAAAAGTATTGTTGAACGAACTTGATGGTAAACTCGAAACGAGTGTTGTCTGGCAATCCAAGAAGTTGGAGGTAGATTAGCCAGGTCAACCTTCTTGTTTGATGGAGTTTTGGTGACTAGTATCGTGTATTCTGCGATTCTCATTCGATCCAATGATTCTTTGTTGTTTCCAGGATACGTAACCTCTATTTTCTCTTCACAAAGGAAGCGCTGAGTTCTTGTGTTCTGTAATAACGGCTTGCGTTTATTTTGGTCGTTTTGTGTAGACCCTTGAATTAGGCTGGCCTTAATAATTGTATCTGCAGCTCTACATGTCATTAAGGTACCTTCTTCGTCACGAACAAACTTGTCTTATCTATTGACATCCTTTAAAACAAACCACAATAACGACGCGAACGAACTTCAACAGCCGGCGACTTTACTGAAAGAATAATTTGTATTATTGCTAGTAATATTTACGTGTAAATGACGGCATTTTAGCGGTAAAAAGGTAATATTTTTAAAAAACACATTTTGTGTCAATAATTCCGTAAAATTCGTAAAATTTTTGCAGACTACCCGGAATTGTTGGAAAATACAGGTTTGAAACTAAGTTTTATTTTAGAAAACATTCTGTGTATAGAAATTATTACATAAGCCCAAAGAAAAACAGTTCAGGCTATTCGTTTAGAGCTTATAGGCATTCTAAGAAAATTCCAGGGTTTTTCTATTTGCCCAGGATTTTTGAGGTATCCCATTGGGAGGCCGTGGGAACTTTAGGATGATGATCTTTAAAGGCATCTTAACCTATTTTTCATGCCCCAGTTTGTTATTCTAAGTTTCCGAGTTTGGCCTATTTTTCGCCTAAATGCACTGGGCTAACTTCACAATACCCTAAGGCGCTAAGGGTTTTTCTATATTGGGCAATATGTATCATAAGTGATAAATTCTGAGAGAATTCTTTTCAACACACGATGTTAGAAGGATTGGTGTTGAGCTTTTTACGACGCTTTTTAATTTATGCAGCTAAACCATGTGAACGCATAAACAGCCTCGACCTACCACAGAGGTTAAACAGATTTACACACATCAAACATTTTAATCTCGCTTTTTAATTTTTTTTTCTTCAAAAGATACTTTATGATATCGGTAGTTTATTAACAGTTAAAATAGGGAAATTGTGTAATTACTAATAGGTACGGAATTGTGTGAATTAGTAAAATTTTATTTTTACCAAATTATGTTGATTAATATATAGGTTTAGGTTGTTTTGACAAACTGGTTTTTCTGTTTGTTCTAATAAAATAAAATAAATTATTAAAAGGAATATATTTAAATTAACAAACCTTCAAATATATTTATTTTTGAATTGATGTGTAATTTAGTAGGAACATCGTGCATGTAAGATTTAATTTCACCAAACATACATACCAATTACTTCAATGGAAAGCTCTACTTAGAGTTCTCACAAAACGGATATCTAGATTCTCTTAATTCATAATGATATGGCCCCGCCTGCACCAAAGCTACAATTTCCTGTCGTAAACTGAACTACCTATCGAATCACTAACACCTTGATTTACTGAAACTAACTAACAGGTACATGTGTGATGATTACGAAATTTGTGCATTAAGAACCTGTAATTGTAATGAAGTAAGTATGTAATTTTGAAAATAGGAATTAATTACAAACTTTACATAGATTTGTTCTACTGAGCTTGAAGGAGAATAAATGCATAGAAATTAAATGATTAAATAGGTGATTATTTTCTACAGCTGGATATCATTTATAACTAACTATAAGTAAATGAAGATTAATGTTTGCATAATTAAAATTGTCGTATTACATATTTTCTAATAATAAATTTTCTTTTAATCTTGTTCTAAAGTCTGCTCTATTAAAAAACTATAGCAAATTTTTTATTTGTGAAATAGGTCAATCGATTTTAATTTCAATAATTGACAGCTGCCTGTTCATAGTCAGATTCTACAGATTTTAATGGATATGTAATCAAGTTACAGGACTTTTTACAACTTGTATGTTGGCTTGGTTATAATTTGTAAAAATAGAATTATGTTGCAATTGTCGTGGACTTGAAATTGATGTTTGAGTTTAAAATAAAACGTGCAAAAGTGTACTTTTCTGAAAGTGTATCGCTAAAATAAACTTTGAACAGGATTGAACACTAGTATGCTAAACGTGGTAAAAGAACTCAATTGTAAGCCATTTATATGCTTGTTTATTATAAACCCTATATCTCTAATTAACACAAGGTCATTTTCGGGAATGGTCAATAAGTTATGTAATTATAAAATTGGGTGAACCTTGGTGAAATTATATTTATTGTTTAACATTTTTGCCTCCTCAGCATTAGTTGTTCAGAAATATTTATACGAAAATATAATTATAATGAATTTATTATAATTTTTAATTAATTATAATGAGAATTACAGTATACGTTGGTGCAAAAAAATTGATAACAATAACAAAACAAGGCAGAAGAAGAAATTAACGTTAGAATTATTCATTGAATTTAATGTTTTAGGGCTTGATTTAATAAAATAGAAACAAATTTATGAAAATGTAAACTTTCAACATTATTACACGTACCTAATTAAAATACCTAGCTTTTTTAGTTTTTTTAATGGTGTATTTTTATATTTATATTTTACATAAATCTATGTTTTGATAACAATTATCACCTTCGGTATATAAGAATTATTTAAGAGGTTAATATAAATTCATAAAAAATATGAAAACGTAAACATAAGTCTGCTATTAATATAGCAGTTTGATAAACGTATAAAGCCAACTATGAATACAATTTTAGTAAAGAATGAGTAGATCATTAATAAATTAAATAATATTAAACTGCCTTCAAGATGACAAATCCGACCACCCTCGTACCAACGGTCGAAGGCTAACAGTGAAAAATATCATAATCAAAGAGAAAATTTAATAAAATTATGATGTACTTAAGTGTAAAGTTGGGAAAAACTTTAATTTCATATTGATAAGAGCATTCACAAATAGAAACTTGATATATCGTTTAATGATCTAGCTAAAGCTAAGAAAGAAATAATTTTTAATAATTGTAATTGTTATTTTACAGTGAAAACACAAAGTAGTACTTTTATTATGATTTTTAGTTTTAATTGTAATTTGAACTATATATGTTAACTTATTATAGTGCCGTAGTAATTGTTTAATTGGTAAAACATTTACTCCAAGACCTAGGAAAAAACAGCAAAAAAACTAGACATACCAAAAGCAAACATTAAAATTAAGACGTGTCATTGTGTCTTTTTTTTAAATTATAAGATTCCAAAACCTATTTAAACGGAGACCTTCTTATTTTTTCTTGAAGTTATTAGGATGTTCATATAACCCAAAAGCTCATAATAATGAGTTTGTCTTAACAATATTTCTATTATATGAAATTGGATGTCATTATCTAAATTATTTAAAGGATGTTCAGCTACCGCAGATTTCTCGGGTTGACATAATCTACAATTTTTCATATGTTCTTTACGTGTTACGTCAAAACTACGTATTATAGTTCTAATGTAGACTTTTGCACAAGAATATGATAATTTGTACACTCTGGAAGATGATAATTGAAACATATTAAATGTTATTTATTTTTTCTTATAGGTTTAAAAACAGTCGTATAAAGTTCTAAAAGGAAAAAAAGCGGTACCAACATTAAGTGCTAGTTTTTATTTATGCTTATGTCTAGCAGGTAACATTATTAATATCTTTAAGTAAATATCCATTAGCTTGTAGTGATCTGGTTAAATATTTGTATTCAAATTTAAAAAATTCAGGATTACAAGTTGTTTTGCTCGATCAACTATAAATTTAGTTATACCAATTTTTTGACGTGACGTGATCCATACCATTCATAAAACATAAAAATTCATGTAATGCTTCTTTTCTTAGCCCTGTTGTAACTAATTTTTACGTGCAAAAATTTGAAACATTCGCGTTACAAGACGCACCTGAAAAACCTTTAGTTTGTTATAGATATGTATATGGCACATTTCTTATTGGGGAAAAAGCACTACGTGAATTTTTAATTGTTATAAATGTATTCATCTAAGCATCCAATTTATCATGGAGAAGGAAACTAATGGAAGTTTACCATTTTTTGACGTACTAATATCTAAAACTAATAAATCACTACCTTTTAAGGTTTACCGAAAATAGACACACACTGATAGATACCTTTATAAACTATCAAACTACCATCCAGGTCGAAAAATTGGTGTAATTAAATCTTTAGTTAATCGACCAAACGAGTTTGTGATCCTGGTTTTTTTCAAAGATGAATGTAAATATTCAACAAGATCACTACAAGCTAATGGATATTTACTTAAAGATATTAATAATGTTACCTGCTGGACATAACCATAAGGAAAAACTAGTACCCCTTTTTTGCTTTTATAACTTTATCCGACTGTAAAAATAGCTTACATTAATCTTTTTTACTTTTAATATTGTCATAAAAGTAGGTTTTGGAAACAAATGTGACATGTAACTAACAATCAGTCTTTATCGTCTTTAACGGCTTGAGTTCGCAGTGATATGGTTGTAATCTCTGTACGGTAATCCCGCGAAACGCACAGAGTCCATCAATAGCATACTTAACAAATTGTTGCGTATGCTGATTTGTTATAGCTAAAAGCTCACGTTTGAGCATAGTTTCTTCAAATTGTATCTGTTTGGAACTCTCTCCTTTTTTCCATGTAGTTGTTGGTAAGCATTCGACTTGCCTAGAATGGCAACTTGCATTATCCAGAACAATTAAATCTCCCAGTGGAATGGTTGTTCAAAATATTCTTCAAAAACATCAGCGTTTATATCTTCGTGTTAATCCCCAGTGTGCTTGGACTCAAACACAACCAAAACCATTTTTTAAGAATCCATAAGCGTTACTTATATGTGTAATAATTACTCGTCGACCTTTGCCCGATAGTGGATTTATTCCAGTTGACCAACCGTCTTGGACTGCTTCATGGCGACTTGTAACATTTTTATCTTGCCAAATTTTCTTTACAGTATATCCTTCGTTCAACCAGGTCTTATTGAGGTAAAAGATTTCCCGTCCTTCGGTAGGAAACTTCTTCATTTCACGTAGGTATTTGCGTTTCCAGGAAACAGTTTGGAGCTTATCAATTATCATTGATTTTCGATTCACTTTTTCCCACGAAAAGTTAGGTACCTGTTATGTCCTATGTAGTGCCGACCGACACAATTGTGGTCCATCAACGTTTTCTTTTAGTACTGCTACTATTTTGTTGATGGTAGGAATTTGTTTATTAAAATAGAGAGAATGGATTTTTCTGCTAGTATGAAGTTTTTCTTCCTCTTGAGCTAGTCGGTTCTTTCAAAACACCATCTTTTTGTTTTTTTAATAATCTGTGTGTTGTTGACTTCCCCACTCCCGTTTCATTAGAATACATCTCTGCTACACTATCTACACTATTTGTCGGATTTTGACTTAAGGCATTATCTACATTCAGAATGATGATTTTTGATTATAGAGAGCGAACTAAGTTTCAAACGTGTTGCTGGAGAAAAATCGGAAGATGCCATTTTCACTACCATTTCCACCAAAACTCGTAAATAACTGAGCGTTTTAAACTGCATGTTTTGAATAACAAATGTGGTAATTGCAACTTAATGCATCCACGATTAAGTGAGTCATATTTCTAATTTACATATAATTAGATAATAGTGTAATGAGCACTTTTAAACTTATGCAAATTTTCTGCGTATTTCAAACGATTCTCGTTATCCTGTACTATACAGTATTATCTGCTTCAGTAAAGATGATGTTGGTATTAATTCAATATCTCAAACAATTTGTGCGTAACTAACAAAGATATAGCTCTCGCTTCATTTCTTATTAAATGAAATGCTAAATCGATTTACCTCAATTTAAAACAAAACATGATAATGACGTCACAAACTTGAAACAGATTAAATGCACGTTGACAAACCTTATTGGGTTTGATAAAAAAACTTGCAGGTTACTTAGAAAAGACTTACATATTAAATCACTAATTTTTTTCTTTTGTACGTAGTTAATAGGTTATAATTACAATTACAACTATATTTTTAAATATTTTATACGAACATAAGAAACTGAAAAGTCAATGTATTTTACAGACCTTATAGTACATGCCTTTAACAAGTACGCCACTGACCTGTCGCTCTCAAGATGATTTATTACTCTCTGATATTCTGGGACGTACTATATCTGAACATGCTTTAAATAACTTAAACTATGACCATTCAATTTGATAACAGAGAAATATTGTCAAAGCAAACTCATTATTATGTTCGTTTACAACGTGAAGGTATTGAGATATATAAACATCCTAATAACTGCAATAGGCAAGAAGGTCTTCTCTTACAAAAACACAGCATTATAATAATTTAACATATACAGGCTGATCTTTTTAAATGGTACCAACATTGTGGATTCTGAAAGCGTAAGAAAGACGAGATAGGTTAAATAACGAAAAAGGTGCAGTTTTAGGGAATCAATCCATTTATGTCGAAACATGCTTTAAATGCTTTTCAGTTTAAGAGTTATGCGAGGAAAACCAAAAATTTTCGATTTTTGCCAGTAATAAGTTTATTTTTGAAAATATTAAAAAAAGGTACAGGAAAATTTTAGTTGATTCAATATTAGCTATCTCAAGAAGATAGCTAGATTCTCTCTACGACGTTTCGTGTCTTTGAGTATATCATCAACTTTTTTTTTCAAATACGGACCTCTATTTTTACGACGTTGTTTTTTTAACAAATAACCATCATCAATAACAGTTATGAGAAAATGTTATTTTAAATTTATAGAAACTACTGAATTATCAATTATCAATTGACCTCCATTGCTTTTAATGAACAGCTTACATCTACTTAAATAAGATTTATAACAATAATTATTATTTCATCCCACGAACTCTATCGTATTGTTCGCGTACGATATTTTCTCAATTTAGTATAATACCTTTTTAATCACACCCTGTAACAAAAGTTTATTACTTATTAGGTAAAACATTGACTGATAAATTGAACTCAACGGTAAAATGTATCTGATATTGCATTATTTACTAATCCAAAATACGGAGGATCAGTTCCTATTCACTGCGATTGTTTGCAATTTGTCATTTCTAACTGCTTCCTTAAATTATACTATTTTCAAATTTATTTATAATTGTTCAAATAATAACCTTGATTCTGCGTAAAATTCAATGCACTGTCTCTTTTTAACAGAAAGGCAAATTTCTAGTGTGTTTTACTTTTGTAAAACCTGCATATCAACTTATTCATAAAATGATTTGAAAATGTTATTAAATAAAAAACATAGTGGCCTATGCTATGACCGCTGTTTGATAGTATTTGACAGTTCACACGTAGCAGCTAATTATATTAGAATGATGTATTTTCAAATGAAGAAAAACGGATATGTTGTTTTTATTCGCAAAATGCAACAGAAATCCTCTTGTTGAAAGAAATAGTTATGCTGAAATGTACCAAGGTCGAAGAATACCTAGCATGAGGTTATTTAAAAATTGGAAAAACTTACGAGAAGGAGCGTTTCATAAGAAACATTTCAGAAGCAAACATATTACTCGACCAGGAGGTGTAAATGAAATCAAGGTTTTGGGTTAGTGCTATAAGTACAGAGTATTTTGAAATAAATCCGTAAACATTCTTTGTTCTCTCAAAAATAGAATAAATGGTGGATGTTCAATTCGGGAAGCTTCTAACGAATTTGGATTGAGTTTTGGTTCAGTAAAGAGAATTTTAAAAATAAATATAACCCATACAAAGTAAGAAAAGTACACCATTTATATCCATGCGATTACCAAAGAAGAAAACGATTTTGTCGTTGGATTATACGAAAAAATCGAGAAGTGGGAAATATCTGTAAAAAAATATTGTGGTCTGGTGAATCTAGATTCACAAGTAATGGATGCTTCAATAGCAACATACATTACCAATGGTCAGATGTAAACAACCACCACCATAGAGAAACAATCCTCTAAGAAAGACTAGAAATTAAAGTTTTTCTCAACTTTACGCTTACATTATAATTTAATTAAATTATGTTAAATTTGCTCTTTGATTATGACATTTTCACTGCTAGCCTTCGACCGTTAGAGGGTGTACAGATTTGTCACCTACAAGGCAGTTTAACAATATTTAATTTATTAATGATCTAGTTATTTTTTACTAAAATTGTATTCCATAATTGGCTTTATACGTTTATCAAACTGTTGTATTAATAATAATAATATTTATTAGTCCGATAAATCCTGTAGTTGGATGTAGGACACGTTAATTATACTCTTAACATAATATTAAAATGTTACAACTGCATCTACCTATACAGACATCACAAGATACTGAAACAAACAATAAGATGTATATAAGACAGCATTAACAACTAATGACTAGATGATAAACTATATCACATTTAACAATATATATATATATATATATATATATATATATATATATATATATATATATATATATATATGTAGTATGTATGACAAGTCACATAGAGATATACTTAAAGTACGTACTGCAAGCGGTAAATGCTACCTTTGTAATGAGTTAAATAATTACATATTATATATATAATAGCAGGCTTATGTTTGCGTTTTCATATTTCATAAATTTATTCTAACATCTTAAACAATTCTTAAACAATTACCACTACTGAGGACGATAACTGTAATTGTTATCGAAACGTATAGACTTATGTAAAATATAAATATAAAAATACACCATTAAAAACCCAAAAAAGCCAGATATTTTAATGAGAAACGAATTTATATTGCTATGGACCCTTTTAATAATCTGTTCTTGAAGATCTCGTGTATTGAGTACTGGTACATGTGATATGTCCCCAAAGGAACTTGTCTAATGGATTACAATCAGTAAAACGAACTCTGAAGGAATTTATCTCATGTTAGGATCGACATTAACCACTTCTCCTAGGTCAACTATCCGAACCGGCGTTTTCTTTTAACTCAAAATTAGAGGTAAATAAGGAAAAGTTTGCAGAAAGTGGTTGAGCCTCCCTAGTTTTTCCGTTCACTATTGTAATATGTGAAGCTAATTCTGGACATCTGCGTAGAACCGTATTTATGTAAAGTGGCACTACATGAAAAAAATTTCCTCAAACAACAATTAAACTGATAATCTTCCTGCTTTGGTTTGCATTGTCAATACGTGAAGGCTTATCTGTCCTAAGTAAATGATAATGGCATATAACCTTTAATACGAGTTTTACGAAAAAAGTACGGTTGCGAAATTCAATGTAGACTATAAAATGAAATATTAAAATTAATTGATTGCCTAGTGGTGTAATTTTTTTCTTCAAGAAATGTATCACGTCCCACCCATGCTTCCACGGTGGTGTCAAATTCATATTTTTGAAATTTAACAATGACGCGTATAAAAATTCAACACTCTGCGCCTATTGCACAAAGGTGGGTGACCTGGCGAATCAGAGTATTGTAATATTTGTGTTTATATAAACAGAAAAGGTGCATTAGTTTTGCCGCGTGCTGACCCGAGGCTAGTTTTAAGATAAAACAAAATCCAACTATGTTCTTCCCTGCTTGGCTCAAGTATATTAAGTGTAACAACAGTCGTGTCTGTGAAAATCAATGCTAAAGTAAGTTTGTTGGTTGACTTGAACACGATTGTTCTTCAATTTTATGAAATTTGGCTAGCTGTTGGTCGCGTTTTCGTTATTAGCCTTTCTTGGGTTTTTCTCTTCAAGTCTTGTACCCCTGATAAGCTTCTGCACACTTGCGATATTTTAGCTGGTATTACTGATACATGTAAAACCAAGTAATATAAATAAATTAAATTAATAAATAAAATAAACAAACTCAAAGATAACAGCATCACTGTACATATTGAAAATATTATCTATTGATAGAATGCCTGAAGAAACGGATTGAATAAAATGTGCTTATACGAACACGTCAGGCGCCGGAAAAAAATTACACAATACCGAACACTGATCACTCCCGATGTGAGCGTTAACAGATGAAGTCATTTAGATATTCAGAATATTCACTTATGGTAAAAACGTGTTGGTCACACGTTTTTACCGTTGTGGCGCCCCTGGGTTTTGACGCCTGAAGCGACCGCCCATCACGAAATAAATTGCAATGTTTCCCAAATTAGTCCATGGGGTTAAAGCTGTTACATATACGATGAATAGTTCTACTTAAATTATTAACTGGAATAAATGGAATTTCTTAAACAAAAATAAATTATCAATTAGTGAACTAATTAACTCAAAAGTGTAAAGATGGATTGCACAATACTTGGGAAATGTCTAATAAGTCATTATAATGCAAATAAATATAAATCGTGTGCCTTATACGAGGTATATAAGTTCTAGGACTTTTGATACATAATGACACAATAGAAACATGTTTTAAAATTAGCCTATGGGGAGTGGAAATTCAGAGATTGTAGATTTTCAATTTTCCTAACGATGTAGCATTACAAAACAATACAGTAGAAAATTCTGATTATTTGCAGAATACTAAAGGAATACTACCTTGCTGTAATTTACATAGCCATTAACACACTGAATTGAGATAAGTTTTAAATCACCGGCTTGATACCCAAACGGTCGTTTATTAGTAATTAAAACAATAGGGAGTCTAATTTGGAGTCGGCCCAAACACAATCCTTGTTTTGAGCGCGATTCTTGAGTATTATTAACGATGAATTAAATAGTAATAAAAACAACAGGGGACCAAAATTCTAGTCTTGCGGTGCACCAGATAAAACACAATCCTTGTTAAAAAGGTAGTTGTTGACTATAGCGATTGATCAAGGGGTCCCTTTAGCAAAATTTTGAATGAATTATATCACCTCCTTTTTTAACAAAAGTGCAGGTTTGGTGTGATCAAACAATTGTTAACAGCTTTTCAGAATATATATCAGCACTTGATTGCTGCTAATATAATTTGAGCGCTTCACTTACGTCCGCAGTTGCTATGCAGTTAGTAAGCATGTAGCTATTATCGGAAAAGCAACAATCATTCGTGTTAAATTGTTTTTTGAAAAGGTTCGTACATTTGAAATATAATATGGAAACACTTCTACTATGTTCCTGGAAGGGTTATTACATATACTGGAGTAATGATGTTTGTTTGTTTACAAATCGTTTTTTGTGTTGTAAGAAAAAGTATTTTAATCCTTTTCCTAAGCTTTTCACTGTATAATTAAAAATTTCTAAATTTTTGTAAAAATCAATCATTGGAAACACATTTCTCAAACAAAATTTCTCTTTTGCATTCCGGATAAGGATTTTCAAAACCTGATATTACTGTCGCACTCAAAAAACAAACTAGACTACTTTAATTTTCAAATGCTCTACACCTGTAAACTATATTAGACAAAATATGTTATTGAATCAACGATTCAAAAAACTATTTTGTTACATTACAAAATAAATAGTACCGAAATCTAGATGGCCGAGAACCTCCGATTGTGGCACCACTGGTAATTCTCACCTTCAATTTTTGTTTTGTAACAGGGTTCTTAATTACAATAATTATAATTAGTTCCTTCGAAAATTCTACTGTTAACTGATCTTGTACAATTGTTCTTTTTTAAATTGTTGATCAAATTTCCAAAACAATTAAATAATCAATTACAGGTTATACTAAAGTATTCGCGTTTATTACTTTTAAATAAATGAAAATTGTTCCTGAAAACGTTTAAACTGAATAACTTTAATAACAGAATATTATTCATTTAAAATTCGATATAAGCAAAGACGACTTGATTGCATTAAAAAAAGGAAATCCTATGTTAAAGGGCACACGCATAAAATAGAAATGCGATATCAAATAAAATGATGACAGGATTACACTCGTCTGTGATTCCCAAACTGCAATGCCTTTTTTCAGACTTTTCTGTACTGTATTCCAACTAAAATTTTGTGTTTGTGTTTTGACCTTGGGCAACAAAAGCGAATTATTTTATGCACAAAACACAAAGGATACCTCCTTTATAGTATTGTGCTTTGATAGTAATAGGCCGATGTAGTTTCGTAGCAGTTGTGTACTCACCTATTACTTAGATGTTATTTTCTACCACCTTATTAGATGCAAACAAATAATCGCGTCGGAGTAATAATACCGCTTTTTTATTGAAGCTTGCACTGTTCGATTCACTTTTTATTCCCATTCGCTCATGTGTGATACACGATTAATTTTTACTATTTCACTCCAAATTTCTTTAATTCTTACTTTTTAACTTATTTATGTTTATTCAATACACTTATTTATGTGCACAACAGAGGTATTTTTTTTTCTGTAACTATTGCAAAATATTTAAAATTGGGGGTACTTTCGCTTGTAAATCTAAGAAATGACTAATTCACTTCCTCTTTTACGTATTCATTTTTACCTTCCAACCTACATATACATATGTAGGTTTTTCACTATCACTAAATCGACTTATTAGCTTATTTTACACTTTCGACCAAGTTTCGCCAAGATCGGCCATCATGTTTGGATGTCTGTGTGGATGTATGGTAGTATCGAAAAAAGGAAAAGGCCACGTATTTCATTCCCTCCTCAAGGGGGAGGGCGGGCTGCTCGAGCTTTCCGAGCACCTTCAGCCACAATCATGGATTCCCAGTATGCATACATGCATTATGTATGTATGCATGGTGGGATTAAGGTTGGGTGTGGTCAGGATACGATCGGAAGGAACGGAGTTAGGGTTCTGAGGGGGAAAATACTACCCTAGCATTCGCCTAAGTAGCCGCACATGGTGTGCATATACGTAGTGATCATGCCGCTACAGTGATGAGGAAACTCCTGAAAAACCTCATACAAGGTAGACAGTAACGGGAATCGAACCCATTATTTCCCGAATGCTAAGCAGGTCGTGTCACCACTACGCTACTAGCTCGGTGTGTTAGTATCCACGATAACTCCAGAACGAAAATACCTTCGTACTTAAATTTTTGTGTTTAAGCTTATTTGCATTTCGCTTGGAGCTGATTAGATTATAGGGCAAATCCAGCGGCGGAAAGGCAGTTTTTGGTTTTTATCAAATAGCAGCTGCATATTTCATAGATATAAAAATTCGTAGCATGTCAATTAATTATGTTCTATGCAATTTTTTGATATGATACGTAATTTAGAGGCAAAAAAATGTAGACATATTTTTTAAAGAAAGTTTAATTTTACATAACTTTTCTTTATCAAGTATGATTGAAAATGGTTAAACTGTATTAATCTCTATCTGACATGAAGTTTTAATCGTCATTCTGACTTAGAGTAAAATTTTTGTTTTTACAATGTTGCCTGTTTTCGTTATAAACGTATGAAAGAGGTTGTATAGTTACCCTCAAGAAATTATAATTAAAATGATTTCATTTCCTTTAATTATTTAAGTTAGCGTCTAGAGGTCTATTAACCTCTGTTTGACATGATGTTTTAAACGTCTGTTTGACATAGATTATTGTTTTTGTTTTACAATGATGCTTATTTTCGTAATTTTTCATTTCTTTTAATTTCCATTTTGTAGGTTGGAAGGCATTCCACACCAGATATTTTTCAAACCATTATGCTAAATCAGCGTGTTTTTTATTATCATCTATAAAAATAATTTCAACTATTTTCTATATTCAAAATTCTTCCTTTTAGTCGTATTTAATTTAATTGATAATAAAACAATAATTATTCTTTTTAGTGCTTGCTAGATACAAAGTGTTACAAAATGGTGCGAAACTCAAAATTCAATTTAAACTATATATTTCCCATTACATTACGTAGTAGCCACCGTCACACTACGTTAAGGTTAGAGCATCATTTTCGGTTATACGGATTTATACGAAGTAATGGTCCGAGTTAAATACATGTTGTAGGAAAATATCGGCAACAGTTCAACGAAGCAGCACGTAAGGTTGTAACGCTAGCGGTTGTTGAGAAATTTTGTCGCACTAGTAGTGCGATATGTCAACGTAAAGACTCTTCGCCACCGAGATAATGAAGGACGTGTTTGACCAAGTCTTGCATTATTCAAAAAGAAATCTTGTAGAATTGCACATAAACTGAATATCAGTAAACGTCTACATGTCTAATGTTCAAATCTATTGGCGGTTATCCATTACGAATTCAAATGGGACAACGGCTAAATGTTGTGGAAAAATGTGTATTTAGTTGTTAATGATTAAAATTGATATGGTTTAAAGATTTGGTAGAAGTAGGATATTAAACATATTGAATACATGTATACATTATTAGCTAACGTATTATTCCAAGAGTGTCGTTTTGTAGATCTCTTATTAACTCAAGTAACTAACAAGGATAACATCAACAATAAATTTCGTTTCTTGTACGAACAGTTTTGATACCAACTTAACGTAAATGTCAAATGTACATGTCATAATGTTGTTTGCAAATAAAAGACAAAAGTTTAATTTACGTATCGTTGATGTACACACGTAAAAGATATTATTTTCAATAAAACTTACAATATAATAACCTAGCGGATAATTTTGGTAAGTTATTCTAAAATGTTGCAAAATTTTGTAAATATTTGTAGGTTAAGACCAATGAACTCTTCCAAAAAGAAGTAATTGTTCCAATAGTTTTCTACATAAAAGTGGCGGTTTTAAATCTTTGACGGCGTCGGTGCATGTAAACGATGTAAAGATCAAAGTATTAGATACTAAGGTCGCCTTGAGTAAATATCACCGGGCCCGTACACTGCACTCCTTGTCCGAACTATAACGGCAATATATTCTATAACGCAAATTTGTGAGTTAATGGTTATTTATTGATTTATTCATAAAGATTGAATTTTAGGAATTCCACTAATCATTATGCATTGAGAAAACATTCGAATTCCAAAATACGAAAGCATAATTTCAATCATCGGTGTTTACACTTGTTTGTGTAGAAGATTATTATATTGCATTTCAAAATTATTGTTGTATTTAATATAATTGAATTATAGTACTTTTTATAAACTTATTCAAAGTATCGTTTAAACATATTATAACCCAGTGTTTCTTACTTATTTAGTACATTATTACACCATAATGTAATAAAACGTATGACAATGTGTTGAAAATAATTTATTGTTATAAAATATAAGTTAATGTACAATAAAATATATGTTATTAATTAGATTATTATTAAGTTTTTGGAGAAAATATTTGTTTGCGTTAAGAATTCAATTAAAAACAAGAATTATAAATGTTGACTACATTTCATCTTCTGTATATGTGTCTTCGTTTGGATTTATAATAACTGGATTGACTTGGACATCATAAACTTTTTCTTGTTCCCAGCACTTTAGAACTTCAGCTTCTGCATGTTTAATCGTTTTTAACCAAACTGAAGGTGAAACCATTTCTAACGCTTCTTTCCACATCTGTTTGACATTATCATCCCTATAACCATCTCTTCCAATGTGTTTATCATAAGTTTTGCTTATACCATTTCTATTAGGTTAAATTGACAGTGGTAAGGAGGCAAGCGTAAAATTTCATGTCCATGTTCTCTAATAATATTTTCGACCAAATATTGTTCTCTTCCTTATGTAGCTTTGCTATATGTAGTAATTCCGTTTGAAATGCTTCTTTTCATAAGTAATTTTTTTCCCTAAGCCACTCTGCAATTTCTTCTTTTTCCAATTTGTGGTTGGTTGGCGATTGACAATTTGTGAATGGTAAGAGCATTATCCATAACGATTACAGATGGTTTTGTTAAGTTTGGCAAAAGATGATTTTTTTAACCATTTTACAAAGGTTTCGGAATTCATACAATCGTGATAATCACTGCTTTTATTTGTGGTAGAGAATATAAGGTCTGCTCCCTCCACAAAGCCATCTTCTGTTCCAGCATGTAGAACTATATAACGTTTGCCTTCGCCACCAAGATTCTTAAAGCATTTTGAACTGGAATCTTGCCATATTCTTTGTTGCTTCCTTTTGCAAATATCCATGTTTCGTCGAGATAAACGAACTGCTTGTAGATATCTTGTTTCATATAAGTGACGTAACTTCATAAATTTTACCCTCATCGATGCTATTGAAGTTTTTTCGCACAGGGCTTTTCTATTGTTTGTTTGCTTGAAAGAAAATCCAATGTCCAACAAAACGTGATAGAGGCTTGTCCTTTTACACTCAACGATACCTCTTTCTTTAATTTTTGAGCGTATCTAATGTAACATGTTCATGATTAATATATGTTGTAAATTGTAGTACGGATTTCACTTTTTGTCATTGATCCATGTCTTTTGTTTTAGACTTTTAGTTGAGGTTCATTTTCCTTGTTTTCTTCTTGATTTTGATGTCGTCGTAAAGCATTAGAAACAGTTTTGGTGTCAATTTTCAAAGCATCGCTAACCCTTGCATGCACTGCTGTTAATGGTAATTGACCTACGAGGCATATATATATATATATATATATATATATATATATATATTTTAAAAGATCGGTTTTTCAGAACCACATTACTTTCTAGTGTTCATTTAAAGTAAAGATTAATTCGCTTTTACAGAAAGAGATAACATTAATGTTTTCATTTATAGCACATCAACATGTCTCGTAGGTCAATTAACATTAACAGCAGTGCATGCAAGGGTTAGCGATGCTTTGAAAATTGACACCAAAACTATTTCTAATGCTTTACGACGACATCAAAATCAACAAGAAAACAAGGAAAATGAACCTCAACGAAAAGTCTAAAAACAAAAGACATGGATCAGCGACAAAAAGCGAACTGTACTACAATTTACAACATGTATATTAATCATGAACATGTTACATTAGATGCGCTCTAACAAAAATTAAAGAAAGAGGTATCGTTGATGTAAAAGGACAAGCCTCATCACGTTTTGTTGGACATTGATTTTCTTTCAAGCAAACAAACAATAGAAAAGCCCTGTGCGAAAAAACTTCAATAACATCGATGAGGGTAAAATTTTGAGAAGTTATATCTCTTATGTGAAACAAGATATCTACAAGCAGTTCGTTTATCTCGACGAAACATGGATATTTGCAAAAGGAAGCAATCAAGAATATGGCAAGATTCCAGTTCAAAATGCTTTAAGAATCTTGCTGACGAAGGGAAACGTTATATGGTTATACGTGCTGAACAGAAGATGGATTTGTGGAGGAGCAGACCTTATATTCTACCACAAATAAAAGTAGTGATTATCACGAGTATATGAATTCAAAACCTTGTTAAATGGTTAAAATCAACAACAAAAGCCAAAAAGATAAGTATTTTAATATGTGTAATAATGGTGAAAGCTTACATTTTCAATCAAACATTGTTTGTTTGTCTTTAATAAGAGTCATTTTAAGTATGAAATGTATGTGTAACTTTTTATTTACTTACTTATTTATTTATTTAGAATATATATATATATATATATATATATATGTATATGTATATATATATATATATATATATATATATATATATATATATATATATATATATATATATATATATATATATATATATATATATATATATATATATATATATTCACGTCGCCAACAGGTACGGTCTCATTAACAGGAATGGTTAACAAATCACAAGAAAAACATGTTATTCAAATGACGAAATTAAAATAAGTACTGATAAAGATACATAAAATATGAATAATATAAATAGCACAAAAAAGAACAAGATTTTAACTTAGAATTAATGTAATTCACTTGTTAGTGATGGCTGTGTAGTGTTTTAACCAATAATTAATTACTCACGATAGCTTTTGAATTGCTTTAGATGGCTTTGGTATGGATTAAATAAAGAATTTAAAATTTGACTTAATCTAGTACCAGATGAATTAGCTAAACAGTTTATTGATGAGGATGGGGCGTAGAAGGTTATGTTAATCCGCATAGATTTCAAAGGACAATAAAATTGAGATGGGAAAAAGGAGTCAGTTAGTGAATTTATTAACTTGAAAACATAGATGCCTGATGCCAATGTACGTTGTTCCTTTGCAGAGTATGGCGTATACAGTGTGTTCGTGAAGTAGCGGATAAATTCAATTAAAATTAGAATGGGAGTTTAGGAAGAAAACGCTGGGACCCGTCGATTTTATTTTCAATTTAGAATTTTTTACAGGGTGTGTCAAGAAAAGATATGACGTGTTCGACATTTTTTTTTAATATCAACCCCCATTTGTTATTGCAGAATTAGAAAGGATACATCTCTTTACGTCCGACAAGGTAAATATGGACGATAAGTAAATATTGAATAAGAATTATCGTAAACATTAAAAATGAGAAAATTTCATTGTCAATGTAAGAAAACGTTAAAATGATACGCGACAGCATTGTTATCGTGAGTTTATCTACAGTAACCATGACGATAAATAACACCTGCAAAAATATTCACTTGAGTCCATAAACATCTATAATTCAGTAAAGTATCTTTATTTAATTTTCATTTTACATACTACAAACACATAGGTAATATATAATATACTACATAACAAGGACGTGTAGCCTATTACGCACGAGTGCTTTATTATATACAATATAATATAAACGCGTGCGTAATGGCGAGTTGTGTACTATGCCTTTTCCTATAGGGTATGCGGGGAGTGACATATGAGTAATACGTAACTACCATAAGGTTATAAAAATAAAGTACTGAATAAATGTATTACAGGATTGTATGGTTGATTTCAATTTTCACATTACAAGTTAGAGCTCAAATTCGAACTAAAATAAATAGAACTAGTGACGTCACTGATTTTGTTAGTTAGCTTGAAACGAAACAAATTAACCTTACTTTGTGTATGGCTAATGATGGTATAAAACTTATTTTACTAATAGAAGTTCTAGGATAATGTTACGAATGCCTACGATTTTTGACCATTGTATCTTGACTGTTTTTATTTATTTATTAAGTATTTAATTCATGTAATATGTAAACAAGGCAAGTATTTTAAACTAAAATAATATTTTTAAATAAAAGAATAAGCATGCTTCATTTGTAAAATTACCTCCATTATCTAGTGTTTTTCGCATTCACTCGTAGTCTCCGCTATTATGAATACTTTGAATCAACAGTAAAGTAAATAGTTTCATTAATAAACTAAATAAAATTAATTTTTTTATTGGTGCCTCATTTTACCTATCTAAAGCACGCCTTAGCGTGTTTAAATCGAACTTTCAAAAACGCGCGTTTTAAAGTTACCATGGCAACATCAACAACTCAAGAAAGACGTCTAAATGACAATTTTTGATTATCGATCCGGCAGGAGTACCTTGCCGTCAAATAAAATATTACTAACAAATTTAACACCTTTATTTAAACATTATTTAACACTTTTAATTTTATAAATGAAAATAGAAAGTACAGTTAGTATTGTTAGATATATTAATTTTTACTTACATATTTTACATTATTTCTATTTTTTGATTTCAAGGTGCACCAATAAAAATAGCGTAAGTATTCGTGGATAACTGGTCTTTAAAACACTTATCTATTTGAGCACTCGGCTGCACCGTCGTGTTCGAAAAATCGTGCGTGTTTTAAAGACCTTTATCCACTTATACTTTAATATACTATATAGATTGTCAATATTTAAAAATGAAAGGTAAACGTCCAAACCTAATTTTATTGAAGATATTATAAATATAAATAACTTTTAATTTTATAACTTCTGTAATTTAAGAGTTAAAATTTATTGTAAAATTTTGGCAATTCTTTATAATTATTGGTTGCTTTGATTGATTTAGTACGGCTGATGACGTAGACGGAATAGATACCACTGTGGGTACTGAGGGTGCTGGTAAAGCTTCAGGAATGTTGCTTTAACTACTTGGAACAGCCTACAACATTTTATTTGCAGTTGTTATTTTGCTAGTCACAGAGTTATCAACTTTGCCATCTGCTACCGTTGATGACTTCCAACCCCGTGCCTTTTAAGGGACATTAAATCACCACCAGCATCTACAAGTAAAGTAGCAGAGGTTCTTCTAAAATAATGATCCTGTATCTAGATGGATTTGGCAGTTTGAGATATTCAACAATCTGTTTCGGTGTACTTCCTAGTTTGTTTATCCCTACTACTTGTCGTGTGCATTTACCTTTTGATAATTAACGAATATGTTATAAAACTGTTTGTTTTGTATCACGGATTTTAACTATTTATGTTTTTCCCGCAGCTTCAACATCTGTTATTTTTACATTTTTAATTCTTGCTTGACATGCACCAATGATACCAAATATTAGAATAACCTAAATGCTATGATATAGCATTAAAAACATGTAAACTTATATATGTACCTTTGTTAATAAAAATTCTACATTTGTTGCTTTTGATATAAATGTATTGACTTCTTCAGGAGTTAAGATTTTGATTTATTGGCCTTGTATCCTTTTGATTGTCTTTTAAAATGCCTTTAATTTAGAATAATTTGCTACATTAATGTCGTGTTTAATAGAAATTACACTCTTGACCATAATGAAGAACGTTTAAATTTACTACACTCGTATCTCAGGAGGTGTACCCATAAAGTTGGAAAGTACACCATCACTTTCTGTTTCACTATTCATTTTTACTAATCTTTTATTTCTAAATTAGCACGAACAGCAAAAATGGGTCTTAATAAAACAACTTTAAAAAGATGCCTTGATTGAAACAGAAAATATTTAATTTGCCATTTACAACAAACGGTTGAGAAATATTTGTCACTTGATTTTTTAATTATATTAAAATACAAAATTACATTGTAAATGATTAAACAAGTTATTACATGAAATAATCAAAGTCTATTGGCAAATAACCCTGAGTAAAATATATCTGCTTATAAATTAGAGATGAACTATTTATATTGAAATCCCCAAAACCAATTGTCAATATTATTAATTGGTTGCTAATAACAAATAACTAATACATTGAAAGTGTATTCATTTGAATATACTGAATAGTCAAATGTTTGGTCATTATCGGAATAAGTTAATGAAAACTGTGTGATCTCAGAAAACTTCAAACCACTTTTATATACGACACATCGAAAACTTTAAATCACTTGTCTTATAATATCATTATATTAAAGTTGAGGTTAAATAACACTTCCTATTTGGACATTTACTAATACAATGATTCTAAAATAAAATGTTTGTATTAGTTCAGTTTATATTTAAATATTTACCTTATAACCAGAACATTATCCAGTGAGTTGCATCTAGGATTAAATCTGTTACTGCATAACAAACAATGACATAAGTTATTATTTTAAGATTGTAATGTATTCCATTATTACGACAACCTTCTAAACACATTACGAAAGTATAAATTCTTTAATTACTTTCTTGTGCGATAAACTTAATTGAAGTCTAAAAATAATAAATTTTAATAAATAACATCCACCATTATTATTATTGTTATAAAGTGGTTTCTAATTACATTGTTGCCAATATTGTTTTACTTATACCTTAAATTCGTATAACTGTTGTTACATTATATATATATATATATATATATATATATATATATATATATATATATATATATATATATTGCGTAACAGTTCAATTTTCATTACGTAACGGTATTACATAGTGGAAAATTTACACGTGTAGTAGACAGTTTCGTTATTTGTCTTACGTATGTAGGAGTCGAAAAACATTAATAACGAGTTCTTAGTATAATCGTGCATTTTCAACATCCATTACACTCCAAGTCACATTTTAACTTTTTATTTTGCATATTGGATCTTCTACTTGTTATCTTCTTGAAGGCGCCTACAAATTTCTCCTAATCCAAACAGTGTTACCGTCCAAACCGCACTAGGCGTCGTGCATTCTTACCGAAGTAAGCGGTTGCCAAGCCCGCTACAGTGGAAATTGGCGGGTCGATATAAGTAAAATTATTGAAAGGTAGTTTCAAACATCTTACACTTACTATAAATCTCCAACTCACAATGTTAGGTCTAGGCGCCACCACAATCTTAAATTTTGCTAAACTAATTAGTATTAGGCAGGATGTTAAATTAATTCTATCTGACTGTGGAAGATAGGATTGCACCTACTCAGTAAAGCCATTCACCACTCAAAATCAATCACACTTCAAAAGAAATTTATGAAAACTTAAGACAATTTTGAAGTACCCGGGTCGTCGTAGACTTATTGAACACACCTCGTACATATCAAAATTCTCAGTCATAAAACGTTAATTTAAATACTTGTATACATATAAATTTAATTAAATTATTCTAACTGTTATAAAACTCTGAATTAAATAATATCCCTATTTAGAAAAGAATCATAATAAAAAGTCAGTTTAATAATTTTAAATCACCAAAACATTCGTTTGTTTCTGAAAATGTAAAATAGAACGGTCAGTACTTTCATTATCAATAACCTCTAGGTATTTTAGGAATACTTTATCTTTAAAAATCGTTTTTAAACATTCATCAATAGGTTTAAATTTTACTACGTCAATTCTGTAATTTCTACTTAATAAAAATATTCTGTTAGTAGTGTTCTGTATTTGATTGACTGTCAAACAATCCAAAATACTTAAAATAAAATTTTTAATCGATCTGACTCATTAGGCAGTTTCAAATCAAAATACTCAAAGATTAATTTCAATTACTTCAGGCTTTTGTTTTATTCTTAGATTACGCACTTACTGAACACTGTCAATAAAATATTTTCCGCGTTATCTTTAAATCTGCTTTCGCACTTTTCAAATATCTTGAAACGAAATCCACTATTATCTCGTTTCAATTCACACTTAAACTATTTATTTGTGAATCTCCATATATGATTTATCCCCATTATATGGGTTATTGCAGTCACTTATCTACATGCTGCTTAACTAAATTTTCACAAATAAGAAATCCACAATGATCATTCTATGGTCCTTCAAAAACGCGCGCGATCTCCTTATTTAGGCTCTCACCAAATGATTCTGACTCCACATCTCTTCAATTGGGCACTCGTTTATATACTCTCTATCAAACATTCTCGCGCCAAAACTACCATATACCTATCACAATCGTGTATTTAGTGCGTTTCTTGGGCCGTATGGACCAACGCAGTCGAAACTAAGAACAACGTAGCCATCTTAAATTTAATTTGTAAATTCACTTACAACTCTCCGACAAAACAACAACAAAATTGTAATTATATTCACTCTGTACATTATCCAGACCATAACTCATCTTTTAATGAAAATTTCGCGTATGGGCGCACCCTATTTCTATACAATTTAACGAATTCCATCACATTCTAACAACTTCATTCTTGAACATGCATTAAATTTTTCATTATTGCACACTATTACAAAATTTCTACAAACAAAAATATGCATACATATTCCTTACTTCACGTTAACAGAATATCAATATATCATAAACACACTCATTCATACGTCTATAACCATTTCTTTAATCCAAATTCTTATGTACACAGCAGTAAAAGACCAGTGGACAAACGGTTCTACCAGTGCCGTCTTAGTAACAATTTTGCCAAAGCGTTTTCAACCAAATTTAATGCTTTCAACATAAAATTTTCTACAACGTTCAAATATTCTTTCACATGGTGTCTAATGCTGCATTAAATTCCAGTGGCGTATCATTTACACCAACTTACATTCTGCATACACAAAAAATTTTTTCGTGCACATTCACTTAATCTACATTCAAAATACGTTCCATACGTTATCAACATACTACATATACATGATGCGTCAAAATAACTTTACAATGTTTGTATTCAGTTTTTCTTATAGTGCCGTTTTCTTGCACATTCTTGACTTCAATAAGACCTGTTTTATATATCCACTTACTTTAAACATCACATCTAGTTACTTTTTCAGTTACGTGTGTCTGGCACAGATAAGAACCACATATATCTGGTTATTTATTTTGTGACATATTTACATATCAGAGATTAGCAGAGATTCAAACCACATTTTCTGGTTACCTGCTATTTTTAATGATGACGTGCATCAGCTGTGGCGGTCACTATCATTTTAGCTAAGACGCTAACCAGCTATTTTTAGCTATGACGCGACCACCTTTGAGCGAGGACGCGAACCAGATATTTTTAGCAATGATCCGAGCCCATTTTAGATATTTTTAGTGACTTTGTAGATTGGTATCTCATCCAAATCTCGTCTTCGCGGGATTATGGAACTACGACGCCAACGACGTGACGAGGCACAAGAGGCCGAAGATCGTGCTGTGTTAAGTGAATGAATATTATACCATGTAGTTATATGCATATTTATTGTTACATATCTTAAGTTAGTTTAAGCTAGGTAGGAATGAAATCACATGTAGATACTATGCCCTGAATAAAGCAAGGTCCGATGAAGGTATATATGGCATCTGACCGGTATACCGTAGTCCTACCGATTAAAATGAAATATTAGATTGCTATCGCCACAACGTGACCTTGCAAATCTAGTGACCTTTTCAAATCTAATAACTTTCTAGTGAGTGTTTGACTTAGGAGCGATCTTGTGTTACTATTGCAGGCTTATCTTAGAAATAAAACTTGACGAATCTACAATGAGAACATTTGTATACTTTGCTGGTTAACAGAGAGTATGTAAAAGCACCAAATAAAAGCGGAGCTTATGAGAGCTTTATAAAATTGATTTATGGCTTATAACTTCCCGGATTGTCAGTAATAAATGTTTAGATAATTCAATTTGTCATATTCTCGTGGTATAAAACACTGCTGTTTAAATTAACATATATTGAAGTTAAATTTTTGTAATCGCCAAGAACAAATCTAAAAGGGTAGATTTTCTTCTATGTGTAATTTTAACCATTTACTACCTGTTCATGCACGTTTCCAATTGATCCATTTTATCAGTCGGAACTATGAAATAAATGCACTAGAATAATTGGTAACATTGGTTAATTACTAGTATTTCTGGATTCTTTACTTATTACATAATCTATTATAAAGTAACTAGAAATACGAAGCATATAAAGTCTGCTAATACTCAAATTTCAATTCTGTTTATAGCCCAGAATTAGTGCATAAACTTTAAAAATTAATTGACTTTTAAACACCTTAAGACATTAAATGGATTTTGAACAAGTAAATTAGAGGTATGATTTGAATCACTTTAATTAAAGAACAACACATGTGCTAAAAACATAGAACGTAATTAAAGCAATTTAGTTACATAATCTATGAAATTGTCTACAGTTATTTTTTTTTAATTAAACTGTGTTTTCCATTAAGAGTCCACTTAAAAGTTGTTTCACAAATCTGAACAAATAAATGGTATCGTTTCTCGTAATTACTTAGAAAGGAAGTTAGTAAAACAATATATATGATAAAAATCTTTATTGCAACATCTGGGTGTTTATGTACAAAAACATTAGTGTAATTAAATGACAAACATAGTGATGATAATTACATAGGTATTATAACAATTCTAGTCAGGTGGAAAACATTCCTAGAAATGAAACTAGTACCTCATATGGGCACCGCTTTATGTCAAAAATGGACAAACAAGGTAACTGGCTTTTAGAATTTAGATAGCACTTGCTTATATATTTGCAATAAATCTTAGTGAACCATGAAATGTGTTTACTACTAGCTACAAATTGCTTTATTTTTTATTACTAAAGAAATTGCCTCGAGAATGTTATGACTGTCAATTTAAAAACCGTATGTACAAAGAAAAACGCTCAAAAAATGTACATAAAAAGAAATAAAGAATACCGTTCAAGCACCGGTTGTATTAATTGATGCGGCATAGTGACGAAATTTTTCAATGTTCAATATTATATAAAATAAGTGATTGTTACAAAAAATATACATAAACAGTTGTATTTCACTGAATTAAACGCTACGCCCGTTATTTTTGAAATGCGTTAATCATGATCATTACCATATCATGAAGCCATTGAAAGAATTCTTTTTTATATTTAAATACCATCAAGCTTTGAATTACGAAATTTACTATACCAATTCTCGTATATTATAGTGATTAGTGGGATTTAATAAGCGAAAGGATACAAACAGACACCGCAAGCATTGTGAAAAAAAATTTATACATACGCTTGATAAATTAATGACTTTAAAGTCAGGTGAATACTAAACAGATCAAGACAAGTAGTAGTACTCGTTTTCCGTTATGTATTTTCAGAAGCTATAATAGCAATAATAATTTTGATGGGCATAGAATGCCGCGCCCTAATAAATACATTTGCTATCTATTAACACTCTTTTATACGGACACATTAATATTTTTGTCAAGGTAATTGAATTTTTTATATACTCACATACCTCAAATTCGAATCAAAGTTGATTTGCTCTAAATATTGATTACTTATTATATTGAGAGTAGAAAGTAGCGCAAGCATGTTATGAAAAACTGCATGGAAATTATAATAATAATTAACAAACCAACCGCAAGGGCATGGCGAGAAGTTGGCAAATTGGTATTTGCCTTAAGGAATTTTAAATACTAGAACATTTAACACCTCTTCATTTTAAAAAGTTAAGCTATTAACCTGTACCCACATATCGTTACAGTTGTTTACAAGGTGTTGCCTTGATACCAATTATTGTAGTATTTATTTTAATTCCAATTCCATAAATATTGTTTAGAATATATAAATCCACTTAAAAATGTGGGAAGTATTTATGTATAGCACGATTCCTGTATCTAATCCAATCATGAATTATTACTTTTATCTAATACAATTTACACGCTCTTATCTTTTTACACTTAAAGGCTTTTATAGGGAATTTCTTAACAAAATTTTATCTATAAATCTAGAAAAACTGTATTACGGATAAATTGTTAGTAGTGTATTGTATATACATCATATAACAAAGCAGGTAACCCCCAACTACACCAGAATCCATGAATTTAATTATCGATTACCAAACAAAAAATTTGTTAATGACCCACCTTTTCGTAAATACGTTTATGTTATGAATATAAACGTTCATTTTATATTAATTATTATTATTACAAGAACCGATTATAATAAACGTGCAAGGAAGTTGTAACAGCGGATATTGACAAATTGGCAGTAATTTAAGAGATCCTAATTTTTGAATTTGCAAATGGTCAAAACTGGCTCACCAAAATTATTGAGTAATTTAACTACTTTTTTTTTCTGAACATTACAAATACTTAAAATATTTCGATAGAGATTGTACAAAATATATACGTTTCGATAACAACCAGAGTTGTCGTTAAAAACTGTTAATAACTGTCGAACAAATGTATCACATATGAAAACACAAATAATAAGCTTCGCTGCTACCACTATCTATACAGGGTGGCCAAATAGTGCGACAAAGGTCAATATCTCCTGCACCATCAAATTTCACGAGCTATTAAGGGTTAAGAGATTCACCTTCTAAAATTATTTTCGAGTATACATGGTACCCCAAAAAGGCGACGCGGTAAAAATTTTATATTTCTTAAATGGGACTCCCTGTATATTTTTACATATTTTAATCGACCCTAAAATAAACACCGAAATTTGTATAACACATTTTTGCAACGTTGCCAATTAAATTGAAAAATTCCTTAAATTTGTGAAAAAACATGGGTCAAAGCAATTTGTAATATTTTTTAACCCTACTATTGTGTTATTTTGGTTTCACTTATTGTGTTCGGGTGATTATGACCCGGGAGCCTATAGTTGTCGTTTTATTGTCGTTAAATTGACATAACAGTAAATAATAATGAGAAATAAGATGTATTTATTACATATTATCATAAATGTTATGTAAAGAACATCTGAAAAACGTAGTAGTTAGGTAGTTAGGTATATACATTTATTTGTTACAGTTTTGACAGTAGTAATATACATGAGCTTTATATAGGTATTTTGAGCAATTACAACGTACCATATTAGTTTTATTATCATTTGAAGAGGGACAAAAATTACATCTTTTATGCTTGGTTGTGATTGATTGTTCTCTTACTTCGGCAATACTGGTTGAAGAACGTGACTTTATAACCATTTCAGCTACAGGAATATTTCGAGGGAGACGTTTTCTTTCTTGCAATAATGGAGTGATCAAGGGATTACCCAGTTCTTCGTGGTGCATGGTGCTCATGAGTGTAACATTTTTAGTCCGTTTCGGAATATAGGAAGCTATCGACGTGTCCTTGGTAAAGTAAAATTTTGAATAAAGAACTTCTTTCCTGTTGCAGACCAATGCGTCTGGCAATTCAGGCTAATTTTTGCGAATAGTGCCAAGCATGGCCATTTTTTTTTCTATAGCATCTACCCCAGATGGTACGAAGTAAAAAAATTATCTCACGTTACGTTGTGACCTTTTAGACCATAAGTAAGATCTAGCACAACTCTTTTACGTTGACTTCTCTCTGGAGGTTCACCTTCTTTTTTCCCAAGGTAAACTTGCAAGTTATATGCATAAGCAGTTACAGAATCGCATAAAGTCCATATTTAGCAAGTTTATTCGCGATGTACTGTCTAAAAGGACAACGACCTCTAAAAGATACCAGTTGCTCATCTACTGTTACATTTTCGTGAACATTGTAGAGCTTAGGTAAAATTGCAATCCATTCATCCCACAAGTCCCGTATGGGAGCTAATTTATCAGTTTCGCTTTATTGTGGTCGAGTTTTTTTATCATCAAAGCGAATTATTCGTGCAATTACATGACATCGTTGCCTGAATATTGAACGACATACATTTCCATCTCACAGGATGGCTGTTGCCAGCCAAATCTCCATGAGATTTATACGCTCCAGTTAGAAACAGTAGGCCAAAATATGCTTCTAGCTTAACTAATTCTTGAGTAGTTCTTGAAACGTGTCGCCACAAAGCCTTTTACCTCTCCATGAGATTTATACGCTCCAGCTAGAAACAGTACGCCAAAATATGCTTCTAGCTTAACTAATTCTTGACTAGCTCTTGAAACGTGTCGCCACAAAGCCTTTTGCCTCCTAAATTTGACATTTTCAAAATTAAGTTTATAATTTTGGGTGTGAAATATAAGAAGTACGCGGATTTTATATCAATTATTCTCGACGTAGCGTACCTCGTTTGCCTCGGAATCAACGAAATAATAATTACTGCTGATATCCTTCCCGATTGATGTGTCTTTGCATTCCATACTATATTGTCATCTTTTGAAGTTACGTGATTATCCGCATCAGCTTCATCTGAAATCATAGCTTCAACTTCATCATCCGATTCGCTATTATATAAGTCGGTTTCGGACAATGGTCTTCTTCAAAAGCATTAGAAACAGAAATACACAACAGTTTTTCAAGTTCGCTATCCGTAAGCACTCTCTCCCTACACTTTTTCAATAATAAATTTCAATTGTTAGGTATTTCTTATTGGAGTATAGCATCAAGTTTGATATTTACTACGAAACTAACACACAGATGCTCATGCATGCAGTATGCGCAATATTGCGTAATAATGTGACAATATTATGTATATTTATGAAAATAAAACAAAACTAATAAAATATATTCGTCTATGATAAGAATCTGCTTCTCGTTCTTCTAATTTGAACAACACAAATCACTGGGTCATATACGCCCAAACACATGAGCGAGTGTAACGAATGCATTAAAAAAAAAACTAATTATAATTTTCTAATATCAATCTAGGTACACCGTTATTAGAGTAATGAAATAAAAGTCATGCAGTGGCAACAAAATATTTAAATAAATTAACGAATTATCCACATTAGAAGAACGCGATTGGATCATATTGATTCGAACACAATAGGAGGGTTAACTTATAATAACTGGAAACAAACGGAAACGGAAAGAGGGAGTATGGCAGAAGTTTCTTAAGATAGCACAGATTAATGCGAACTTTAAACCTAATTTTCGAAAGTTTTTTAAATGGAACACCCTATATTTTATTACTTAGATTTGTAGAGAATTTAATCCTCTTTAACTTTTGTGGAAGTTTTCCTATGCCTGTCTTTACTAACTTTGGTGGTATTTCAATTTTTATTTAAACTGTAGCAAAAAACTTAATGTTTTTCACCATTGTCGTTTTTCTAGTCACCTATGACATCAAATAAAAACAAAATATTATCATTTTAAATAAAACGTCAGTTTGGTACTTTGTTTATTAATTACCATCAATATAAACATGAAAACAATGTATCCATAGTGGAAGATATGCCACAAAAACATCGGGTGTTCATTAGAAAATGTCAAATGTCATGTTACATTTTAGTTCTGTCAAAGCTCAAGTTCAAATGAAATAAGAATACACAAACTTTTTTCGATGTATCTGTCTCCGTTCAACATAAATCCAAAGCCAACTTGATGACGTTTTCTAATGACAATCCGATATTTTAGAGATTCAAGCTTGTGGACAATTCTTAAAGTAAATCATTACATAATTATTTGTTCAAAGTGGCACCCGTTAACTTGCATACACAATTCAATAAGTTTTTTAAAAGTGTGAGTCGAGTTTCTACACGTTTCCCGAGTAACAGTTTGAAAACAGTTCGTAATACGAATTTTCATATCATCCTTGTAGTCGGGCGTATTTTATATAACTGATCTTTTATAAATCCCCATATACTGAAATCCATTTTTGTTAGATCTGGTGATCTAGCCGACCATGGTACTGGTGCTCCTCTTCCAATCCATTGCTGCCCATGTGTTTCATTTAAAAACTTAGTAATAGGTCCTGTATAATGCATAGGAGCCTTATCATGTAAGAACCAAAGACGTTCACGAACTTCATTTGGTATCTAAACCACTAATCGCGGTAAATTACATTGTAAAAAATCCAAGTTACTCTTCCCTCAAAAAAATATGGTCCAATAACATAGTCTCCTACAACCCCTTCCCAAACTAAAGACCATCTGTTTTGTGAGTAGGTTCTTATGAAATGGGGATTACTTATAGCTTAATAATGAAAATTATGCCTATTAACGTTTCCATTTTTTTGAAATGTTACTTCATCACAAAGGAATATTAAATGTGCAAAATTTGGTTGTTGTCTCACTTTCTGCTGCACCCATGCACAAAAATTATTTCGCCTCTGAAAGTCTTCTTCATTTAATTCTTGCAGTTTTTGTCGCTAGCTCCTAGTATAAAAACCATATCCACCGATTCGGCATTTGAAAAATTCATTGTTAATCATTTTTGAAGAAACGATACACTAAATCACTTTAATTGTCATAATATAAAATAGGAAAAATATCAAACATCTCGACGGTGTAATATTCCGCACCTGAAATCCACATAAATGTTCTTTAATTTACTATAATTAAAATATTATAAATATAAAAACTAATATTTTAATTATTTTTTAAAGTTTAAAATCAGGGATGAGACACTCATTACTATATATTAAATATTATTAAACCTCCTTGAAAATGATATTCCAGAATACCCTCTACTGACAAAATTTAATGACATCATAATACCATGCAAAGTGGTCAAAAAGTTTTTACATTTTTATAATAAAAAAGACAAATTAGATGTTTTAGAAGCATTTGAAATTTACAAACATAAACAGAAAGTGCCTTTAATGAACAAACAGGGTGATCCTATAGACTCAGCTTTAAGAAATATTTTAAATATAGAATTATAATTTACATGAAAATTGCTGTTTTACCTTAATGATTTCTTACCATAACTACTTGTTTGTTATTTTACTTATATATGTTCTCTTGATAATGACACGTATTGTATTCAAACGCGTAGAGGAATAAATAATTATATAAAACAAGGAATTATATTGTGTTTAAAACATTAGTGCTATTAAATATGGAATATGGTAAAAGAATATAAACTTACTTATATTTTAGTCTTTAAAATCGTTTATATCAAGATAAATAATTCAAAATTTGTACGTTTGACGGTATAAAATATTTTCGTACTTTCATAGGGAAATTTTGGAGGAAAATTAATTCTGAAAAATAAAAGAGAATTTCAATTTTATATTATCATGACTATAGAAGAGAATTTCAATTTTATATTATCATGACTATAGAAGATCTGACTTTTTATACGTAGTATCCTTAGAAATTTCGTTTATTATCTGGATACCATCACAACAATGTCAGTAAATTGATTGAGTTGTCTAAATATTTTTACTATGGTCAAATTAAGCGATAGAGAATGAATTGAAATATTAATAATGACGGATATGGCGATAGAAAAAGAACGTAAGATCAGGTATGACAGTTATTTAACAATATTCATCCGGAAAGATTACCGGTAACTCAATCGGTTGTTACCAAAGTTCAAAACAAAGTTTCAAGAATTTGATCATGTTAGAGATTTATCAAAAACTAGGCGACCCGCAATAAATAAAGAAATGCAGCTTAATATGCTACTGGATTTGCAAGAAAAATACTCATAAAACAACTCGTGCTGTTTCTGCGGGTCATGAAATTAGTCAAAACTCGGTTTTGAAGAAACCAAAGTGGCACCCGTATAAAATCATTTTACTGCAAGAATTGAATGAAGACGATCCCGACCGTCGAATGGAGATCTGTAAAACTATGATGATGATACACGGGAAAGAACACAATATCCCCAGAAATTAAACGTGTGGGTGGGAATTTTTGGTGACAGGATGATAGGTCCATATTTTTGTAACTTAACTGGGCCAACGTACCTAGAATTTTTGGAAAACGAATTAATTCCTGTGTTAACCGTTATTTTTCCAAATCCGGAGGATTCTGACATTCCGAATAATACTTTGTGGTATCAACATGATGGAGCACCATCGCATTATGCAAGACCAGTTTGAATAATGTATTTCCCAATAGATGGATTGGATGAAGAGCTTCAGTGGAATGGCCCGCAAGGGTTCCTGATCTCACAACTCTCGATTTTTTTGTAGGGGTATGTGAAAAGTCAAGTTTACCGAGAGAAGTCAGACAATTTGGAACAATTAACAGAACGGACAAGAACAACAATTATAGGGGCACAAACGAATACTCTTGAAAACGTGCTACAAGAGTTTCAAAGTCGACGGTTTTCATTTTCACTTATTTTCCTTATTTTTTACTTAAATAATATTATTACTATTGTTAACGTTAAAGTTAAAACTGCATTTTTTACTTTTTAAATCTAATTATTTCAAAAATTTCCTTGTGAAAATGATCAAAATTTTTACACCAACATTTAGACTATCGCACTGCTTATTAAAAGAACAAATAAAAATTGGGAGTTGTCATTTAAAAAAGTTGCCAGTGACATCACTATTTTTAGAGGGATCACCCTGGTGATTACATTATAGCACCAGTAAATGTGCAATTAAAAATAAAAGTTGACCTGATTTCAGAATTTCGTCAAAAGTCAATAGTCTAAATTTTACAACCATTATTCGGGACTTTTTACTCAGACTGTATATTATTAGTAAGACCAAACTTTGGGTTTCAATGTATAATACAGTCGATACTAAACTAAATGCAAGAGTATCAGCAGTTGTAAAAACCATTTTAGCACTGATGCATAGATCAAAAATTAAAAAAAAACAGACGTGAATGATTAAAAACACAAGTATAAATTATATGTTATAGTGGTAGGGTTATTACCTCTTTAGGAAGACTGTTTCCATCATCCGTTAGTAATAGTTTATGTACCTACCTAATGTGTAAAATAAAGCGTTATAATATGATGGTTCTTGTCAAAATGAATACGAGTTCCCGAAAAACCCAAGTGAAGATCATAGCTTTGACGTATGATACGTACGGTATTTTTGTCCAAGCTGCCATTTAAATAAAATTGAACTTTAAAAAATGTTTCCTGGCGAATAATTATACTTTTTCACAATAGTTAAAATTTTGCACAATTAAAATATCCATTACCACAGTCGTATATAATAAATCATTGTAACTTGGCTACCTTATCTAGGATTATAACCTGAAAAGTATCTTATTTTTAACGCCGCCAGACATAAAACATTTTTTTCTTTATTATTAGTATTTAAATACGTACGAGTTATTTAGTTTACGAAAAATAGGAGTTCCCGTTCCCAAAACAGTGAATATTTATAATAATTTCTCATATAGAGCAAACATTGTAATTAGGTTAACTGCCCTTACTGCGCACCTTTGGTAAGTAAGAAAGTAAGTAATTGATAAGTTGTTAAATAGATCTCAAATAGGGTATTGCAAAATAGTGCCGGTTTGCCCGATTATGTGGTTATGGTTATTATGGGATTAATGGCGAATTACGAACATTAAAGGTATCATCACGTACAGCGATAATTTATGTAAAGGTTAATAAAAAATTATTGATTTGTAGATGGTTTCTGATATTTTTATCTGCGATATGTCACATTTATATTTTGAGAGTACGTAAATTATTCAATATGAAGTACACTTTCAAAACGCAAAGCTTACAAAGTTAAATAACATTAATCAACAAGAATAATAATGCCAAAAACATATTTTTCTTTAATTTAATAGCATTCTAAATTTTTTTTTTTTGATCATATGGTACAAATTCTTTTAGTAATTTATTATTAATTATACAATAAACCGAAATGGATTCTTTACGCCGCTTGATTAATGATCTTTGTTTTCCACTATCACTAATTAGGTATCAAGTAATTTATCGAGTTTTATCAAAACCAGCTACAACAAGTTAAGGGTAATCAATCGTTAAAAATCAGTAGGTTTATACTTGTTAAATAAATAACATGAAATAAGTGATTGTAACTAATCTAATTATTATTATGAAACATTCAATTTAGAACTGATTGCATAATATAAGCATTCACCTACTCTATGCAAATTAACACAGATTGTAATATAATGCAACACTTTGGATTTATTAACCCATTTCTTTTAAGAAATCAATGCATTGCGGTCTGATGTTTAGAGCAGATTATGATAAATCGATTTTTGTCGTACAACTTTTAATTACAGTAGCACGCAATGTGCATGTACCATACGTACTAATATAATTTAAATCCGATTACTAGTCCAGTCATTTTACCTTAAAAAAAGCCGTCAGTGCAAAAAATGGTGGCATCAATTTTTTTTAATCGCTTCATTTCTTTGTTTTAAACAACTTATTAAAAATAGAGAACGATCGCGACCAAATATCAGTGTTTTGCAAAAATCTCGTTTTCTATGGCTCGGTGGTCGATTGAACTGGTAACAAGAAAGAAAGTTCATAAAATTATCTACAAAAATGGTCATATTCATTTTTGACGTACGACGAACGGTTTGCGAAGTACAGAGAGACGAATGTGAACGTCGAACGCTGTATCCGTTTCCGCACCACCATTGAAGTAGAATACAAGGCGCGTTTTTGTACATGGTGTCCCCAGTAGGCCTAGTCCATGTTGAGTGTAAAAAAATTACGTTTCGATCTGTTAATTATTGAAACTGTAATAGAAGAATCAATTGTTAACAATATTGTCATAGTAGGTGAGGACATCGGTCAAGACACAATTTTATAATTTTTAAAGCTTTTACAAATATCCCCAATGTAAGCAAAATATTTTATTGCTACATGCAATAACCGGATGTGATACCACTTCTGCTCTATTCAACAGAGAAAAACTAAATACATTAAAAATATTCTAAAATTTGTATCAAGCTGCCGAAATTTTTCAACAAGAAAATTGTTCTCAACAACTTATGGAATGAAAATTACATTGGCAATGTGTGGAGCTCCTAAGTCGGAAACATCTCTTGATAATTACCGGTATTTAAGTTTTGCAAAGTCGACAAGATTCAATACTGCTGTAAAATTACCATCGCTTCCACCAACAACTGTGTATATTACCAGGTCCAAACATGGCTGGGAAGAGACATAGATCCACAACAGTGGGGCTGGATCTTTCATTTGTTTAGAGTCCATTACAACATTGTTACCACCTGCGTCAGATAATATTCTTAATACCATTTTTTGTAATTGTACGAAAAAATGCGGTGGAAATTGTGGATGCAGAAAAATTAGTTTATCTTGCTCCATTGTATGCGGCAACCGTCATGGACAATCATGTCTCAATGCAATGCCTGCAGCTTCTGCTGTTGATTGTTCCGATAATGTTTCTACTGAGAGTGATATTGATCTTTTTGTAACAAGTATCAGCAAAGATGAGAAAGATAACGAAGTTACAGACCTCCTAGAACCCAATAATGAAATAGTAACACATGAAATTTATGAAGACGAGAACAAAACGTAATTTTTTTACACTCAACATGGACTAGGCCTCATGAGACATCACGTAAAAAAAAAACGCGCCTTGCATTCTACCTCAATGGTGGTGCGGAAACGGATACAGCGCTCGACGTTTACATTCGCCTCTCTGTACTTCGCAAACGGTTCGTCATACGTGAAAAATGAATAGGACCATTTTTATAGATAATTTAATGAACTTTCTTTCTTGTAACCGCCTCAATTGACCTTTGAGCCATAGAAAACGATATTTTGCAAACTGATTTTTGACATTTGACCTTGAATAATTTTTGATCGTTCTCTATTTTTAATATGTTGTTTAAAAGAACTTAATGAAGCGATTAAAAAAAATGCTACCACCATTTTCTTTGGACTGAAAACCTAAAATAACTGGACTATACATAAATATACCGATATGATCACATATAAAAATATGCATCCTGGATATAAAATGTATATCAATTGGATTAATAATTTAGGACCTTTTATCAAATAATCGGTTATAATTGATTAATTACACATCATATTTAATAAGCATTATAATCAATTAAAAAATTATGATCGATGTACCTAATAACCAGTTGATTACAAAGTTGTAATATAAACCGATTAGAAGTGTACTTCATACCTAAATTGCCTCATTAGAAAATATAAGTATTACTTAATCTTTACTTTATTCCCGTAAAATGAAAGCTTTATTAAACAAAGTATTGCGAGGTGTTAATCTACTAGGTTCACATTTACCCAATTAATAAACTGTCATTAAAACGGGTTTTCAGTTGATATAGCGGCATTAAAGAGTACACGCATTTTGAACGTGGTTTGCATATCATTTCGTTATGAAACTAAATAAGGATTTTTTGGATATAACTAATTCAGGTTATTTTTGATCGTTTGTAATAATCTAATAACATTTGACGGGGCTGATTATGATTAGTAATTCCTTCACGTTTAGTAAAATACTGCAGCTGCGTTTACAAATAAATATTAATTAATTTAGAGCTGAATTGTGTAAAATATATTTTTGTACTCATTCTATGGAAAAAGAATGTTTATACTTATTCTCGATGCATGAAATGGAAATATGATTTTCCCGCACCCTAGTATTTTCTAGTTTCCGCTAACACCAAGGGATATTTACGTTACACGGTTGGTATTACGTTCTGATTCATAGAAATTTCTGAAAGGTCAATTGCCATTTGATGCAAAATAAGTTGCAACAGTGTTTATTATTGAAAGAATTACAAGGATTATACAGAAATGAAGTTTACATTACCTTTAAGTATGTAAATGTGAACTTATTAATAAAATTGTTTTTCAGAAGTGGAAGAAAAAGTGCAATTGTTAAAAATTCGCACATTTATAGTGCAATTACTGCAGTCCTTGTGAAACTGCTTTCTTCTCTGTCGCTCATTTTAACAAAGTTTAATACATTTAAGAACAATGACAGTAGGTTTCAGTTTTAAAAATCTAGTAGGTAGTCGCAGATTTATCAATTTATCACGTTACCAACCCATCATTAAAGAAAACTAAATAACGTTATTTATATATTTTGTTTTTTTTTAAGGTTATATGTTACAATAGTATATTAGATAACAAGGGATTGAAGTGACTCATTTAATCCCGCGAATAGAGTTTAACTATTCAAGGGATTAAGGAACTTCAATCCCGTGGTATCTAAACTATTTTTTGCACTTCGTGGAGTAATAATAGAAATAATTATATTATTTTCTAAAAATTAAAACATTACATCTATATGATAAATTTAAATAATTAGAAAAGTCACTTTGACAAAGAAGCTACACTATTCAAGGCCAATGAAATTTATGAATTATTTTTAAAATCCCAGATGTTTCAATGCCATAACAATATTAAATTATTTTTTAATCCCTAGAGATTAAAAGTAACACTTCAGTCCCCAAAATGGGGGAACCAAATAGTACTTTTAATCCACGAAGTGCAAAAAAGATATTGTACCTAACTCTCTCGGAAAAAAATTTCCCGCATTCGCACTAAATGCAGCACTCCATGCGCTCGTGCTGCAAACAAAGTTCCCATGCGGGAAAACTGTTGGAACTAGTTAAGTAAATAACTATTTCATATTTCACGATCCGAAAATATGATTTTCTTGTGTGCACATCAGTGTAAAAATCTGATTTCCATGCCTAGCTATGAATGTAAACCAGTGTTACCGTTGTTACCTGACTTTTCTTTTACAAAAGTATCATATCACATAAGTGTGCTTTGATAAATGTTGAAAATGGCAAAAATTTGACAGTTATGTTAGCTCCTATGTGGTGTCAAACTTACATTTATAATATTTCATGCGTTGTTTTGTTTGGTGTATTTGTACAATTTTTACAAGATATTATTAAACTTAGATAAATGTTTATTCGTTTATATTAAAAATAAAAACACTTTTAAAAACGTACTATTAATTCATCATCACGTATGAGATTTTCTTTGGTGGCGAGGCCCATTATGGCTTTCTTGAATCTTTGACTGCTACTTATAAAGCGGAAGAATGCTTTTGAGTAGTTACATTAACCTTTTTGTCTATAAAGACGTATAGGGTGAAAAACTATGTGTAAGTCACAGGGCAAAAATGTACTTTCCAGACCTCAAGAATTGGTTTAGCGAGTGAAGAAGGATTTTGTACATTACATCCCCCAAACGATGACCAACACTATGAAACCATAAAATTTCATTCTTGTCCACCTAGGAAATAATTTTAACCATTTTTTTAATGAAATTGATGCATAAATCTAGGTATTGGGCTTGAACGATAACCAACATGGTAAATTAATAAAATTTTGTTTTTGCCACAAAATACCATGTTCCCAATCACATTAGTGAATCAATAAAAATTTTGCATACTGCAGACTACAAACGATGACTGATACAGTGAATCTGTAAAAGTTAGTTTTTATCCATTGAGAAAATAGTTTTGGCAGACCCCAAACGGCGACCAACATTGCTAAACTATACAATTTGCTTTTGGTCTTTAAATAAAGATTTTGGATTACTGGTCCCAAAAGATGACTAACATAGTAAATCCATAATATTTGGTTCTTGATCGCGGAACAACTAGTTTTGACCGTTTTTTAAATTAAATTGGTACATAAAAATAGAGACTTTGCACATTACAAACCCCAAACGATGACTCATACTGTTACACTGTTCTTAGATATCGAGAAAATTCCCATTTAAATGGTGTATAAATAAAAATTTTGGGCACTATAGGCTCCAAACGATGACTAAGCTTCTTGCCCGCAGAGAAAATGAGATGAGCCGTTCTTCCGAGTTACAGTAAATTTATTGTTTTAATTGAAATCACAATTAAATCCATAATTAGTAAACGCAGTCGCTATCAATGAGTGTGCGTGCACGTCAATTTTGATGTTTCTTTGCGTCTCAATTTTGTATTTCTTCATTGGCCACATTGTGTGGGCAATGAATTTGCAGTCAATTACGTATTTAATTTTCTCCCCTAATGCATACGCAAAAATAAGTTGCAATTTAGTGCAAGGTTTGGTATATGACGTAACCCAGTGCCTGATTGGGTGTTCCCATTTCAACAGATTACTGCTAAAAAATTTTCAGGAGTTAGCAATCAGTATGGATTCCTACAAAGTCTGATAAATTAAAGTGTCCCAAAAGTAGGGATAAAAACGACATCACGAGATTGTATCATCTGTGTTAAAACAATAGGCCTCAAGTGTCCCGCTCGCATGCAAATAGAATAGATTTAAACTAAAAGTAAGCAATGCATAAATAAATTGCTAATGAACCATAAACAAAGTTCATGGCATAGTAACTAAACAGTAATTTACATAACAATAGTAAAAGTAAGTCGTAGTAAACCATTAAGTTTCATTTGCACATAAAAGATCGTGGATACAGTGGAAAATGAGACATTTGGGCGATGTGTGTGGAATAGAAAGTGTGAAAATCTTTGAAATATACTATTTAATGTCAAAATAAGAATTTAACTTATCAACTACCTTACTTACCGTTGTACATTGTTTTTATGCGTAAGCAGTCAAATAATCAAAATTCATTTTGATTAGCAATGAGATTCAAGCGGTGTAATACACTGCGGAAACTTGCAGAAGTCATACAAAGAATGCACTTTGAGAGAAAAATAATTGTACAAATAAATTACTCAATAAGCAGGTACTTCCACAAAAGCCATTTTGGTTTTGCAATGGGATTAAAATGAAATATTTGATCGGTTCCTACGCATAACTTTGAGTATCCGGCTCCCTTCTATACTTACCAATGGTATTTCTGGGGTATCCTTTTAGGGAACTGTGCATTTTGTTGTATCGTTGTTGAAAGGCGTTAAAACAAAGAAAGGACTATTTCGGAGAAACTAATTATGAAATTTAATAAACTCACCTGATTGTATAAAGAAACTATAGACATTTTTTATGTTGTTGCGCCCCATCCCATGCGGCATTTTAAGTTTTTGATGTTATGGTGAGTAAGGCGGGGAATGGTATATACGTGCATCGCCCTCCTTCAAATGATGATTGATCTATTTTACAGTTTTGCCCCATAAAGCTTATGTTGACAATTATCTAGGTACGCTAGTGTTGCCTGAGACTCTCTGTATTTGAGAAACAAATAAATAAATGGTAATATTATTCTTTCGTGACTATGTAGTGCATCATAAGACATGTTAGAAGCCATTGTGAAGATTTTGAAGTAAATAGGAGTGGGAAAGAGATCAAGTAAGGTAACATGATTGTTATGACAAGATATATCCCTCTTAGTACCATGCAGATCATCGTTTAGCTAATGTTGTAATGTACCTTATTCTGGAATCGCTCGATATTCAAAATGTCCTAGACTACCTGGAGATATACCTGGATTCCGCTAAAATAACGTAAAAAGCTTATATAAAATGTTTTTCTATGTGTACGTTAAAATAAAAAACAGAGTTACAGTAAATTTATTGTTTTAATTGAAATCACAATTAAATCATAATTAAGTAAACGCGTCGCTAACAATGAGTGTGCGTGCACGTCAATTTTGATGTTTCTTTGCGGTCAATTTTTTTATTTCTTCATTGGTCACATTGTGTGGGCATGAATTTCGGTCAATTACGTATTTAATTTTTTCCCCTATTGCATACGCAAAAATAAGTTGCAATTCTTAGTGCAAGGTTTGGTATATTACGTAACCCAGTGCCTGATTGGGTGTTCCCCATTTCAACAGATTACTGCTAAAACAATTTCAGGAGTTAGTAACAGTATGCGGGATTCCTACAAAAAGTCTGATAAATTAAAGTGCCCCAAAAGTAGAGATAAAAACGACACCACGAGATTGTATCATCTGTGTTAACACAATAGGCCTCAAGTGTCCCCGCTCGCATGCAAATAGAATAGATTTAAACTAAAAGTAAGCAATGTATAAATAAATTGCTAATGAACATAAAACAAAGTTCATGGCATAGTAACTAAACAGTAATTTACATAACAATAGTAAAAGTAAGTCGTAGTAAACCATTAAGTTTCATTTGCATATAAAAGATCGTGGATACAGTGGAAAATAAGACATTTGGGCGATGTGTTTGTGTGGTAATAGAAAGTGTGAAAATCTTTGAAATATATATTTAATGTCAAAATAAGGAATTTAACTTATCAACTACCTTACTGTAGCCTGTTGCACATTGTTTTTGTGCGTAAGCAGATATATTTACAAAAGCCATTTTCATTAGCAATGAGATTCAAGCGGTGTAATGCACTCCGTAAAACTTGCAGAAGTCATACAAAGAAGTGCACTTTGAGAGAAAAATAACATGTACACAATAAATTACTCATCTTAAGCAGGTACACCCACAAAAGCCATTTTTGTTTTGCAATGGGATTTACGGGGCGTAAGCCACCGCGTAAAACTTGAAATCATAGCAAATAATAGCACTGAAAGAGCATCATAAGATTTACACACTAAATCACTCATCATAAGTAGATATATTCAAAAGACATATTGACTTGAAATGGTATTTACGGGGCGTAATCCACCCCGTAAAAACTTAAATCATAGCAAAGAGTTGCAGAGGAAAAGCATAATAAGATTTACGCAATGAATTATACCCACAAAAGCCATATTGACTTGCAATGGGATTCATGGGGTCTAATCCACCCTGTAAAACTTGAAAAATCCAGCCAAGAATTGCACAAGAAGAGCATAATAAAAGTTACCCAATGAATTACTCAGCCCAAGTAGATATAGGCGCAAAAGCCTTATTAACTTGCCACGGAATTTACTGAGTGTAATCTACTCCATATGTATGATGTGTTGCCTAACAATTTATTAAAAAATCTACTTCAGTGTTTCGCTTAAAACTGTTTTCAAAATTATTTTTTGTTGTTAAATTTACTACAAAGAAGAGAAACCAGTTTTGTGAATTAATATTATTTTGAAATTAGATATTCCTTTTCGTTGCTTTAAACCTAGGATTAGAGTTTATCACCATTTTTACATAGTGTTAGATATATAATGTGAAAATCTTAATGGGAATTAGAACTTCAGTCGGTCTCTTGGTTTCCGTATGGTATGAGTAATAATCTGGATGCCACTAATGCACAAACAAGATGTTATATCGATACTGCATATATGCATATTAAATCGTTCGTGCTATATTATATTCATGGAAATTGTAACGTAATTCATTGTCTTCATGTCCACGAAACTTCACATACTTTAAGCATTTTGTAACAATTCGAAGTGTACAGTGTAAAAAGTGAGGAACCTAATATCGATCCCGTGAAACCTACAATTGCAGGAGTCCAGCTGAACTAAAAACAATGTAATGCAGTATATCTACTATCATCTCATAACTGATGGCGTCGAAGGGCTTAGGCCTTAGAATATTCAAGTAGGACCGGAATGATAATTTTCTTGCATCACTTCCAGAGAATATGTGATATGTTACACTTAACACAGTGGTTGCACAACCGTGTGTAGTCGAAGCTGAATGGAGTGATTGGTAAAAACTCATTACATTTGATCAGTTACACCCTGTTCTAAGGCAGTACAGTGAGTATATTCTAGCGACGCAAGTTATGATTTAGTTTGTTCCTATTTTTCATAGTAAGAACCACATTTGTCAATTTGAATGTGTCAGGAATCGAGCGTACGTTAATCAGTGATAAAACGAATTAAAAACACTTGTCTCATCTTTACACAGGGCTTTATCTATTTGAAAAAAAATTATCTGTCATAACGGTTTCTCATATACGAAGGTAAGGTAAAAAATTCTCGACCTGACAATGAAAGATTGCGACTTTCAGTTAAAAAATTTTTTCTACGTAATCTCTCTTGACTTCAACACACTTGGTCCAGCGTTTCTCCAACATCAGTATTCCTTCCCGGAAATGAGAGACTGGAAGGTGAAATATTTATCTACAGCCCTCTCAACTCCTTCATTGGATGCGAAGCGCTTCCTAGAAACAAATTTCTTTAAGTTTCGGAACAGATGGAAGTCTGAGGGTGCCAAATCAGGAGAACAGGAGGGATGGCCGAGAAAATCATACCTCAAATTCTACAGTTTTCCCATCGCCAACGCACCCTTGTGTGTAGGTGCGTTGTCCTGGTGAAGGATGATTTTTTTCTTCTTCAAGCCAGGCCTCTTCTCGGGAATTTTTACATCCAGCTGCTAAAGAAGGTTGTAGTAATTATTCGCCTGTAATTGTTCTGCCTTTTGCAAGGTAATCTATTAACAGGATCCTTTTCGTATCCCAAAAAACGCTGGTCATGACCTTTCCGTCAGATGCGATGGATTTCGCTTTCTTTGGCGCTGAACCACCGGCTTCCACCCAATGATTGGATTGCTGTTTCGTTTCTGGCGTGTAGTGGTGGACCCATGTCTCATCCATGGTGACAAACTGCAGCACAAAATCGGTTGAATCCCTATTGAATCGGTCCAAACATTGTTGCGAAAATCGTTTGCGCATTTGCTTTTGATCGGTATTCATCAAATGCGACACTCATCTTGCGCAGAGCTTTCGCATCCCTAATTCTTTGTGCAAGATGTTTCGCATCCTTTCCTCCGATATCCCCACAGCCTCAACTATCTCACTCACTTTTACTCGATTATCGTCCAACACGATATCATGGACTTTTCAATCGTTTCTGGTGTGGTTCCGGTTTTTAGCCGTCCTTCATGTGGGTCATCTTGGAGGGATGTGTGGCCACGTTTAAATTCAGCTGCTCACTTTTAACGGTTGACATAGGAGCAGAGTCCCCGTAAACGTTTGTTAACTTCGGATGAACTTCGTTAGGGATTATTAATCCATGCAAAACCAAGAATTTTATGACCGCACGATATTCAAGTTTATCCATTTTAATGAAAAACATGCAATTCGTCTACTGCGAAAATTCGTGTAAACAAACTACTTGAGATAACAAGTTGAAACTCGTCATACGAACTAATGACACGTGCACGCAGGCAGGAAATAAATTTTTCCTGATTGGAGCGACATCTCATTGTCAGGCCGAGAACTATTCACCTTACCCTCATATGTAAACAAATGTTGACCAAAAATTTGTAATAAGCAATTTAAAAGCCCACACTACCAGAATTTCAGTCATATCGGTTTTTAAACACGATAATCCCTCATTGTTGATCCGCCATCTTGAATTTTTTTTAATTTCGACAAATGATTTATACATAGCGATATTAAAAACCCCCAATACCCGACTTTCAAAATTAAAAAATGCACAATTTTGTACACTAAAAACGGTGAGCCACTGGCTATTATTTTTTTAATTTTGAAATTATATAAAAAAGTATTAGTTTGTTTTTTAATTTCGTAACTTAAAAATTTAAAGCAATGAATTTTTTTAATTTTCTAAGGCTCACCACTGGTTGGATTTTGCTCATTAACGAACTTGACCTAGATTTTATAGCAAAGATATTTCATATCCATAGCTTTAATGGTTCAAAAGACATCGCGCACTCACATACACGGACACGAAATTTTTTTCTGAAAATGTGTTTTTCGTGTTGTTTAGGCCATAAAACGTATAGAAATGCAAACGTAAGTATATGAAAAAGCAATACTATAAATTCATTCAATTCAAAATCATAACTTTTACGTATATTATTAAATGGGACTGACTGGGAACATTAAGCTTAATCTGTCCTTTCCAAAAATGCTGGGTACTATTATGTTACATACGTTTCTCTTACGCATATTTCATTTTAAGAGGTTTTTTTCAAGTTTCACCAACGCACCTGACCACCATGACAAATTTTTCTATTTTATAAATGTATACGGAAAGGCATGCTACGTGTTTCACTATTCTAGAGATCACCTTTCATTTTGTGTGGCGCCCGTGTGTGATCGCGCGATTGAGAAACTTTCATTGTTAGTGTTATTTGTAACAATATATTAATTCCAATACTGCCCATTGTCACCTTTGTGTGGTAACTTCCAGGTGAATGAAATGTTTTCCCTGAATCGTTTAATGCTCGGTAGGTGTATTTGCTATTTTGCATTTTTATTTTGTATGCCATAATTTTGTAATTAAATTTATCTTAATTAATTTTCAAGTTTCACTCATAAATTATTACTTTACTTTAAATTGCTTTTAAAGCTATCTACAGGTCGTAATTTTCAGAATATTAAATTAAAAATATAAAAAAGCTATATTTTATGGCATGTGCTGAAATTTAGGATTGTAAAGAAATATTTTTAGAAGAAACTTGTTCGAAAAATTGTACACAAATAAACAAAGATGTTTGTTAATAAATTATTAAAATTGTACAGTACAGATAATTTTAGAAAAAAAAATGTAGAATTTTTATCATCGCGTGTACTTTGCAAGGTAGAAAAACTTGTTTTATTTGCGTATTTGGAACATGTACGCCGCCTTTTATTAAAGTATAATTATAGTAAACATCACTATTGGTAGCATAACAGCTGCACCAGAAGCTACCAGTTCGTGTTCAGCTTTAATTTTATAAAAACCTCTTACTACATCCTGGCTATCATTTTGTTGTAGTTTATTATTTTTACAATTAACTATACGTATAGATACAGTTCGAGTTATGTGTTGTTTCTAAGGATCATTTACACTAATGGTTAGTTACGTTTCTATGTACTTGTATTACACTTTAGTTGGTCATAATGAGTGCACTGAGACGTACATACATACAAGCTTGAGAAATACAGTTTATATTAATATATAGTATGTTTCAATAACAAGATTATTTCAATTTAGCTTTATTTAAAGACAATAACAATTTATTCTCACTTTTTTTACTAAATCACATTGCGATTAGCTATGTTTTTTTAATACATTTTTCTGTCATAATCAAATAACATCATTATCCTTAATGTGCGATCTGTAGATTATATTATACAGTTGATAAATAAAATGTTCAATTCGTGCTAGAATTTCATGCATCACGCTGGAATTTAATAGACAATAATATTTTATTTTATTAAAATACCACCTGCACGTATAATGCGGCCTAATTAATTGAACTCATTAAATAAAATGCACACGAAATCGTATCTTCAGCCGCAACGCCGCGCGCTAACACGATTAACATACTGACTAATACTCCTAATAATTTATCTTTAATAACATTGATGTTAGATCATTTAAATAATTGTCTATAAAATTTGTTGAAGAAAAAAAAACTCGATATGCGTTTGCGTGGTTAGAAATACAAGTACTACTACGATAATTCCTTTTAAAACTTGCAAGCTCGAACTGTGATTCCGTATTCGAACATGGTACTCGCACTGATTTAAACCGAGTCTGAATTACCAGTTTGTCATACGCTTATATGGCAAAACTGCTTCAGATATTTAAACTTGCGAAGGTGGATAAAGTTTTTATATACAACATTTATGTTATGGCTTATGGTTTTCCATTCAATTTTTGGTATCGCTTATCTTATCGTCTAATAAATAGATGCTAATTATTATTCCTTAAATTTCAATAAATTACTAGAAAAGTGCAATAAAAATGAATGGAATTAGGTGGTTCCTATAAGCTAATAATTATTTTAAAAAAATGTATATTTATCGCACGTCATTAATCAATCGGCTTTTGTAATAACCGCATCTAGGTTTGTAGGAACCTTTCATGAGTCTAAGAAGTTAACTTAATTTCCACCAATTCGTTTATGTAAATTACAAGATATTTTAAATGTGTTGTGTCTATTTTCGTATAATTTTGAAAGAAGAAACAAGAATGGGTATTATTTCTAGTGTGTCTTTCATGAATAATTTGATATACTTAGTAATTGGAACAATTACTTGCTTAAGTAATTCTAATTTATGATAATTATCCTTTTTTATTTCAATAATTTTACCGCTTGAAAATAAATGATTCACAATCCAATTCCTACGATAAGCAAATTTTTATTCAAACACATTTTCATTAGTTAATACAAGTATCAAACGTCACTGTTATAGGTCGAGAAGTGTCTATAACCTCATTGGCAGCTTATCTAAGCGTGAAACTATAAATGTTTTTCGACACCAAAAGTATCTATAGTTTGATTCAAATAAAGTTGGGTATCACTCATTCTTAAAATTACACGAACTAAGATTTAGGCGACGTAAGTCTTCCATAATTAGCAAAGTATCTGTCCACCCATATTTCTTTCACATGATAATCGTTAAATTTGGAATTATGTCTTCCTATATTTTGTTGTAGTGTCTTTGCAGTTTGCACACCACTTAATTGGACATTTAAATACGTTTTCAAGGACGGCGTGTAAATCTATTTGGGTGCTAGTATACTTAGGATAGGCGACAACACAAACGAACCTTGAAAGGTACAAAGGACTCTCGGGCTACCCGGTAGATTAGACTATTACGCCTATCTGCCCAACGGAGAGGCAACATTTCAATTTCGCTTTCATCTAATCACCGTACCTGTTAACAGTATAAAAAAGTGGTGTAAATGGTATAATAAATTTAATAAAAATGAATATAATAATGAAATAAGTGTAAAGGTTCTCCAAAACACAAATCGTCAAACTGACTGGAAGTAAATCATTCACCACAAATAATGCCTTTGTCCCAGTCGGTAGTTTAATTAGGCTAGGTTCAATATTTTGATTTGCTTAATTACCACTAAATCTGCTCGCTTACTTCCATTGAACATCAATATAAAAGATTAATGTAATACTAAAAAATGATCTCGGACGCCAAATTATTTTTTTATTCTACGGAACAACTAAACCGAGTTTGTTAACAATAAAAATTTTATCAAAATGTAAAAAAATAAAAATATACAATTATGTTTATTGACAGTTAATAGGAGATATGATTAAATAAAATAGATCTTAAAACTATCCTTAAATTAAAAAATCATTACATAAATACCTTTGTAAAATTTGTACACAAATTTTTAATACTCTGGTATCTAAATGTTTAGAAACGGTCAACCAAGGTGATGTCATATCTTGAAGTAATGTTATCAGCCACACCCAAAAAATGGAATTATCCTTATAAATGAATCTTCGTGAAATTTAAAAATCCATTTATTGCATTTCTTGAAATTTTCAATGCAAAATTGCAATCATAAAATTAAATGCGTACTTATAATGCAATCAAAGTACAAATAAAAGTAACAGTAAAAATAAAAATGCAGAAAAAAGTGCCTGAAAAGAGCAAATGTTTTAATTTTAGTATTACGAGTTAAAAGATATCTTACCATCAAATCAATGGCACTTTCATTAAATTTAGGAAAACCAAAAATGCTTCCTGCTTCTCTTAACCTTCATCAGGAAGTGAAAAAAATGGGCTTAGGAAGTTAGATGATGTACTCGTGCGCCAAAGGATTTGCGCAAGGAATTAAGTGAATGATGACGTATTGCGCAAACGTATTTGAGCAGAAAAATAATTTATGAATATAAATTAAGTTGCTTACCACATACCTATATTTCAATAATTAAAAACTTTTCTTATATTTACAACTGAATGAATCAAAGACATTAAATTAAGGTATATTTTAATACAACACGAAATGGTTGTTACAGGGCTGTGAACGAGAGTAGGTTTGAGGTGTTCAGATAGTTCAGGGACGGTCGGGTTATGCAGGAGAAGAGTCCTAAAACTGCACAGGTCTCCTGACAATTCCCGGCCGTTAGCGTGAGAGTCCTAAGCGTCAAAGGCTTCGATACAGCTCCGTTTTCTTATTCCGTTTTCGGTTTTGTACATTCGCGTCGTGGGTATGCGTGGTTATTAGTGTGCCATAGGTAACGCTCATTGGTTTAGAATGGTCGTGATAATCAATACTTTGCTGCAATGAATATGCCGTCCGCTACTGAATTTGTTTCTACGAGGAAGTTTTCAGTTGTGAATACTTTTATCACTTATGATATCTTTCACAATTATACCGTTTACCGATATTATAATTTGTTTCTTCTTGTTATTGTGAGATGTTTTACCGTTAGCCTTTGTTTCCGTAGACAGTATTTTGGAATGTCGTTTTCAAGATTGTTTAATATATTTAACCTATTAAAGATCCAGTTTATTAATATTTATTGAAAATAAGGAACAATCAATAGTAGGCATTTAATTACATGTCGAATTATTTACCATTGCGGTTTCATACCATATTTATTCATAAAACGTTTTTTACTTACAGCTGCAATTGCGGTTCAAGTGTATAAACCTCGTAATATGAATATGAATATATATATATATATATATATATATATATATATATATATATATATATATATATATATATATATATATATATATATATATATATATATATATATATATAGTTGATAAAATTTAAACTGTAATAAAAGTGTAGAAACAAATTAGTCTAACCTAATAATTCATAGCTTTATAATTTGTTAAACCTCGTTGTTGTTTAGATTTAGAAATTTTTCTTTTTGTATCAAAATTGTATTATTACCTCAAAAGAAAAGAGTAATTTTCTCCTAAACTTTCATTGCAGTTTCAAGTGTTCATTATCTCTTAATCCTTTATTTTTATTGGTCAATTAAATGTTTGAACATTGAATTATACAGAAGCAGCTGTTTCTTAAATTTTGTATTTTGTAATGTTTTAAAATAATTGGCGACTCCTAAATCATCGTAGTGTTTTTTTATGCATGTTTTTCAACATCTCTCGATCCGCACTATGCATCACTATATAACCTTTTACGTCTTCTTCCTTGGCTCTTGTTGCCATTACATCCTTACTTATATTAATGCGTAATTATTTCTCAAACACGTTCCTAATAGTTATCTTCTTCTTTAATAATTGCGACTAAATCATTATTTTTATCTTTCCAACTTCTCAATGCTTCTCACTCTGTACTATATCGTTTCACTTCATTTTCGCCACTGTTCTATTGTTTTCCTCAGGATGTTGTACTACCCCAGTTTTTGATCTTGTGTTCTATGCTAAGTTACTTCAACTAGGTTCACTTGTATGTTCTTCCTCATTTTGAGTCCCCTGTTTTCTATTATCATTATCCTGTTTTACTTCCGTTGTTTGTATTAGACTCAATCCAGGACTGAAATGTGTAGAATGTCAGAAGCTTTAAATCCTGTTTTTAAGTCATCTTTTATCGTTTGTTATTGCCATCTACTCCTTGACATCTTCATAGACCTGTACCTACCTTATCTGTCTCTACGGTGCTTGAAAATTGTACTGCCATTTCTACCGGCTATTCGTTAGTTTGGTACATGGTGATTGAAACTCGACGCCTTGGCTTTATTGTGCGAAAACTGGAGAAAATAATTAAAATCTGGTTGAAGGATCTTAAATGCTTTACGTTAGCCTATAATTTGCACCAAAAAATAAATTTGTGAATATTTTAGAAATTTAGGTTATGTTGCCCAAATATAAAATTTCCCCACGAAATTTAATTTTTTTTAATATAATTCGAATGTTGCCATTTTTCTGAATTCAATCTGCCCAAAACACTTTTCTTCCTTGTTGGGTTCAAAAGTTACAGGGAAAAATATGTTTAATAAAATAAAATAAAATTTAATCAAATAATGGGAGAAGATATATAAATCTGATTGAGGGATCTTAAATGCTTTATGTTAGCCTATAATTTTCACCTAAATTTGTAAAAAATTTAGAAATTGGTGTTATGTTGTCCAGAAATAAATTTTTCACAGGAGAAAGACGTTCGATTCAAAAGTTACAGGGAAATGTATATTTAATAAAACGAGCTGTAAAATCGTGTTAGCCAGATGCAAGTACATAAATTTAGGAATTTATTTATATCAAACTTGAATACACTAATAAAAAAATCATCTCAGAAAAATAAATGACGGAGAACTCAATAAGGTTTTTAACGTTCGAATATTCATGTGATGGATATCAATTTCAGTTTAGTAAAAATATTATTGTTGTGGTTAATGGTCAAAAACAATATATTTCTTAAAACTAATTACACATAAACAAAAATAATAATAAAGATATTAATAAAAATGTATTTAATCTTTGTGAAACTTCAGTTTTTATTTTTTTTGCCCTGTATATATTACTACAAGCTATCCTAATTTTCTATTTGCAAATGGTTAACATTTAAAGAGAAGCGGTATTGTAAACTTCATTTTTTGAAGTTCCCCAACGGAAAAAAGGCGTAAAGTAAAGTCCGGTGATTTTGCAGTTCACATTAATGATCTATTTATACCTATCCAACTATTCCCATATAAATTATATAAATAATCCTTGATAATTTATGTGGAGAGGCTCCATCATGTTGAAACACCAAATTCTGACGTAACTGAAGACGAACTTCATCCAATAAAGGAGGAAACTCCTCCTCTTGTAGAAATCTTAAATAGTTTCTGCATTCAAGATTATGGTTATAAAAATGTGGACCATTTAAATTTTGACCGATTATGCCACACCAAACGTTTATACCAAAATGTCCTTGGTTTTGAATTTCGGGGATTTTCTGCCGACCAATAGTGAGAGTTTTTACGATTAGGCTTACTATTACTTATAAATCGACTCTCATCAGTCCATAAAGTATGGTGAAATAAACGTTGAGATCCATTACTTCATGATCAAAAATAAAATTTAGACATTTTTTTCATGGGTTACAAGTTAAAAGTTCCAAATTGTGTAATTTATAATCGTGATATTTATATTTTTTCGAAACTCTCTGAATAATAGAATACTTAAAATTTAAATTATTATACATTTTATTATGAACGAATAAGGTCAAAAGTAAATATTTAATTAAACATTATTATTAATTTTATTAAATATATAAATAAAAAGTTTACCTCGAGAAGGATTTGAACCTACTACATGTACTTTGCTAGAGTAGCGCTCTCGCCAACTGAGCTATCGAGATACAAGCCCCAATCGATGTAAATGTAAAATAAAAATTTAGTTCTCGACTTGTTTGCCTTATAAAATTTCTAGGGTTGTTCTCAAAATAATTTAAACTAACTGCACTATTGTTGTCGTTGGATATTCTTTTTGAAATAGATTTTCCTTATCCACTTGCGTGAAATTCATTCCAAACGACTGAACATTTTTCCATCAGGGTGGTGCCCTTCTGGATATCAGAGCTGTTCGCACTTAAGTTTTGGTGTATTTACCATAAATTAACAATATGTCCATTTTTTAATTATAAGAAAACATTGTTAATAAAAACTAAAAACTTTATTATATAACTTGTCGATTAAACAGCGAAATGTCAAGTTTGACAAGAATAAATTTAAATGTTTATCAATTTGCAACTGGCTAACATGATTTTATCGCACATTTCATTAAATATATTTTTTCCCGTAACTTTTAAAACGGACAAGGTGCAAAAGTGTTTTTAGGCAGATTGAATTCAGAAAAATGGCAACACAACAAATATATTTAAAAAAATAAAATTTGTTTGGGCAACATAATCTAGATTTTAGTTATCTTCTCCCGTTTTCACACAATAAGGCCAAGGCGTCGCGTTTGGATCACCCTGTACAATCCTTGCATAATTTGCACTTATAGTTAATATATAAACTATTTCGTTTTAAACAAGAAGTATAAAACGGTAATAACTGCTAGTTCTACAAGCCTTTTAAAACATTTAAACAGAACATTGAAGCGGATATAAATTCAGTAGTGTTCAAATTTTTTAAAAAATCCGAGCGAGTAAACTTTATTATGTGAGCGCATACAGAAATAAAGTAAGTTTGGAATAGTCGTAATTTTAATGGATTTTCTATATTTTATTGAAATTTATCAATATGTTGTCACTTAACTAAATGTTGACACGCGATTATATCGACCAATGATCAAATGATTTGTTTTCTTCTAACACCATATTTCTTCAGAAAATTGATTATTTTAAGAAGTAAGTTAACCCTCATACACATTTACTAAGGGAGGTATCAATTGCGCTCTTTCATTATCATCATAACTGAGAATATAACTGTTACAATTTCTTCAAATATTACATAATACTTAGAAGTTATTAAGTCTATTTATACCTCTAGAATATAACATTATAATTCATACTTTGCATGCCAATACGTACTTAACGTTTTCTTAATTATATTATGCGAGTTTTAATTATCTCTAACAATTATGCAGATTAGCATAAATAATTTTTCACACTTGTTGCAGACATACATATCAATAAATTAGTCCTACACCCACTTACATTGATTTTTTTTATCATATTTAGATCCGTTGATAAACAACCACATTTTCTTAATAATTATTATTTTAAAGCATTAATTTTCCATATTTGAGGTTAATGGTGTTTAAAAATACGTAAATTGCTGTAAAATAGGATGCGGTTAGGTTTCCTCTTAGATACCTTCTAGTTGATATTATATTACATTTACATATTCAGATTCTTAAACATACTATTCTATAATATTTACTAATCGATAAAAAAAGATAAAAAATTAATAAACATTTTATACTAATTATGATTTATTTAATGTATTACATATTAAAATAATAAACGTGAACATCTTATGCTCTTCTATCCGTAAGGTGGTCGGAAATTCCTTTATTATCTTGGTTAAAAGAGGAAATTCATAAAATATTAGGAAGTGCTGAATTCATTATTGAGAATAGAGAATCTTACAACTTGGAACTAACTTCTTTAACTTAACACCAGAGATGTAAACTTATTCATTTATTACCAGGCATGATGAGGTAATTATATAAATTTTGCATCTCAGGTTTTGCAAAGTTATATTCAAACAACTACAATTAGCTTTAGAAAGTGCACCAGTTAGCAATGCTTAAAATTAAGATGGACATATAGCACGAATTAAATTATTTACACAATTTAATTCTTGTGTATTATGTTGTAAGGGATGGAATTTCATTTCGGATGAGTTAAATTGCTAAAAATTCCTTAAATGCAACATAAATGATTACATTACATTCTAACAAACACATTTTCTTATAATAAGAATATACCAAACTCTAAAGTTTATGTCCTTTGTATTCGTGTAACCATAAGACTCAATTTATTTAAATCAGTTTTGTAAAAAAAAGGCACAATAATAATAATATAAGCATGTCAATGTAAAGAAGGGTTGATTGATAAATAAAATACTTATCTTCTTTGTGAAGAAGTCGTGCATATAAAGGCTTTAAACGTTTAAATAGAAATTGCAGCTATCCTCAGTAAAAGTAGAAAAGTGTTATCAAATATTTAAAATATGAATGTCAATAAAATATGCAGACGCAAACAATACAGGATTTAGAAAAAAACCTACTATTTATTTATATAGTTTGATTCAAATAAAGTTGGGTATGACTCTTTCTTAAAATTACACTAAGATTTAGGTGACGTAAGTCTTCATTAAATCATGAATGTATCTTTTAGTTAATATTTTTATCGGCAGATGTCTCCACATTAATTTCCACAAAATGTCAAAGAAACTTGAAAATTATTGAATGTTTTTTATATTTTAAACTAGAAAAATTATTCATTATATCCACTGATTTTATTAAGAGAGCCAAAAATATTTTGCTGCGACAGTGAATTGTTATAATTTCGGACATGTTTTAATTATAATTACATACCATTCTAATACTTAACCTATATATTTGTAAGTAAACAAATAGTTTTTTTGTTTATTATAAATTAAATCATTTCAGGTGGAAAAATTGATAAAAGTTGCAATTAGTTTGTTATTCTCAAGATTTATAACAACCCTTCTAGAAGCATAATTATCGCTCTGTAATCGACATAATTCTTGTAGATACTTTACGATAACATAAATATCGAATACATTCGTGATTATTTCATTCTTGTAGAAGAAAGTGTGTACAGTGTAATGTAGTTCGAAGTTCAACGAAATTATGGATGTTTAATATTTTAATTCAGCACATAGTTTACGTAGATTTCGTATTGCTCCAAGTTAAATGAAAAGCAATTTACATAAATCAGTACATGTATTCAGTCCACCTATTGTAGAGTTATCAATATGTTATGTAAATATTAGAATATTTATATTACATTGGAATTAAAACATTTGAATTAAAAAAAAAATTCACTGTCAGTGTCGCTCTCTGAAGTGGAATCGTTAACACAACCTCAAAATGTTTTTCAATTTCCCACCACTCTAACCTAGACACTTCGCCCTGTTTAACGCATTTCTGCCAATATGTCACATCGATTCGTTGCAAGCATTCCACCCATACTTGTTTGACATGGTCATCGTTAAATTTGGAATTATATATTCCTATATTTTTGTTGTAGTGTTCTTTGCAGTTTGCACCTTTGGTATCGCATTATCTACAACTAAATGCAGTAATTCTTTTTTAAACATGCTACGTTGTGCTTTAATAGAAAATTACATATTTTGTCCTTCTTAGATGAGTTATTTGGATTTTTTTTCTAGAAGTTGGAATAACTAGCATTGTCCATTACAATTAAAGATGGTTCTTTGAAGTTTGCAATTAAATTATTTTCAAACAACTCCGCCCACATATCTCCGTGATAGTCTGCTATGCTGTGCTTTAATAGAAAATTACATATTTTGTCCTTCTTAGATAAATTATTTGGAATTTTTTCTAGAAGTTGGAATGATAACTAGCAGTATCCATTACAATTAAAGATGGTTCGCTGAAGTTTGCAATTAAATTATTTTCAAACAACTCCGCACACATATCTCCGTCATAGTCTGCACTTAGTGATTTTGTAGAAAACAAAAGTGAAGCATCGGAAATAAATCCATCTTCATCACCGGCATGAATAACAATAATTCTAAAAAATACAGTTATTTTATTAGGAATTATAATTTAATAACTAAAACTAAATTATCACCCGATGGCTTCTTCTTCACGCTTTTCTTAGATTTATCATGTCTTTTGTGCGATCCTCAACTGAAAATCCAAGTTTCTTCTAAGAATACAGGATTGTATAAATTTTCTTCTTTATTTTTGTAATATTCTCTTAAGAATTGTACACGATTGGCAGCAATATGTGATTGTTCCAGTAAACCTCTCATCTACTTTAGATGAAAAGCCAATGGTATGTAAGAGACGCCTTAAACTTGATCTATTGGAATCGAAAACTTGACTATTGCTTAATTCTTTTTGTAATGATGCCAGCGTAACATGTATACCTACAAAAACAGGTATAGTACTAGACATGTCTTGCATGTATGTGTGTTTACATTTTGATGCATTTCATAAATTTTTACCGTTACAGCATCCTTCACATAGTGATCAACTACGGTACTTAGATTTCGTACGTTTTGTCCTCTTAGCTGGTGACTGTGGGGTTTATTTACTTTTTGGGCTTACGTAACCCTTTTTTTATAGCACTAACCCCACATGCTTCAGACGTGCGCTACAAGTTGTCCTTGCAAGTACCATATTTTACACAATAATATATTACATACAGATTCAAATGAAACGAGTGCCCCTTGATGGTCACATTCTCGTACAAAATAATTGAACACGTTCATAACTACGAGCCGCGCTTGAGATTTAAGGTGCTTATTACGTAGCAGATCTAAAATGTTGTAAATTTTATATAAATTATATAAAAATATTACCAAATTACCGATAATTCACTGTACAAGATGTAAATAGTTTTGAAAAAACTGTTTTTTTATAAAAAGTAAAACAAAAAAGCAATAAATAATAATTTCAAAAAATGACAGGAGTGACAGATACTGTTTCTTAACCACGACACACGTTTTAGCGCGCTAATATGAATTGTACAGCAGATTTATGTTTTTATGGCCATCCTTCTCTAATACATGTAGTTTAGAGAAAGAGAGAGAGAGAGATAAAAATATGTAATTTTATTATAGAGCTTTACATCGATGAGTCATACCCAACTTTATTTGAATCAAACTTTAGTACTATTATTATATTGATATACCTGATTAATAACTAACTCTTTAATGTTACACCGTTGTTACACCGTTTTGAGAATGACACTCCGAAGCACTACCTACGGATGAAAGCTAAGGATGAAAAATGCCATAATCAAACAAATTTAATAAAATGTGATCACATTCTAATATCGACGTGTACATAAGTTATAAAAGATTGTTTGGAAAGTATGAATTATTCCGCACGTGTAACGTACGATAAATATTGTTGACATTGAATTTTTTTTAATAAAAGCCGTTTGTGTATTATTTACCGTCACCTTTATGGAAAAAGGATCTAAAGCTATATAATAAGTATATTGTCTCACAGCAAGTAAATTGGTTATTAAATAGCGACAGCATAAGCTTGAACTTCTTTTCGTGAACGTGATGTCTGTCCACCCATTCGTACATAATGTGATCTTAGGATTGTCTTAGCATAAGTAATATGCATAGAGCAACATTTTTTTCCAATCTGATATTTATGCACAAACTTAATCGGAAAAAAGGTCAAACACATCCCCTCGATGACCTAACCGTGACTTTTATACTTAAACAGTTAATTAGATTGTTGGATGAAATATGTCAAAATCGTTGATAATGCATGAATTTTGTTAGCATAACGTCTAAACTGATTTCCCCTATTTAATATCAAATACCAAAATGGTGATGCTAGGAAAAATGCCACCAAAATTGTTAGAGAGTGACACTAGTTTCCTAAATTATGATGCAAGGTTCTGCACGTTTCAAATCAAAGTAGCGGAAACAAAAATTCAGATCCTTACACCGACAATCTTCTTTTAAAATATTTGAATGGCACCAAATGTCGACAAATTACAGGTTCAAATTTCATCGCAAAAATAAAATGGTACTGCTACAAAAATTTTTCGACTGGTTGTGCCAGCGTTGACGTATCAACACAGGGTGGATCAAGAAGGCGTGATGAAATAAAATTGTTTCTGTAATGGTATGCTTTGTATATTATGTAATAATTACGTTTAAATTTTTTGCCAAAGCAAACATCCAGTTAAATCTGTCCATTTTTAGAGAAATGTACGAAATTAACCAATTACAGCAAACTTACGTTGGTGATTATCACTTACGTCATTTCGGTTAGTAAGCAATACAACTTGTCAGTCAGTTATTGTATCCTCCATAATTGTGTTTTCGATTAATTTTGAATAATAAATCGTTTGGAATAGTAGTATGCATCAATCTCAAACTTGTTATTAGATAGTTAACAATGTCATCCTGGCAAAAAATTGTTTAATCAAATTTTTGTCGGGCTCTTACCAACAACGTGCTTCCGAAAACTGTGTATTTGTGTTCATATCCACGGGATATGAACACTGAAAAAAGACTGGGTAGCTTCAAAATCTGCAGAGTTAGACAGGATTTTCATGATAAAAATTAAAATTTCCTTAGTTCTTTGTCACCAAACTCTAATGGTAAATTTTAGGACCACCAACCGTATACTATGTTTTATCATAGATAAAATTAGCATGACATGATATACAGGGCGTTTCATTTAAGAACCTACAAATTTTATTGATTATGCTTTTGTGACTGATCCATTTGAAAATAATTCAAAGTTATGGTGCTCTTCGATATGCAAAAATTTTTTTATACAATTTTTTTTTTCTTAACTCAATAGTTTGGTTGTAACGCAGGAAAAATGTAGCACTAAGAACCATCTGGCAATCATTTTGTTTCAATTAAAAATATGCGTTGAATGTGATTTACTCGTGTGAACTATTGAATTTTTGCAACTGAAACAATAAATATTACAAAATGCGAAGAAGCATAATTTTGATAAATAAGGTAGATGCAGCAAATATGGCCATGCTAAGATTTTTTATTTTTTTACACCCTGATATTTAAATTTTTAATAATTTTGAATAAGGTATAGTATAGATTACATTATTAGGCAGATATTGTTAGTAATTATAAGGCAACCCTATGAGCATATAAAATATAAAGGTACAACTGGCCATATTGCCAACCGGATGTATGACAATATGGGCATACAAAAAAATTATTAATGTATAGAGGTACAGTCAATGTTATATGGAAATAGTTGAAATGAAAGGTCAAAATATTAAGACAAGTACAAAAAACAAATTTATTATCCACAACCTGGACATAAGAAAACTGTTAGAGAGTCCCATGCACTCTTCATGGACGTAAACCATGCATTTAACACATAAGCGCATATCGGCTTATCTGTTCTCCTAGCAGAGTTTACAATACCAAGACTTATACTTATACTTTCTGGTGCTCTAGATATTGCCGATTTTCGATATTCTTACTTGATATGGAAGTATCCTTATTTTTGTTCTCTTTATTGAACAGGTCTCTTGCCACAACTTGTGCTCTACTGTTCAGAGCAGGTATTCTGGGCTTCTTAGCTTTGGTTGCTGCCTGATCCGGAATTGGCAGCATATCAGTAAACAAGGTTTTTTGATTCAAAGCAGGATCTTCTACAAATTCTTCTTCAGAATAAGAATCATTAGATCCACGGCATAGATTGAAATTGCTCTCTGAAGTACTGCTGATGTCATCTGGGGTATAAGCTCTAACTCTATTACGCTTATTGTTTTGCAATACACCAGATGTGGATGGGTCAGCTTTTATAGAAATTGAGTTATCGACATCATTTTGCTTATTCTCTAATAAACCAGATGTAGATGGAACTGTTTTTTGCTGTTGCTGTTGAGGTTCTTGCTCGGGGCAAATTATATTTGACATGGTCATTGTTTTATCCCCAAACAACTGAAAATATCCCTCCAAAACGAATTTTACTAATTGAACGTTCTTCTGGATACTTGGAAAAATATTTTACTACCTCATCCTCCCAGTAATATTCAAACGCTCTAAAGACATCCTTATCCATTGGCTAGAGTTCTTGCGTTGTATAACTTGGCAAGCAATACAACGTTATATCAAATTTGTCGGGGATTTCCAAAATACTGTAGTCTAGGTGACACTTCGCTCTATCAAAAATAAGCACACATCGACCTAGTACCTTAAACTTTGCAAAATGCTCTAGTCAACGGGAAAACGCTGCTTGTGTCATGCTACCTTTTGCAGTCATAGGTAGGCATTGAATCACCCCATTCTTGTTTCATGTGTTTTCCTTTGAATAAAATTACGGGAGGTATTGTTATCCCGGCTTTATTTACTGCCATACCACTGTTCACAGCTTCAACCGCTTGGATTAGGTTTCCTTGAGCCCACTGGGTTCTTATGCCTCTACAGCGAATATGACCCATCTTAATTCCTGTAACACTGGAACAATAAGTACAAAAATAATATTGACTCGCACTATCATAAACTGATCTAAAAAATAAGTGCAATATGTTATTGGCACTATAACAATAGATTTAAAGAAAGTTCAGTTTTATAACGTGTGATGGACGAGTCACTACGTTCAACTTAAACGCAATATACACGCGAGGTGTTTGCTCATAACTATTGGATTTAGACGCTTACGTATTTGACCAGCATACTATTTACACCTATTGCGCCATCTACTTCACATTTAAGGTAGTTACCGAGTTTTAATGATGTGGCCATATTGCCTGCATCGCCTTATTGGCTGCATTTACCTAGTTGTGTAATTCTCTTGGTATTAAAGTATTACAGATCATTTATTATACGCATTAACACCTTTTACTATCTTCAATATTGTCGATTTTGATATTTACCATCTAATACAACTTCAAGCTTCTGATAGTTCAATTAGTAAAACCAGCTAAAGCAAGAATTATCGTTATATAAGCACCTTTTAATTTATACAGCGTGGTTTATATCTTCATTCGATTTTTGTACGCGTTGGTGCAAAAGTTTTAGAAGAAAATTATAAAATTGTATTGAGTGTACACAAAACGTGGATTTTTTAAAATTTAGATGGTATTGCATATTTAGAATGTAATGGAGAGGAGCAACTAAACTTAACCAAGTCATTCAACTTTTTATGAAACATTTTACTGTGGAAGTAAATTAACAAAATTTCAGTTTTAAATTTTGTTTAAATAATGTACACGGTTGCTCAACGTATTTCAACAAATTTCAATTTTATTAATGGAAACATACTTTTTTAGGTAGATCGCTTCACGTTCTATCCTATAAATTAAAAGTACAAAAAAAAAGTATAAAATCATGAAACGTTTCTTATACCGAAAGTTGCCAGTTTTTTATATAATCTTTGAGTTTTGATTAAAAATTTTAAGGCAGGCCTAAAAAATTGTTAGTAGAACAGTGTGAATAGTAATAGCGACTTTTACTAAATATCATGTTCGTACTAGGTGAGACCAAAAGAAGTTGTTTATACTATGCGATATCCAAGCAGAAACATTAACTTGAAAATTAATTATCGATGTTACTAGAGGTAAAAGGCACAAGGCACCTTTCCAAGAATTTGCATTTCATGCTTACCATATCCAGTTTTGATGGAAAACTAATTCCAAAAACAATTGAATTTTGTAGCTGAAGCACTTATGTCTAGAACAAAAAGGAAGACACTTTGAACGTTTATTTTGTTAATTTTTTGTGCTATCTTTTACCTTTGTATTCTTATTTGTAGATTTCATTTTTATCTATTTTTTAATATGATGATTCAATTTTTATTATTTGCAAAAATTTAACTTTAAATTTATGTTTTTTTGGAATGTATAGGATATGTAATTTATGGGATAAAGAATATTTAAGTTTAAAAAAAATTAAGCATTCACCAATTGAATTTCGCCAAAAAATCTTTTTGCACGGCCCCTGCATGTTATTATGTAAAAACAAATTCAAACTAAATTATGAATGAATAAATTTCCAATTTACCCACAATTTTTTTATTATAAATATTTGTTTTTCGTCGCGTTTCAATAGGACATTTTTCATTATTAAGAGAAAATATTAACAAGTATAATAAGTGTAGTAACAAATCATTATGATTGTTTGCAAATGTAAAATAAAAAAGTTGAATAACTAAAACAGGCAATAAAAACATACTATTTAAATTAAAAAAAAATTTAAATTTTTTTGCCAAACTTTTTATGAGCACTTTATAAACCTGAAGCTAATTTTAAATAATAGTTTATTATTGGCTTATTTATTATTTTCAAGCAGTTTCGCCACAAAAGCCTTACAAATACTATTATATAGCTTATATCCAATAGCGTCTAATATGTTATTGACTTTAAAAGATAATAAGTTGTTTACAAGTTTTTTAGTAGTCCTAATTGCCTCCCAATTGTACAAAAATTTTCATATTTTTTTATGAATAAGTAATAAATTAATAAAGTTTGAAGAATGTGCCATATTTTATTACTAAAATTACAACCAATAAATATATTTCTTTACAATAAAATTTGAATTTCAAAACGGATTGGAAAATAGACAAAAGAAGTAGTGCTATAGATAGTGCAAAGGTCCATTATAAGATAAATCGAGTGAAAGTTGGCGTGTTGCTTGTGCACTTGAGAATAATTAGCGTCCAAGCTTTCTATAAATGGTAACATATTGGCCAATGTCCATAAGTAGGCATTTATATGAATAAACGATATTCATTCAAGAAGCGATTATTATTATTTAAAGTGATATAAATTAATGAATATAGTTTTAAATTGATTATAATCAGGCAGTTAATGATAAGAGCACGCAATATACCACGCACATAATATAGTGATGCAATTTGGTCAATTGAAAGGGTCAAGTAATAGAATAAAAAGAAACTTTCAGATGTTTAGCGGTTGATTGTAATATTGATGTCATAAATTTACAAAATAAAAATCTTACAATTTATTATAGTATTTCTGCAACACTAGACTAGCTCATAAAACTGAGTTAAATACTGCAGTGGATACAAACGGCGGCGCGAGTATAAACCGCACTGCAGTGCATATATTGGAACGGACTGCCGCCCCACCGCAATGCACCACGTACAAAAGAGGACATTATTCTAATTCATACCACCAACACGTTACAAATAAAATTGATATTCTAATACAATTCTTCATTCATATCGTAAAGCAGGTCACTGATCAGGTGTTCAGTTCACAAGATACAAGAAATTCTAACATTTCTTGCGCGTCCAGTTGTTGTTTTTTATTCTTCAATCGACCAGGACGATGGTAGTTTGTGTTAGGATCGGCTGTGCTACTTAAATAATTTCTTTAAATTTTTATTGTCGGTTTAATTTGGTAAAGGTGATATTGAGAGTGATTTAGGGCTCGCCTCAAGATTTAAATATGTAAGAACGGTTCACTTCAAACAGAGCAATTCCGTTAACAATACTTCATTTATTCTTGTATTGCTCTCCAGTAAAGTAGATTGTAGCATTATGGTGTATAACGCTAAAGAGGTTTCTTATATATACCTACATTTAATATGGAAAACTAATCTCACGTACCAAAGTCAACTACAGAACGAAGTTTCAACATTTAAACGTAAAACACGGTCGACTTATATAATTGAAACTAAACCAATCCAAGGTGCGTTATATTGTACCTGTCTTCATATCAAATACATAATGAGATTGTTGATTTAAATTATCTCGTTCTTAAAATTCAGAATGTATGAGTAAATTTTAATATTGTGTATCGGAACCTTTACTTTATTAGCAACTTAGATTAACAACAAAGGTTGTGGACTATTAGTTATTAGTGCTTTATGAATACTTTTTATGGTATAGTTCTAAAAATTAATATACTAATTTATGAACTAAATCAAGTTTGGTATAATGATAAACTATTTTGCAATAACGTCTCAAATTACCTACACTAAAGCACTTAATTATTAATTGTGTCCTAGCGGGTTAGTAAAAAAACACGTGTAAATTACAACACTCTGTAGTCCCACTGAATTTTATTCAAAATTAAATTTGAAATAATAAAATACTTATCTTTTTTGGATTTTTTTAATGGTGTATTTTAAATTATACAATCTAAACGTTTCCATAACACTTCCAGTTATTTTCGTCAGTAGTAATATCTGTTAAAATTGTTAAAGATGTTGTAAACAATTTTGTCAAAGTTGAAAAATTAAAACATAAACATCAGCCTGATATCAACATAACAGTTTGAGAAACGTATGAAGCCAACTATAGAATTAAATTTTAGTAAAGGGTAACTAGGTCATTAAAAATTAAATATTGTTAAACTGTCTTAGAGATGACAAATCAGAACATTCTCTAACGGCGAAAACTAATAATGAAAAATGTCAGTCAAAAAACACATTTAACAGAATTTAATCAAGTTATGATGTAAGTGTAAAGTTGTGAAAAACTTCAATTTCAAAATGATAGAAGCATTCACAAATATAAACATGATATCAAATAAAATAATCCAGTTAAATCTAACAAAGAGGTATCTTTATTCGATAAGTGCAAGTGTTATTAACAATGAAAAGCATAATGCAGAACGTTGTTTGTAATTTTTTAAATTTTAATCTTAATTTCTACTTATATTAAATTATAGTGCTGTGGTAATTTAACATATAATTGGTAAAGCATTTGCTTCAAGGTCTAGGAAAAACACAGCAAAAAACCTAGACATACCAAAAGTCAAAGTTATAATCAAAATTAAGACGTATCATTGTGCCTTTTTTCTTTAATTATAGGATGCCAAAACCTATTTAAACGGAGATTTTCTTCTTGTCTATTAAAATTATTAGGTTGTTTATATATTTCAATAGCTTCACGTTGTAAATGAACATAATAATGAATTTGTCTTGACAATATTTCAATATTGTCAAATTGAATGTCATGATTTAGATTATTCAGGGCATGGTCAGCAACAGCAGACTTCTCTGGTTGACCAAATCTACAAAATCTCATATGTTCTTTACGTCTTGTGTCAAAGCCACGTTTTGTGGTTCCAATGTAATGAGTTTTTGGTTTTTATAAATTAATGGAAGTTTACCATTTCTTGACATATTAATATCTAAAAATAATAATTCACTATCTTTTAAGGTTTACAAAAAGCCGACACACACTGATAGATACCTTCATAAATTATCCAACCACTGTTCACGTCAAAAAATTGATGTAATTAAATCTTTAGTAGATCGAGCAAAACGAATTTGTGACCCTGAATTTTTGAAGGATGAATATAAACATTTAACAAAATCCTTACAAGATAATGGATATTCACTTACAGATATTAATAATGTTATTACACCTTCTAGGCGTAACCTTAAAGAAAAACCAGTTCTTAATGTTGGTACTGCTTTTCTTCCTTTTATAGCTAATGTTACAGATAGAATTGAAAAAATCCTAATTAAATATGGCATTAGGACTATTTTTAAACTACAAGAAAAATTAAAGAACATTTAAGATCACCTAAAGATGTGTCAAACCCTTTATCATCTTCCGGAATGTATAAGTTATCTTGTTCACGTGGAAAAGTATACATCGGAACCACAAAACGTATTTGATACAAGACGTAAAGAATATATGAGATTTTGTAGATTAGGTCAACCAGAGAAAACACCCTAATAATTTTAAAAGACAAGAAGAAAATCTCCGTTTAAATAGGTTTTGGCATCTTATAATTAAAAAAAAAGGCACAATGATACGTCTTAATTTTGATTTTAATTTTGCCTTTTGGTATGTCTAGGTTTTTTGCTGTGTTTTTCCTAGACCTTGAAGCAAATGCTTTACCAATTATATGTCAAACTATCACAGCACTATAATTTAACATAAGTAGTTGAAATTATGATTAAAATTAAAAAAATTACAAAAAACGTTCTGCAATATGCTTTTCTTTGTTAAAAACACTTGCACTTATTGATAAAGATATCTCTTTGTTAGATTTAACTGGATTATTTTATTTGATGTCATATTTATATTTGTGAATGCTTCTATCATTTTGAAATTGAAATTTTTCACAACTTTACACTTACATCATAACTTGATTAAATTTTGTTCAATGTGTTTTTTTGGCTGACATTTTTCATTGTTAGCTTTCGCCGTTAGAGAGTGTTCTGATTTGTCATATTCAAGACAGTTTAACAATATTTAATTTTTAATGACCTAGTTATTCTTTACTAAAATTTAATTCTATAGTTGGCTTTATACGTTTCTCAAACTGTTATATTAATATCAGGTTGATGTTTATGTTTTAATTTTTCAACTTTGACAAAATTGTTTACATCTTTAACAGTTTTTAACAGATATTACTACTGACGAAAATAACTGTGTTATCGAAACGTTTAGATTGTATAATTTAGAATACACCATTAAAAAACTCAAAAAAGACAAGTATTTTATTATGTGTGATAATGATGAAAGTTTACATTTTTATATGAATAATAATTTGGCTATATGTACATGTTTCATGTTTCTCAGACATATATTGAAAGGATGTAGAACGATTGTTAACATTCTGGTGGGAAGAGTCAGATTTAGGATTTGTAGGTCCTACGCAAGCTGCGTTGCTAGCTTTACCGGGGGTATGGAGGGTAACCCAAGATAAACATGTTGTTCCATGAAATCTTTCTTTTAATCGCCTTTTAAAGCTTTTTTTGGTTAAAATACTTAAGATAAAAGTACGAAAGTTCCCGATTAAACAAATAATATAATAATATACGAGGATCATTCAAATATAAACCGGAATTTTTTTACTACTATTTATTGGGGATAAATAAAATTGCAAAAAATATTTCATTTTTCTACATAGTTTCCTTCAACAGAAATACATTTTCTCCATCGGATAGGAAGCTTTCTGATCCCATCGTAGAAAAAAGAAGGTGGTTGCCTCAGTAACCAATTGCTCACGTACATTTCGACTGCATTGTCGTCTTCAAATCTTTCCCCTCCTAATGCTTCCTTCAGTGGACCAAACATCTGGAAGTCACATGGGGACAAGTCTGGACTGTAAGGAGGATGTTCAAGAGGTAGCCATTGCAATTTAGTCAGTTTATCACGAGTTAGAGCTGCTGTGTGGGGCCGTGCGTTATCGTGCAGAATCGGTTGCTTGCGTCGTTTGTTTCGATAAGCTTTTTTTGCGTCATCCAGCAGTTGGCAGTAGTAAGCAGCATTCACCGTCCTTCGTTCATGTAGGTAGTCAATCAGTACAATACCTTTAGAGTCCCAAAACACAGTAGCCAAAACTTCCGCTGACAGTCAGTGTTGGCCTTGATCGGCGCCTCTCAACTTTCCTCCACTCCATACTTGTCCTCTTGTTCTCTGGGGTATAGTGATGGACCCATGTTTCATCGCATGTCAGGATACGATCCAAAAAAGCATCCCTTTCTTCTTCAAAGCGATTCAGAAGTTGTTGGCAAATGCCTTTCCTAACATTCCTTTGTGCCTCGGTTAGTAGACGTGGAACCCATCTTGCCGAAATTTTGCTGTAGCCAAGTATGTCCGATACTATGGTATGAACACTTCCAACACTTACACCCACTTCTGAAGCAATCTCAGCAACCGTAATGCGGCGATCGCCTTCCACAAGCTCACGGACGGCCTGAATATTGTCTTCATTGACACTGGTCGCCGGACGCGGTTTATGACTTTCATTTTCGACTCTATCACAACTATCCCGAATCTTTTCTCAAACACTTGGGTCTTACTCAATATATCATCACCAAACTGTGCTTCAAATCTCTTCAAAATCTCACTTGGTTTTACGTTGACGAGAAAACGAATAATTATGCGTTGCGCAACAGACACTGGTACTTCTTGTCCAGTCATGGCGGTACTGAAGTGGCGGACATGACTGAGAGCGCCTTGTGCATGGATACCCCCTCTTCTTACTCCCACCAACGATTCCCTGCCACGCCGCGCTGCTCTTCCACACCGTCACGCCGCGCAGAATAAAATTCCGGTTTATATTTGAATGACCTCGTAAAATTAAAAATCCTTAATGTGATCCAGCCAATTTATTGACATTCCCTTTAAAGTACGTAAATTTATTACTAACCAAATAGTTTCACTGCAAATGACTTAGATGCTACTGTTTGATTTTCGTCTCATCTTCATACTAATGAAGATGCTTAGGATGTCTTCATTTATCTTAAATTCTTGCTCAGCAAAGCCAAAAAGTTTAATTTGGTTTCTAACGTAAATGTTTTTTATGGGTTTCAATCTTAAGGATATTTGTTCCGCAGAACAATTAGTGACCATTAAAGATATTCTTAGTGTAATCTTTACGTTACGAAAGCAACCGTTTACATTGTGATATAGCATAATTTAGAAAATCCACCCTTCTTTACTGATAATGTTGATACTTTGTTCATAGTGTGATTGGAACTGAATAGAGAATGTCTTGTTCTGTAAAAGTTCGTTTCCCAATTTCATTCCCAAATCATTGTTATACGTATGTACCAAGTTTTGACCTGCCGTTAATACTTGTTTAAAAAGTATATCCACTATGTTAAGAAACCTGAAACCTGTGTGATTAAGTTCATGTACCTCAATTCCCTCCCGAAATGCAAGTTCAGGTTCGCATATAACTGGTAGAAATTTACCCGACGGTGTTGGATTTAGGAGCTTGCACACACGCTAGAGGCTAAACTGACATTCATTCGACGCTTGCGTTTGGTTCACTCTCAAGTTTACATAAATTCCCGAGCTTTAGTGTTTCGGAAGTTTTGTTCACTTAACCCAAAATGTCATCCCAAAGTACTGTGTACAGCCCTGTTGCCATACTTGGCATTTTATTGTGCACACTAAGAGCTGTGAAACGTGATTTACCTAAATATTTTCCTATGAAATTTCAACAAGTGCATTCCTTTTTCCTTTATACGTCGCAATAGAGTTTTTATAGCAACATGACCACCGTGTTGTTGATGTTGGCACGACACTGAGTTGGTCAGTTTTTCCTCTTTTTAAGTAAAGTAATTGATGCTGTAAAATATAAAAATAAACTGCTAAATTATTTTTTCTACTAACGCTTGAAGATTGTTGTACTTTTCGCGCATTGAAGAAACTTGTCGAAAGACTGGCCATATCAGTCCTTAGTCTCCTTTAAAAGGTTATTCAAGCTTTGAATCATCTTTAGGTTTGTGGCTCTGTTTAGGTATAAATGTTCTGAATCCTTTAACAAGGTGTTTTCCTCTAAGTATCTAAAAATCAAAGTGAGCTTATCGGCCTCTCCTTCATCTGCAGTTGAGTGTAGAGATTTACCAATTATCTGCATAATCTCCTCGCAAATCGTCAATCACTTTTTGTGGCCACACGGTTTTCGTACGTTTTTATATGGTCTCTCAAACACTCATCGTAATATGCTACGAACTCCAATATTTCCAGATAAATACCATTTCTCGGCGATCCACGTATTTCTTTTTCTCAACATGCCGAACCTTTTTCTTAATGAAAACTTCACACTTACCTACTTCTCGGCAGTATTTAGCAATGTCTTGTGCTTATCGAGTCAGTTTTTGATCGATACGATCGATTTCCTTAGAGCGCCTTGAAAAGTTGATTGCAGCATTCAAATGATTCTTGGAGGTTTCGTGTTTAATCAGAAGTGAGCTAGCATTTTTGCAATCACAAAAGCTGCCGTGAGTAAACTGTGAGCATAGTGGGGCAATTTTCGTGTAATTTTCTCATATTATTTTAAAGATTTGAGAATATATCATCGTCACAGTTCTGAAGTGCGCCCATTTTAATGTAATAACCCATATCACCTGGAGTCATAAATTTCGGCTACATTCTAACGTTATTTTCCGAGGAAATACCTTTCCTTAAAGCAGGCTTAGGATCAGGAGATTCTGCAGGCGCTTTTAACATCTCTGTTGGAGTCTCTAGAATTTAATAAATTACAAATATTATTAAAATTTGTAAAATGAAAAAATAAACTAAATTATAAAAAGTTATTGAGTTGTTGTGGTTGTTTTGTTTTAAATCCAGGACTGTACCAATGATATTAACATCAAAACATGGGATAAATATACAAAGGATTTCCAACGTATTGAAAGGCCTCAGCATAGTGCACATTATCAAATAATTTTTTTTAATAATTGTGGTTCTGAACAGGCTCAGTTTAATCTAACGTGCTCTAATGTACTCAGGAACACTTAGGAGAATGTATAGCGGGATTGTGAAGATAGATGAGTGTGCACAACTACTTCAAATGCAATACTAAACAATATAAACATAGCCTTATATATATTAAATAAAATTAACACCCCTTTTAATGTTTAAATGCTGCTAAATTTATTCGAAATTACACAAAGAGACAATTTGGTAATTGAAACGTGGTTAACTTTCTTTTAAATTGTGTTCTAGGTAACAGTCGTCAGTCGTATATTATAATAAGTGTTCAAAGTGATCAGCACTATTATCTAGATAGGCATCCACTCTCCTTTCATGCTTTCCAAAACTGCTTCCAATTGTTGTTGCGTTATGTTCTGTACAGCCGCTTTTATAGCTGTACGTAATTCGGCAAGTGTATGCAAATGATTTGTATAAATTACACTATTCACCAAATCAAAAAATAATCCAAGAGCGTTAGATCGGGTGATCTTGGAGGCCAAAGGTTTCTTCCAATCATTCGGTCACCAAAATACTGCTGTACAAACTTTGTTGTTTTTGCAGCTGTATGTGCAGTTGCTTTGTCACGCTGAAATAAACCTTCTTCCAATTAGTCATCATGAAGTTGATCAATAAAAACTTGTAGCAGAGCACGATAACGTTCAGCATTAATAGTACCGTTAAAGAATATTGGTCCAACAATTGGCCTCCTCGCTATATCCACATTCCTACTTTAAGAGAATGGAGCGGAGTTTTCTGATAGACATGCGAGTTTAGTGCACTCCAAGTTCGATAGTTTTGAGAATTGACTAAGTGAAACCATGCCTCATCGGAGAAATAACGTTTGTCCAACAAGTTTTTGTCTGATAGACGGGTATTAAACCAATTGCAATAATTTACACGCGTTTGAATGTCGGGATGATGAAGTTCTTGTAATACTCTTATTTCGTACGGATAGAAATGTAATTTTTTCTTGACAATTGTGTGACATGTGTCATATGACAACCCAGTTTGTTGCGACAATTGTCGCAGTGGCTTTTGGGGACCTTGTTCAAGACGAACATGTTCTACAACTTCCTACAGTAAGTGAGGGCGACCAGGTGATTTTCCAGAAGCAACGCTTTCTGTATTATTGAACCGCTCACTTACCTACCTTGTAATTATTTGATAAAGATTAGTAGTTGTTTTGTAAACATGGTGGTGTATAATATCGTAACCGGCATCATTGTCAGGATATGCTCCTCGAAATTCTTCCATACATAAGCGAATTGAATGTACCAAAGCTCAATTTTCGTCTTTATTTCCATACGGAAATAGGGTTGCAAAAGAAATTTATTCTCTCCTGGAGAAAAAGGTGTATCATACAATATTACACTCTGAAATTATAAAACATGAATCTGTTGTTTAAAATGTAATTTACCTACCTTGTAATTATTTGATAAAGATTGGTCGTCTTGAAAAAGGTTGCTTTGTAAAAAGTGAAAAAACAATAAGCAGAGGAAAGGAAAATTATTAGAGGTTATGTTTATTGTTTACCAAAGGTGTACTATGGTATGCGGTGCAGGAAATGGTTACTAATGTCATATTTCATAAAAGCGGCTGTGTCGGGTATTTTTGATGGCGCCGTACTTGTACTAGTATAAAAAGTAAATTTTGTGTGTACATTCCGTTTTCAATGTATCGTAGTACAGTTCTTAAGTAATAATGGAAAATCTGTTACTAGATCTTTGATTGGTATCTGTAAGTTTCTAATAGTAGATACTGTGTTTTTTGATTAAAGATTTTTCATTGATAGCCTTCGTCCACAGAGAGTGTTCTGGAATGTCATTTTCAATACTGTTAAAATAGTATTAAATATTTAGTTATTAATTATTATTTAAAATAATTCTTTTAACTCATATAATTATTAACACAGGCTTTATCTTTATGTTTTCATATTTTATAATTCGTTTACCTTAATGTTTGTTAACAAATTTCTTTCCCTTTTACTCTAGACGATAGCTGTAATATATATTGAAATGTTTAAAGACTGTAAAGCATTAATACACGATTTTGATCCGAAGAGATAAGTATTTTGGCCATTTCTTTCTAGCCTAAGACTTTTTAACACGTTGACGCATCTGTAAAATTTAATAAGAAAATTCCCGTTGGGTTGAATTGTTTTTTTTCTATTCTTTTGCAGTCTCAAATAACTTACTTTTTACAAAAATCAACTATCATAATTTTGGTTTTTTTGAACAAAAATTCCTATGTGGACATATTTGCCGGACACAGTGCGGCGGTCCGCGTTATTCTTGTCGAAACCTGAAACCCATGCGTCAGGTTGCGTATTCTATGTATAACTGCACTTAGTTTAGCACCAATTTGTTTTCAAGTGGGTGTATAATATGAATAACCGAACGCGTAAAATACTAAATTCAACTAAATTATGTAGTACTGGTAAATAAATAAATATACATCATTAGACAATTTCGCGTTGTATTCTTAAAGAAAAACGTTGAAATAAACCGACAGCTAAAGTTTTTAGGTTAAAATTTCTAAAAAAAGGTTATTATATGACGTCAGATACCACTTTGTTACAATGCTGCCATGTCCACTGTGTCCTATCCTTGTTTATTATTTGTTTTGAAATTGACAGCGAGTTTGTATAACAAAATTTAGCAACACCGTGATGTTTTGTCAACTTCAAAAAAATTAAAGTTACAAAATTCTAAATCGTACATCATTTAAAACGTTTACTGTGATAATGGCAACTAAAAATTTCTAAGTATGACGTGATATCATAACTATCGCAAACAATCATATTTAACGTTTAAATTTTAATTTTCACGGTGCTACCTTGCTACCTAGTCGAATGCTACATTCAAACATTATAAGGAAAAAATATATGACGAACACATTACCTTTCACTTGTCCTAGATTGGAGCTTTCCGAGTTCGAATCGGAGCCTTATTCAACAAGTGATGGCAGTGATTTTGAATTTACAGCAAGTAATTCCACTACTTCTTCAGAAGAAGGCTGCATAGTACAACCGCAAAAAACGAGGCAAAAAGGGAAAATCAGCTAAGTTAGATACAAGACGACGACAAAGCCATCCCTTAACTACTAAAGAGATCACAAGTCAACAAACAACATATCAAATAGCAAGCAATGAAGTTACAGAGAACCATCAGCATCGTCTGTCGTGGAAAGTTACAACTGAACCTGCTGCAACGTCTCACGAGAATTTGTGGAATACTCCCATAGGAAACCATTTACAGTTCACATTAGACTAAGAAGCAGAAATCAAGCCAGAAATCGCTGCGGCCTTAATCGATTGCGAACCCATTAATTTCTTCTTATTATTCATAAATAACGATATAATTAATTTGATGGTAGATCACACGAATCTTTGCGCTACACAGCTTATAACTACGTTGTGTAACAACCCATTCTGAGTTGTATTAAAATATACCGTAATTTAGGTCTTTCGTTCATTCAGTTGTAAATATAAGAAAATTTTAATTATTTTGCATTATAGTATGAGGCAACTTAATTTGCATTTTGGTGTAACTAAGTTGAATATCTTTAGGTTTATAGTGCATATCTCCTTAAGTACATACTTAAAGGTTTATACTACTTAAATTATTTTTTTGCGCAAAATTTTCCTAGGTTACATCGTCTGATATCTAGGCCATTTTTTTACTTCCAGATGAATGTTGTGTTTAGGAAGCATTTTTGGTTTCCACCTAAATTTTGTGAAAGTGCCATTGATTTGATGGTAAGATATTTTAACGCATTATACTAAAACTTAAGATTTGCCTTTTCAGGCACTTTTATTTTTTATTTTGATTTACACTTTTATTACAATTTAATGCATTTAATTTTACTGTTGCGTACGCTTTCATTTTATGATTGCAATTTTTATTTGAAAATTTCAAGAAAATATATTAAACGGATTATTCAATTTCATGAAGATAAATTTATCAGAAGAAAAATTCCAGTTTGGGTGTGGTTGACAACATAAAAGCATTGTTATTGCAATATATTGCGCAATATTGACACAAGAATTACGTCACCGTGGTTTGCATTTCTGCATTTATTTTTTATAATACCAGGGGTTCTCAAGAAGTATTATATTTAGTGACGGATATTTATTTTTAATGATTTTTAGTATAAAGCTATTTCAACTAGTTTTTAAGATATATTTTATAACCCTAAATTTTATATGTTAATAAACATAGTTTGTATATTTTTTATTTTTACATTTTGATAGAATTTTTATTGTAAACAACCTCGGTTTAGTTATTCCGAGCATAAATAAAAAATAACTTGGCGTCCGAGATCATTTTATTAGTGTTACATTGCAATTTTTTTTATATTGATGTTCAGTGGAAGTAATCTAGCAGAATTTGTGGTAATTAAGCAAATCAAAAGATTGAATCGGACCTACTTAAATCTTCCGACTAGGACAACGGCATTATTTGTGGTGAATGGTTTGTACCTTCCGTTAGTTTAACGATTTGTTTATGAGAACATATATACTCAGTTATTTAAAACCCATTTATTTATTATTAAATTTTATACAATTACCATTACCACTATTTTATAGTTGGACCAAGCTCAAGACTGCATACTTGGGAACCAACTAATGCAAATGAGATGAAAAAATTCTTAGGAATTATTGGTTACATGGGGCTTCTGAAACTTCCAAGTTTACGACATTATTGGTCAAAATCAAAACGGTTATTTAGCACAATACTTCCTGGAATTATGACCAGTGCACGATTCGAACTGTTGCTAAAAGTCTGGTACTTCAGTAATAATAATAAATGTCCTGAGGGCGACAGAATCTATAAAGTCTCGCCATTGCTCGATTTATTCCTCAAAACATATCAAGAGGCTTATACTTCTGAAAGAGTAATTTGTGTAGATGAAAATCTCATACCGTTTCGTGGAAGGCTAATACTGAAGCAGTATATTCCACAAAAAAGACATAAATATGGCATCAAGCTCTTCAAGCTTTGTTGTAATCGAATTTACGCTGGCAAGGAGAGAGACGAGGATTGCACCGTATCTGTGCGTAGTAAAATTGTAACTGCTCTTTCTGAACGATTGCTGGCAGAATAATCATAACTGATAACTACTATACCAGCTTAGAATTGGCTAACATTCTACTGGATAATCAAACACAACTTCTTGGAACATTGAGATCTAACAGACGGGGTAATCCGAAAGCAGTAACTACAAAAAAGTTAAAATTAGGTGAAGTATATGGTCAAGAGAACGAACGAGGTATATGCGTTATGAAATGGCGAGATAAGCGTGATGTGTTAGTTCTCTCTACAAACCATACGGATAAAACTGTCGCTGTAAAAAGAAGAACTGGTGAAATCCAAAAACCTCGTGCAATAATAGATTGCAATGATGGTAAGAGCTCGATCGATCTCGGTGACCAAATGACTAGTTACAATACTTCTCTCCTAAAAACGATAAAGTGGTATAGGAAGCTTGCAATAGAATTACTGTAGGGGACATCACTCGTTAATGCGCTATTCACATTAGCGACTTTAGAGAAGAAATAATCGAGTGTCTTCTTTTCTTTGACTACAAGAATCTTGAAGAGGAAAACAATCCTGGTCCTTCAAATAGGACAAAACGGACCAATACACATTCCTTTATGAAAAAAGAAGAAGCCCATAAGGTCCGCAAATATTGTATAGGGTGTTACAACAAGAAGCAGAAGGGACTGATTACCAAGAACCAAGTTCGCAAGGTATTGCAAACACTGTGATGGGGAACCCCATTATTGCTTGGAATGTTTTTTAAAGGACCACCAGTCGTAACTGTTGGGTACATCAATTATATACCAATAATGTATGTTTATTTTCTGTAGTTCCTTCACTTACGTGTTATGCGTTGTGTTTTACATTATTCTTTATGAATATACATGCATATAGTTTCTTTTTATGCTTCTTACATTATTTGTAGTTCTCTTATTATACGCTATACGAATAAAAAGTTGTTTTATTTATTAAAATATAACCATTTTAGTTGTTAACTGGGCAACTTTCCCAATTAATGGTTATAACGACCTCGGAATTACGTCAATAGGAAATGTCGATGTTGCATGAGAACTTACAGAGTCGAAGCGGTCCGTTACCATGATGAAATTGCATATATAAGCGGTCCCAGAGCCAAGGCAAACACGACCTGCCTAGCATTCGGGAGGTAATGGGTTCGATTCCCGTTACCGTCTACCTTGAGGTTTTTCAGGGTTTTCTCATACACTGTAGCATGGTCACTGCGGATATGCACACTATGTGGCTGCTTAGGCGAATGCTTAGTATTTTCAGAATCTAACTCCGTTCCTTCCGATACTATCCTGACCACACCCATCCTTAATCCCACCATGCATATATACGTAATGTAGGTATGTATGCTGGGAATCCATGATTGTGGTTGAAGGAACTCGGAAAGCTCGAGCGGCCCGACCTCCCCTTGGGGAGGGAATGAAATACGTGGCCTTTTCCTTTTTTTTTCAAGGCAAACAAGTAGTAATCTGGCGGGCCGGCGGACCGCCAATTCCTATACGACGATGTCTTGAGCGGTCCGTATGGACCGCCAAATCCGTCAACGTGTTAAATCTATCATTTTCATGCAAAACACAAATTTTTCGAGTTACGAACAAAATATTGTTGCGAAATAGAGATTAAGCGAACAGTGGTCAACTTCTAACAGCTGTTACACATTAATCATGAACATGACTCAATAAAAACAAGGTTATGGAAAACTTCTTTTTTAAAATATTATTTTCCATCGATTTCAAGCATTGGTTTGAACTTTTGTTGTTGCTTTCGTAAAGGAGTTAAAAAAACGCGAATCTTTCCAATTGCTCTTGTTTAGTCATCCTGCATATTCTAAAACAGTTTTGAGTACAAAAAATTACCCTGTTTGACTCCATTATTATTAAAAAAAACTTAAGGCATGCAAGTTGTGTTGTGAATTACAAGCAATCACAAAATTTAAAAAGAAATTGGATTAAAATTAAAGATAGAAGGAATTATTGTCACTTTCACGATTGCATACTTCAAAACAATGTAATTAATGAAAACTGAAAATAGGTCTATGAAAAAATTTAATTTTAATATATTTAAAACAAAAATCGTTATACATTTACATAATACAAACAGTTATTCAAACTTCTTACGCAAACACTAGGTATTTGTATTGCGAACCGAAATTAAAACTTTCCCTCTTGGTAACTCAATCCTATAGTACGCGCAGTATATTAATCTAATAAATAGGTAGGTAACAGAAGTGGTGAAGTTAGGAAAAATATTTTTATTATAGCAATAAATCTAATGTGTAATAGAAATCTCGCCTAGAGAATTAAAGTGGGAGAGTAATTACAGTAATAAATAAAAATGTAGATTTTAATTTCAATAATTAGATTATTAACGCCAGAAGTCATTTTAAGACATGCTGCTCAGTGTAGTATATTTTAAAAGTCGAAATATCAAAAAGTCAATTTTACACTATTTCTTTGTTAAATAAGACAAACGTGTTTTCAGATCTCACAGTATAGAAGGATTTACCCAATTATGTATGTACCTACATCATGTTTTACTATAATTTAGGTTCGTTTGTAAACTAACAAGTACAAGGTACAAGGTGATAAAAAATAACACTTTTTTTCCTTATTGAAATGTGTTGTGAGTACAGGTGTGAGGTTCCATTATTGACAATTTATTATTCAATATAATGCAATTATAGAACGACATGAAAATTATTACACATTGTCCTAATAAATAAAATAGATCAGATGATCATTACACCAAATTTAAACTTTATAATGCATTAAAATATGTAATAAATATTTTTTACTGCCTGTTTTGTTGGGCGTTTAATGTAGATAAGTCGCGTGAGTTCGTGTTAACGGAGTGCAAATTTTGGTTATACAAATTTATTGTCAAGTACTGCTTTTCTTTGCACCTCACCTGGTGACACTGGAACGAACAAAGTGGAAATAATTAAAATAGGCGTTATTTGAACGTAAATTAATTAACAAAGATTGATGATACCAGCTGCCTTAGCTGACAACACCTTAAGTGCAATAACATTTGTTTTCATTTAAGATAGCTTTCTTATGTGCTGTTTTAACATTTTTCTTTAAAAATACATGGTGTTTTTAAATGAGTGGGTCGCATACTTGGAAAAACTAATTTAGGTCATTTGAAGTACATCACAAAGCTCAGAGCTAACTTTAAGTTTATTTACTTTGATATGACGTTATGATACTTAAATGTATTGTCTAATATTATTTTCAGATCTTTGATTTGCTTTTTTGAGCAATTTCCTTAACAACATTTAATTTTACACCATACCTTTCAAGTCATGCACATTCAGCTTGTTACTAGATACCATGATTGATATTGACGGATTTAGTATTACAAAATAGGCAAAAAGCTGCTTTAGTGACTAATGTACGAAATAATGATTTAAACTGAATTGTAAAGGACTAAAGATTAATTTTTGATGTACAGGGTGTCTTATTTTCGATGTAATTGGGGGGTTTTAGGTGTTTCCCAAATAGATAGAGTAAAATCATGGTCGGGACCCTTGGACCGATTTTTGAAACAAATTTAATAATCTAAAGTACATTTCAAGTAAAAACATCTTTTGTGCCTTTTTTATGTGCAATTTAGTGGCGTACTCGATTTTTTCTAATTTAATTTGTTTCCGAGTTACAGACCAAAGTTACATTTTTAAAATGGTAACCATAGTTGGCTATGACTCCATTAATTAGAGATTTCTTTTAGCTTTCTGAAAATATATAGTTTCATATAATTATATCGGTAAATAAGAAAATTATAAACGATTTTTTGAAAAACACCTCTTTATCAAATCACTTATGTATATATAGTTTCATATATTCAAAAGGAAGTATATACTATGCGCAGAACTTATTTTAAAACTAGATAAAATGTCCTCATAGTATTTTATGCCATATTAAAACTTATTGATTTAGAAAAAATAACAACATTTTTTTTTATAACAGTTTTTCTTATTTTAGGTATTGTTCAAACTGATGTCCATTTGATGTAAACAAACTTCACATCGGCGCGAAATACACTCAATTGCCTTAATGAAATGAATTGTATGCCTTAAATCTTCAAATGCTGCCCTGGTATGATATATTTTATTTTTAAAAATCCCACAAAAGAAATCCAGTATTGAAAGATCTGGAGATCTTGCTGGCCACTGAATAGGTCCATTATTGCCAATCCATTGATTGTTAAAGTTTCGGTTTAAGTAATCTCGACTAAAACAGTATTATGACAAGGCGCACCATCTTGTTGAAAATAAACATTTACCCTCTGCGCTAATGGAATTTCATCTAGCAGTTGTGGAAGACAAATGTTTAATATTTCCATATAACTCTAGCCGTTAAGGTTGCCGTTAAAAATGTGGTAAAATCAATCAAAATAAAGCATGATACATTAAAACCAAATCTACCTTGATTTTGGCGTGCTAATGTTACAAAATTGTTATTTTTTGACCAATATCGATTGTTGTTGCGATTAAAAATTCCTGCACTCGTAATATGACTCTCATCAGACCAAATGATATTGCGCCCAAAATTCCTATTTTGTCTAATCTGTTCTAAATACCAATTACAAAAAATAATTCGCCGTTCTAGGTCACCATCATTAAGGTGCTGAATTACTCTTTTTTTGTACGGAGTATAATTATATTTTTTTAAGATTTTTTGTACTCTTGATTTAGATACGCCAACTTCTGTTTCTATTTGTCGGTAGGAGGTATTAGGATTTTCTTCAACTCTTGCTGAAACAGTTATTTCGTCGTCTTGTTGGTTCATTTTTGCATAATTTTTGATCCTAGGCTTCTCAAAAGATCCATAAGTTATAGAAGTTCTTTTAATCTGGCGAATATATTCTTGTTGGGAATTTTATTATTTTGCGTTTTTATAAATACTAGCATTATTAAAGTATTAAACGCACAACCTACCTATTAAAATATGCCTCTGCAGCTTGGTCTGCATTAAAATTACACTGATAGTATATGCCAACCATATCTAACTTTTCAAAATTTTCATACTTCGTATTATTGACAGTCAACAAAAAGTTATTAACTTGAATAATTAATTATTTAAGCAAAGTTTTGAAACAATAAATCTAATCACATTTACGTTTCCAGCATTTATTTATATGAAACAACTGCGTGAAATGTCAAATAACTAGCAACGAATGCGATCAGTAAACAAAGGTTCCTAGATGACTTGATCAAGAGGTATTTTTCAAAAATCGTTTATAATTTTCTTATTTACCGAGATAAATATATGAAACTATATATTTTCAGAAAGCTAAAAGAAATCTCTAATTAATGGAGTCACAACCAAATATGGTTACCATTTAAAAAAATGGTCTGTAACTCGGAAACAAATTAAATTAGAAAAAATCGAGTACGCCACTAAATTGCACATAAAAAAAGGCACCAAAGATGTTTTTACCAAAATTTTAAATATTTACAAACAAAAAAGTTACGGGATTTTAAAGAGAACGGCATAAAACGAAAAACACCCTATATTTCCCAAACGAGTCGAGATATTGAAATGTTCTTTAGATTATTAAATTTGTTTCGGTCCAAGGGCCCCGACCATGATTTTGAGGTCATCGACCTATTAAAGAAACACGCTGTGACCTGACTGTGGGTTAAGCTAATAGCTTAGCAGGGAGACCCAATGAGTGTGGCATTGTTAATAGTGCCGAACGCTATACTGAACTCCAAAAGTACCAATGCTAAATATGGATAAATTGCATACCTCTTTCACTATCGCAAGATTCATGCGTTGATTCTCTCACGTCATTCTATTCCCAAAACTCTTTATCTTTATTTTCGTAATCGCGCTACTCCATTGAACCACCACTTACGGGGCCAGTCTCTTAACTATACCTACGTATATCTTCTTCGTTAATCGTTCCTCGTTGATTATTTCAATGTAACGAAACCTACGAAGCGTACTTCTTTCATACAGATCTACCGTGGTTTTTCCACACCACATTTATTCAACACAATTAATAATATAACTTTTCAAAATATTCTTCCCAACCTTTCCTCAATCCATACTTGTCCCATATACATTCAATACGTTATCCACGTCGTTCCAGAAATTCCTGGCCGTTTACATTCATAATTTTTATCTACTTTCATTCTGTAATCTATCCGATTACAGGTGTTTCTTTGGTACTGTAATGTTAGTTTTTACCGCACTTGTGTGGTCAAGTGTAACTCTTAGAAAGCAAAGTTGAAAAACTATTTATTAACGTAAATTACACAGTTAGAAACATTATAAAGTTAACTCCAGGCGCTGTTCTTATGTTGAAACTGGACTTTTCCACCGTGACGTTATTTGTTGAACTCACAGTAACTGAAAAGCCCATTATTTTCGTACCAATTATTTTTTATTTTCAACCGATGTTTCAACATATCCTTCTGCCACGCTATCCGACTACTAGTCTCTATGACGATTGAGAGTATGCATATCATCTCCCACATCTGCCAATGATGATGCCGAGGATCTCCTAAAACAATGACCAGTATTAATAATTCGCTATTTCAGATAATCCTAATGCAGTAGCGATATTATTTGAAATTCCTCCAATTGAATTTTTTCCTACAGTTTGCCTGGTACATTTACTTCCCCTGTAGTTAAGAAATAATCTATCATGCTTGACCTAACTGCGACGAAGATCCTTTATATCAATTCAATTCAATTCAATTCAATTCAATATATATTTATTGTCCCATAATCGATATTTTACAAGTAGTATTTTATCGACATTCCTCCAGGTGTCCAATCAACGCCCTGTAGAAATGCTTACATTCCTAATTCAACAATAATGCTCCTTAACTAGGGTAGGGAAGGGCTCGCCGAGCTCCGGGGTAGTGTGAAACCCTGTGCAAGCAATCCTGAATCAAATAAAGAACACGCTGCTCCGCTTGCCTCCTCCCTCGTGTTACCTATATTAAGATGTTGGAGTCGTCGCCGAGGCGGCGGCTCCTCATCTGTACTCGGCTATTCCCTCGTCCTTTAATTAAGGACACCGCAGGTGCCTGTGTACGGCTATTCCGCACCCGTCCTAAATCGTATTGTCTAAGATGCGGCAATCGCATCTGTGCGTAAGCTAATCCTACGCCCGTTCCTACCTTCTTATCTTTAACTAAGCTAGCGGGCAGCTGTCCGCCGGATAATCCTGCGGCCGCCTATTCCTAATTTAAAATTACTCTAAACCTGCTCAGATGCAGGTTGTGAAGCGGCTGCCCGCCTCCGCCCTTATGTTCCTTATCTAAAGGCGTCACATGTCACCTGTACGCGGTAACACCGCGCCCTTTCCCTATATTTCTTAACTAAGCAATGAGTCCGAGCGACGGCTACTCCGACGCCCGTGCCTATTCTTAAATCTACCTTACGAAATATTTAAGAATCCTGGGCTTCCGGACGTAGCCGGCGGCTCGTCTGTGCGAGTGATGCTCGTGCCCTCTATTAAATTATATTAAGTATCTATTCTAAGTAAGTCGCCCTTGTTCCACGTAGTAGGCGTGTACGCAACGCAACTCGTCCGTATCCTTACTCTTATTCTATTTAAAACTTCCTTCTCCCAGAGTTGGAGCGGGGAAAAAAATTTGTGAACACTGACTTAACAGAATATAATTAAAAACTACGTTATGAAAACTTCTTTTAAGGATACCCTGATTTCGCCGAAACTAAAATTTAAGGTATGTTTACGAACTTTGCCCGTGTTTTTATAAGGAACTAAGAACACCGTCCTTTCGGTGAAGCGTCGAAAGGAAGGTGCCTGTGCGACTGGTGTAAAACCTTTCCGTAAACCCTAAGATTGCCGCCGCATTTTATTAACCGAGAACGGCGGCATTTTTGTGAATTGAAGCCATGCACGGAAGGCTACCGCTAAGATTGCATACGCCGGCTAAAGTCGGAGGAATTTCCTGTGCGCGAGTGAGGCCCAACTCGAGAGATAATGAAAACTGAAAATAGGCCGGATACAGTCGGCGACTGGTTACAAAATCGTTATACATTTACATGCAAAAGTTATTCAAACTTTCCTACGACGGAGCTTATTGTTTGCGTCACCGGAAAACGCCGCCTCTTGAGTAAAACCTCTAGTACGCCAGTATATTAATCTAAGTAAACGGTTAGGTAGCAGAAGTGCGTGAACTGGAAAAAATTTAAGCTTGCGTCCGGTCAAAAATACTCAAGCAATAAAACTCGCCGTCATTAAAGCAGGATAATTACAGTCAATCAGTAAAAAAGATTTTAATTTCAATAATTAGATTATTAACGCCAGAAGTCATTTTAAGACATGCTGCTCAGTGTAGTATATTTTAAAAGTCGAAATATCAAAAGTCAATTTTACACTATTCCTTTGTTAAATAAGACAAACGTGTTTTCGATCTCACAGTATAGAAGGATTTACCCAATTATCTATGTACCTACATCATGTTTTACTATAATTTAGGTTCGTTTGTAAATAACAACGACAAGGTACAAGGTGATAAAAATAACACTTTTCCTTATTGAAATGTGTTGTGAGTACAGGTGTGAGGTTCCATTATTGACAATTTATTATTCAATATAATGCAATTATAGAACGACATGAAAATTATTACACATTGTCCTAATAAATAAAATAGATCAGATGATCATTACCGCAACCCTCACTTAAATCCGTTTATATGTGTCCAAATTGTATAATCAAATGTTTTGTTCATAGTAAAAGCGCGATTTTTAGCAAACGACCTGTACACTGCGCAAAGTTGGTTTAATCTCAATTTTGCATTTAGATAAGTCGCTATTTCTTTGCCCTCCCTGCCGTGATTCTACACTAAGTGGAAATAACCGTTACCAATGCCGCAACCTTTAGCGCTAACTATCTAAACAAAATTGTCATTGTCCGCCCGCACGACACTTATCGGTCTCCAATCTACCTTAATGATACAGTCCGTTCATGGACTTTAAGATGCAATTTCTAAATATCTTTACTTCGTTAAACATAAGGTTTTTTAAATGAATCCATTTATTAAAAATTTCCTATTTAGGCAAATTTAAGTAATTCACATTAAGCTTCAGTAGCATGTTGATAATTTATTATAACGTCTGTGTAATCTTGTGATAAGCACAAATTATGATACTTAAACAATGTAATGTCTAATATTATTTTCAGATCTTCGATTTGCTTTTTTAATCAATTACCTTAACAACATTTAATTTTACACCATACCTTTTAAGTCATGCACATTCAGCTTGTTACTAGATACCATGATTGTGATATTATATCGACGCTTTTAGTATTAAGTCAATGAAATAGGCATAAACGGCATAGCTTTAGTGACTAATGCACGAAATAATGATTTAAACTGAATTGTAAAGGACTAAAGGTTAATTTTTGATGTTATTCCTCTACAAAGAGGTCATAGACCTATTAAAGAAACACGCTGTGACCTGACTGTGGGTTAAGCTAATAGCTTAGCAGGGAGACCCAATGAGTGTGTCATTGTTAATAGTGCCGAACGCTATACTGTACCAATAAAGTACCAATGGTAAATATGGATAAATTGCATACCTCTTTCACTATGGCAAGATTCATACGTTGATTCTCTCACGCCATTCTATTCCCAAAACTTTTTATCTTTATTTTCGTAATTGCGCTACTCCATTGAACCATCACTTACGGAGCCAGTCTCTTAACTATACGTATATCTTCTTCGTTAATCGTTCCTCGTTGATTATTTCAATGTAACGAAACCTACGGAAGCGTACTAGTTTCATACAGATCTACCGTGGTTTTTCCACGCCACATTTATTCAACACAATTAATAATATAACTCAATCCATACTTGTCCCATATACATAGGGTGACCATATTTATTTTCAGAAAAATAAGTACAGAAATAAAAAGTAACAAAAAGTTGTATTAGGAATAGATAAAAACGGACAAATCAAAGAACTAAATGTAGTGTGACATAGCCAAGCATCAAAATGAGAATAAAAAATAAAATAATTTTTAATGACACATGCATATACATAATATATGTACCTATATTCCTATATTAGAAAAAATACAAACACATAAAATACCGCGCACGCACGCACCCACGCACACACACACACACACTTACGCACGCACGCACACACCCACACGCACGCACGCCCGCGCACACGCACGCACGCACGCACACACATACACACACCCACACACACACATCCACACACCACACCACGCACGCACACACATACACACACGCACACACACACACACACACACTCACACACACACACACACACACACACACACACACACACACACACACATATATACACACACACACATACACACACGCACGCAAACACAGACACATTCACGCACACAGACACACTCACACACACACACGTATGTGCGCACGCACACAGCCACCCACCAACCCCTACACATGCACAGGCACACACAGTCACACGCACACGTAGACGCACACGCACACGCACATGCACATACACGCAACACACACACACACATACTCGCGCGCGCTTGTCCACACACACACACACACACGCACACACGCACACACGTACGCAAGCACAAACACACTCACACACACACGTATGCACGCACGCACGCAACAATCCACCCACCCCTACACATGCACAGACACACACGCACATGCCCACGTACACGCACATGCACACGCACACACGTACGCACGCAGGCACGCACACACACACACACATACACACACACGCACACACAACACACCACAACACACGCACACGCACACACACGCACACACACACAGCACACAGCACACCACAACACACACACGTAGCACGCAAGCAACCACACACCATCACATGCACACACACACGACATGCACACACGCATGCACACACACACCACAGCACACACACGCCAACACACACTCACACACACACACACACACATGCACCACGCACACCATCGCCACCACACACACGACACCACACACACACACACGCACACGACACAAACACACACACACACTCACACATCACACAACGTATGCAGCACGCAGCAACCACCCCCGCACCCATGCACAGCACACACACACACACCACACGTACACGCACACGCACCACAGCACAGCACACGCACACACACACACACACGAGCACACCACACACACACACCACACCACACGCACAGCACAGCACACACACACCACACGCACACGACACGCACAGCACACCACACCACACGCACACGCACACGCACACACACACCACGACACACACACACACACACACACACACCACACACCACACACACACACACACACACCACACCACACACACACACACACACACACACCACACACACACAGCACACACACACACCACACAGCACCACACACACACACACACACACACACACACACACACACACACACACACACACACACACACACACACACACACACACACACACACACACACACACACACACACACACACACACACACACACACACACACACACACACACACACACACACACACACACACACACACACACATTATGGTCGATCTCGGCGGACCTTTGTCATATATGATAAAATGTCTATAACTTGCTATACCTACACATTAGAAGGTAAAATGCGTGCGTTCAATTTATGTTTAATTTTATACCTTTTTATTATTTATATATTAATAAAGGTTTTTGTACTCACTCATTCACTGACTAACTCAACGGGCAGGTCAAACCCTTACGCCTAAGAACTTCAAATTTACTTAACATGCGTCCTTTGCCACGTAGGCGCATACTAAGGAGGATTTTTCAACTCCTACGGGGTAGAAATTAAGGATTGAAAAAATAGTCCTTTTCGTAAACCCGAGCAGGTAGAAATCTGAACGAAGTGTACCATGTGGAGAAGCAGGAGGATGAAAATAGTTGACAAAAGCAAGGAAAACAATTATGAACTTAATCCTTCCTAAACGGTAGTTGTAGGGGTTGAAAGTTCAAAATATTGGAACATATCATGTTGGGTACCAAACTAAGCAGCGTTTTACAACCAAAATGAAGATCATTATGGAATTTAGGAATTCGGTTTAGGAAAGTGGAAAGGGGGCGAAATGGGGAGAAATGCGGATTGTTGGGTTGCTTGAGACTTATAGCAAAAGCATCTTCGAGATCTTTGAAATTTAAATTAAACATGATTTCTAGAGTATATTTAGACGACGTTTGAAAACTAATATCAGAGGGTGGGAAATAGGGGTTGAAATTCTGCCCCTTACCACGCACGGGTGTTTTGATAGTTTAACAAGCGTTTTCTAACCTTATTCTTCATTTAATTCGGTATCTGTTTTATTAAGGCGTTCTAGTGTTCATTATCTTTCAGATTTGTGTAGTATTACATTGTTGTTATAAAGATTTATTACTATGTATGTACTAATAATGTAAATTATTACTTATCGATTAGCCAATTAACATTGCGTATCATCCTAGAACTCAGACGATTCTGACCAGTGATCCATTATAGCAATTACTCGAGAACACTTCGATCCGCATTCAAATACTGATTAACCACTTATAATGCGGGTGTTAAAATAATTCTAGTTGAAAATGGCGAGCATTAGCACATTAAACTATTCAAATTTTAATTATGAATAAAATTTACATTTTTTTTAATATTACAAAAAAGTCCTTGAACTTTTACGTACAAGTAATTAATACGTATTGTAACAAACTAACTGTACAATTCTAGGTTTTTCACGTTAAAGATAATTGCCGTTATCCAGTACATTAGTGGAAAATTGCGAAAATTGCATCATATAAAACTGTCGAATGGTATTTTATAAATGAATTACGACATAATCTTTTATTTACTTTCAAATTCAATTTTTCATTGTAAAGCAAAGGCAATATAGTTAATTTCCGCATAGGGCTAAGACTTTAACCAGATTTATTATTAAAGATATAATTAATTAAAAACTTTACGCACTAAAGATTTTCTTAATTAATCTTGGTACAATCGTGTTTGTAATCTTAGATTGATAAATACACTTTTTGCTTACCTTCATAATTGAAAGCATTTTTTATTGTTTATTTAAAGCCAAAACTACGTTTTTAAAATCATCTAAGCGTACAATACGACAAACTTAATTCATTTTTGTACTCTTAATAAATTAATTTTCTGATAATTTTTATTTGTTTCAGATTGACTGTATGGAGGTTCTACATGCATCTAATACGCGAAAAATAAATTTCCAATTTTTATAAGCACATGGCATATAGTACCAGCAGGAAACGGCCGCAGTGTTTGCGGCGTCTTTATAATCTGGTCTAATGACTATGGCGGAGATTGCAGTTGAGCCTTCAGCAACTCACGAAAAAACCTTTAATAACAATAACAACATAGATCTTCCACTAACAAAAAATTCCAATAGGCCAATTTTAAAGCAACGTAAACGAAAACGGCTCAGTCAAGTATTAGATAAACTAACTGGTCAAGTATCAACATCGCCGGTTGCAACGCTAATTAATAATAATAATCAGATACTAAACGTTGCAGAAGAAAATGGATGTACGCTAAATTCTGCAAAGCACATGTCGAGTGAAGTATTTCGTTTTGATAATGCCGACAAAGAGCGGTATCATCAGAGTGAAGATGAGGACGTTTTCAGTCCAGCTAGTTCTAGTAATAAATCGCCTCACAGTTCTAGTGATTCGCCACGCATTAGTTTTAGTCCGTTACGGCTTAAAGATGAGGATGCAAGCTCGAGTCCGCCATTACCGCGACCTACATGTCCATGCTATCAATGTGTGATAGGTGTAAGCCATCACCCTCCACCACCTCCTTTTTATCCTTATGATCGTTTTTTTCCAGCCTCGCCAATCTCACCTATTACTCCTTCATCACCCGCACCACCCACTTATAATTTCGAACGTTACCTACACTCCAAGTACCTGCCCGATATCTTCCGTAGAAGAAGTCACTCCGATTCGGATATACCATTATGGTTTGAATGCGCCAAAGCTGAAAGGAGTCGCCACCCACCGTCTTGGTTACAACCATTAAGTTTAACAAGAGGATCGGTTGAATCTGAAACGTGTTCACCTCAAGAATTTCCTTTAGATCTGTCAGTACATAAACGTAATCAAAGAGGAAGCATGGATTATCTTGTACCTTCACCGTTACAAATATTACCATCTGGTTTCCTTCCACCTCGTAGTGCTGTTTCTGTGCCCATTGTTCAAGGTGATGTAGCGTCTCCAACAACGAAAAGATCTGTAGCTTCTAGATATAACTTGGAGGTTTCACCTGTCGTGGAAGAAATGCCTCCCGGTTCCGACGTTGCTTATGTTTGCCCAGTTTGTGGACAAATGTTTAGTTTACATGACCGTTTGGCTAAACATATGGCATCTAGGCACAAAAGTCGTCAAAGTCCTGGTGAAACTACCGCTAAAGCGTATTTGTGTGATGTGTGTAAAAGATCGTTTGCTCGTAGTGATATGCTTACACGCCATATGCGGTTACACACTGGCGTTAAACCGTATACGTGTCGTGTTTGTGGTCAAGTGTTTTCAAGATCGGACCATTTATCTACGCATCAACGGACCCATACTGGAGAAAAACCTTATAAATGTCCACAGTGCCCTTATGCAGCATGCCGTCGAGATATGATTACAAGACATATGCGAACTCATACTAGATATGAACCAGATCCGTTAACTGTTGTCAAAACGGAGCATCATTAAGTTACGAAGATTCTCTAGTAGAGTTTTGCATCATATTGTCCATTTTGATGCAAACCTTTTTTTTGTTTTAATTGTATTTGTGTCAAGTTGAAATAATGTTAGGTTCATAGTAACCCTTATCCTTGTGGTTGTGATCGCGTATGTGAACATCTTATCACATACGTAGTGATGCTGCTGCACAATGCAGTAAATTTAATGAACTGGTAGCCTGTTATTTCATAAACGTCAATTATGCGTTTGTTGTTTACATAATGTTATTCGGGATCAAATATAAAAAAATCTCCATGCATAATCCCTGAAATCAATGGTTGTCAGTGAGACGTATATACACTAGGTGTTGAAGTATACACTAGATCTCAATTCATTCCAGTATATACGTGCGATTTTACTTTAGGCCAGTTAAAAAAAGTTTTTTTTTTACAATAAGCCCGCCATTAATGATAAATTATTTAGTGCCAAATAAAAAGTGGCCAGTGGCAACACTTTATAATCATATCCCTCATTTTAATTATTAGAATCCAATAAAGTTCATTACGAATTCTTCTTCACGAAGTCTTAGACATACATATAAAAAAATTCAGTGCATAATTACTTAGTGTAAAAATTAGAATCTGTATTTAATCAAAATTTTAAATATTGGAAATTTTATTATGACTAATCAAACTGAATTAACTTCGTTTGGGAATTACATTTGTTTTTTCATTTTAAAACCAAGTGATAATGAAAACGGAAACCAGAAAGATCACAACAACCACATAAGGTCTATGTTATCTTATTTCGCCTACTAAGTTGTTATGCACTTTCTTTTATAAATTATTATGGTATAATTGATGGGAAACAATTGCTGTGATATATATAAATACGATCGTTTTTCATTAAAAAAAAAAGACTAGAAAACTTAGGTCGTTATTTTTGATAAAAAAAATTGTTTATAAATTTTTTGTGAGTCTGAGATTCTCGTGATATTTAAAAAATTAATATATAAAATCTGACTTCTTGGGCATTATACCTACAATATTTCTTTTTACATTAGTAATTCACATATTGCCTTTAATAGTTATGCTCATGCATTCTCAAAGAATTAAAAAAATACTTAATTCAAGTTTATATAATAAATTGTTACATGTTGTGCCAGTTGTAATAAATATAAATTATTTTGTTACATTGTATATTAGAATTATATAACTTTGATGGTGAATCAAAATTGGACGATGTCAAATTATTGTTGTATATTACGAATGTTGAAAAGGTCAATTCATATTTATTTTTAATATTGTATTAAGTACATGTAAGATTTACTTAAGTTTCAATTCAAAAGTGTGTAAAAAATACCACTGTTTTTTCTTTGTTAAAAACGTTAATTCTAATGTGGTTTTCACTATTATTTAATTTAATATTATGTATAAATAATTTATTTTTCTCGTTGTTGAAAACCATTTAGTTTTAACAGTTATTACAGTGCGTGTACAAAGATTTAGCTGTATTTTGATTGTTTTTTTTTATTTAGTGAATCTCTTTTTACACTTGCCGTTTTTCTTTACTTGACGTTTCTGTTACAAGTCTTTAAAAAAAAATAAATAAAAACTGTTTTCAGTTGTTTTTGTTTTTTGTTATTTATTTATTAATTTTTTGTTATTCTTTGTTTATTCAAATCCAAAATGTAATTTATGTAAATTATTGTCCACTTAAACGTTGCTCAAATCATGAAATTATAGCTATAAGAGCGCCAACTCATTTATGCCAACTAAATTTATTTGCACAAGCTTCATGAAATAGCACATAAATTGTATCTTACTATGATTTTGTCATTAATAGCTTATACTTCTAATAGATTTGGAAAACTATAAACATTTATAACTTCAATACAGTTAAACATTGCCTATTTCTCTTTGCCATCATTATTTTCTGTTTAAGCTTTTAAAATAAAACTAAATACAGAAAGCAACATCCTTGTTCTACTTTTACCCTAATTGTTTTTGAGCAATATACGTTTATAAGCGTTTCTTTGAACGAAGATAAATATATTAATTTTAATAATATATAAGTAGGCAGAGTTATAATAATATGTTTACATAAGAGAGTGCAGCAAGTTTTAATTTGCAGAAGGCTATGAGTGAATACAGGGTAACTTAATAGTACGTTCATCTTTCGTATCTCTTTTATTGTGCCAGATATTAGTCGCAAGCCTAAGTACCTGTAATAGGTCACTTTTCCAAAATATATTTGATTATACAGGGTATGCTGAAATCGTGTACGCAATTAAGCTAAACCTTGGAATGGAATGTTTGTATCAGTTTCAAAGTATTTGACATTTCGCCTTTGGTCTTCTATAAATTTAACACATTATTTGTTATATAGTGCGTTCGTAAAGTAGCGGATAAATTCAATTTTAGTTTAGGAAGAAAACGCTCGGACCCGTCGATGTTTATTTCCAATTTACAATTTTTTTTTCGTAAAAGTAAAGTATACAGGGTGTGTCAAGAAAAAGATATGACGTCATCGACACTTTTTTTAAACATCAAACCACATTTTTTATTGCAGAATTAGAAATAGCACATCTTTTTATGTACATATGGATGATGTTAATACAGGGTGTCCCAAACTTGCGTCCGTGGGCGATACATCTCTTATTTGATGGAATACGAGAACACAATTTTGAAATGTAGTAGAAAGAACTGAGACGCATATTTTAAAATTATTTAGGTTATACAGGTGTTCCATTTATACAGGGTGTGTTATACCAAATTTGGATTCAGCTCACTTCGGCCATTCTTTCAATATGAGATTTGATTATGTTATGCAGGGCAGTTTAGAAGATGCGGTCATTTTTAAGAAAAAATCGTACCTAAATGGATACCATGTATAATTTCTAATAAGATATATTCAAATAATTTCAGATAATGATCTTTTCGTTTTAATATATATTTTATATTAATACAATCTAAACTGACTGAAACATTAAGTTATCTTCGTCAGTAGTTAAATTATCTATTAAAATTGTTAAAGATGTTGAAACAATTTTAATAGGCAAAATAATTACTACTTGACGAAGGTAACTGTAGGTATTTATCGAGACATTTAGATATGATTATATATTCAATTAATATATATATGTAATACAATATTAAAAACTCTATCATAAAAGTAAAAGTAAATTTTAATATTAGTAATAATGAGGAAAGTTTATCATTATTCAATGGATTAACTAATGACTTTTTTTAATAGAATATATTTTGAAACATAAACATTTTTTTGGGTTAGGCCTCATTCAGTTGTAAAATGATTCCACTAATTTAAATGAAATGTTCGAATTGAGCACCGTTAACAATTTAATAGTCAAGGCGATTAACAAATGATTTTTGAACGTTGTCGATGACATCTGCGGTAATATTTCTAATTTCTTGGCGAATTCGTGCTTTTAGATTTTCTAAATTCGCCGGTAGCGTCGCGTATACTTTACTTTTAAGTATCCCCACAAGAAGTAATCTAGAGAATTTAAATCTGGCGATCTGGCTGGCCACTCAATTGTCCCTTTTCTACCTATACAACGATTTAAAAAAACTTCATTTAAATAAGCGCGAATAGCTAAAGCGTAATGTGAAGGCGCTCCATCTTGTTGAAAAAAGAGCTCACTGGCTCTTCTAAATCCGGATACAACGTCGTCATTAGAGCGGCGATGAGGTCATTTTAAAGAAAGTCTAAATATCTTGTACCAAGGACAGTATCCTCCATGAAGTAAGGACCTATACCTCTTCCGTCAACTATACCGCAGCAAACGTTCAATTTTTGAGGGTTTTGGGTGTAACATTCCGTGAACCAACTCAGTAACGACAATGTTGTCTGTTCATATGGCCGTTTAAAGCAAATGTTGCTACGTCGAAAAAAATTATTCTTTTTACAAAATTGGCATTACAATAACATAATTGTTGCATTTGTTCAAAAAATTCATTTCGCCCATCAAAATCATCTTCCAACAGTTCGTGAAGTAAGCACATCTCGTAGGGACGGAACTTTCCCCTTTTCAACACTTTATGCACAATAGATCGCACCAGATTAATATTATTAGCCGTATCCGTAATCGGGTTTAGGATTATCTTGCACTGCTAACCCAATGTTTAACTAATCTTCACTTACTGACTTTCGATCAGATTTTCCCATATCTCGAAATTTTCCCTAAACTCTGCCTACCATGCTTTGGCTAATGGACGGTCGACACCAAGCATGCACAGGATTTCAATTCTTTCACGTTCGCTTAATTTCACAAAATAACGGTAAAGTAGTTACTAGATAAACTCACAATAACGATGCTGTAGCCTACCAAAACACTAAACACAAGTTGCTAACGTGCAAATAATTAAAATAATTTCAACAGAATGTCCAATTTAACGTTTTCTTACCTTCACAACGACACCAAGCAAACTCCTGTCACATGATGCATATTCATATATTTTGCAGGAGTTATTTATCGTCATGGTTACGGTAGATAAACTCACGATAACAATGCTGCCGCCTATCAAAAAAAAATCAATATTTACGATAATTTTCATTCAATATTTCCTTATGTAACGGGTGTAAAAAGGTGTACACTTTCTAATTCTGCAATAAAACATGGGGGTTGATATTTAAAAAAATGTCGATGACGTCATATCCTTTTCTTGACACTCTGTATGTTTCACTTTTCCGTAAAAAAATTCTAAATTGAAAATAAAAATAGACGTGTCCGAGCGTTTTCTTCCTAAACTCCATTCGAATTTTAATTGAATTTATCCGCTACTTTACGAACGCACTACTTATAAGTAGAGGTAAGCTAAACCTACATTAACAAAATATTTAATCAACATAAATACCATACAGTCGGCATTACTTTCATTATACTATGGAAAGTGGTGGCCGGGGTATGTCAACGTACCGCACAAGCCTCATAGTGACCGTAGCATGGGCAACCATTTGTTGGTTTGCAAGGTAGTCTCTTCTGCATAGGGATCCTAGCTTGTATAGGATACGTGTGGGGAGCCGGAAAGGTGACCGCATTTGTGACAAGTTGGCTAACTGATCGCCAATACTTGACCGGTTGGACGATACCATTTGTAGCGAATGATACGTCGTCCGGAGTAGGTCGTGGGTGGTAATTGGTGTACCGCAGTTACTTACGAAATTGGCTTGAATCTAGCTATGAAGGGCTGAAGGGGCTAAAACAGACAGGCCCCATTAATGACAACTGCATGAACACACATGGCGAGTTGGTACGTGTAATGTTAGGAGTATGTATGAACAGGAGTATGAGTTGAACGGCAGATTGAAATTCTGTGTGTATCAGAAACAAGATGCAAAGAAAGGATGTTATCGAGATGTATGATGGTAGCCTGTATGGCGCGAAAGTAGTAAGTAAATGAAAGAGCGAAAATATGTATTAAATTGTATGAATTGGTACCCCCAAGTAATGTGGATAAGAATGAAAGTGGAATATCTAAAAATGTTACGCACAGGTAAATGGAGAGAACGACCAAAAATGTAAGAATTGTTGGAAGGATGTGAAGAACGTAGTGAATGTTTGTAAGCCAAGTGAAAGAATAGTTTTATTGGGAGACATGAATTGAAGTATAGAGACACATACGGAACGTGTTATAGAAAAGTTTGGAGATTCAAGATTTACCGGGTAAATATCTGTGTATGTATCTAATACACGGTTTAAACATAAAAGTGTTAATATGTATATATGCAGAGAGGTAAATCTAAAAGCATGATGGACTCCATCGTTTTTTATGAAAGACACCTCATTAGGGATACAGATGTGCATGGAAGTGTGAAACAGATCAATTTTTGGTTATATATAGAGTGTGCTTAGTATAAAAGTGGGCATGGACAAAAGAATATGAACGTAATTCGAACATACATAATTAGTGAGTAGAAAAACTGGTATCTGAAGATGTAGGAATGAGGTATGCAGAAGCTTCGAACAGAGATTTGAATGTGAATCAAATGATAAGGAACGAGTAAATAAAGAACGGTGACATTGAAATTGCGTAGATATCCTTGAAGGACACTGTTGCCAATAGTAGGTACTCCATACATATGTGGAAGAGCGACTGTGGGTTAGTTAAAAGAACGCTTGATAGAGAAGATATATAAAAAACGAGTAAATAAAGAACGGTGACATTGGAATTGCGTAGATATCCTTGAAGGACACTAATGCAATTGTGCTGCATAGCTGTGTGTTTAGGACAAAAGTGGGTATGGAGAGAGAAGATGAGTATAGTGCGAACGTCCAGAATTAAAGTAAAAAAAGTGGTAGCTGTTCATGTGACAATGTGAATCTGAATGTGAATGAAATAGTAAACAACGAGATAACGAATAACAGTGACATTAAAAGTGCGTCGATCTCCTGAAACACACTGTTGTCAATTGTGCTCCATAGCTATGTGGAAGAGCGATAGTGGGTTAGCATAAAAAGAGCGCTCGGTAGAGTAGATCTATAAAAAAACAGTAAGTAAGAAAAAAGATGCGTACACGGCAATGATTTCTACAAAAAATGAGACAAAGCAGTTATATAAGTGAGACAGGAAGAACCGAACGAGTGAGCAAGATGAGTAAAGAGATATTGTGGTGGTAGAAGATGATAAAATTTAGACCGATCTACGAGAAATGAGAAACTTTTCAGGAATGGGGCAAGAGATGCGAAACGCTGGTGAAAGCAGAACGCAATCCGAGTGCTGAATAGTATGAACAAGATAGGATTAGGACGGAATAAAGAAATTCTGGGAGAAAGTTGTAGCAAATTCTGGAAGAAGTAACAGCAACTTGATGAAGAGTTAAACATGGATAATGCAATGGAGATCAGGAATCTGAGTAGAAATCATAAAAAACAGTAAATCTGCAGGTGTGGATAGAATTACCTGCCAAAATGTGGATATGTAAAGCTTGAGGAAAGATTGTGATAATACATGTTTTAAGTATGGAAAAGTTTATTAAATACACTTGTTAATGTATTTAGAAGAGTTCTGATTGATAGGGTATGTGAAATAACAAAGAGTAAGATTTGGAATGTTCAAAGTGACTTCATGTCAGGAAGATGTGGGTGAATTAGATGCACTAGGTAATTTTAAATGAGAAGAAGAATCTGTACTGTGCTCGTATAGACTTGTCGAAAGCGTGTGACTGTTTGAATAGAGAGAAGATCTGGGACACTTTTAAGTGAATATTGAGTGAGTAAATGCCTAGCTCTTTAATGTCTTAAATGTGCTAAGGCAGTCAAGTACTGATACAAATGGTTTTATGCGAGTGTCGTGAATATACCAGATCTTGTGTATGCTGATGATACAGTTTACCTTAGGGAAAATGCGAGGAAGGTACAAACATGCTGAGGAAGCTTGTTGAAGTCTGTAGGGGTATGGATCTGAAGGCAAATGTGAGCAAAACGAAGGAAGTAATGTTTAATCGTTAATATGAAAACATGGTAGCGTGTTTACTCTGCACGATGAGACTGCAGCACAAGTTGATGAGTTTGTGTATTTGGGTAAAAAGCATGACCAATTCTGTGGACATGAGATTTCTGTAAAGCGTGCGCAGTCAAATAAGATTGGATAGAGTGGAAGGTGGCCGAATAATGAATGAGTGTGACATGGAAAGGACGATGACTGATCGTATGAAAGAAGTAAGTCCCGTTAGTTTGGTTACATTGAACAGTGAATGAAGAACGATTGACGAATCAGATGTATGTATGTGAAGTTAAGTTGAATAAAAGCACCAGTCAGAATAGTTGCGTGAATCATGTGGATGCGAAAGAGGTTTGCTTTCCCTGCAAATAAATCGCGTGATTTATGCATATATGTAGAAAGTTCTAGATATTAGGCTAATCGATTATCAACGTCAATAATCAATGCACATATGGGGAGAATTTTTAAGTTGGCCCTCATTTCGAATTGTTAAGTAACGATTTACCTCATTATTGCTATTGTAACGGTGGCGACCAAGGAGAAAATGGAAATACCCAAGGCAATTATATAGAAAACGCAATCAAATGTACAACATGTTGCGTATTATTTTCTTACACTCACAGTGATCCTTTTCTCTTCGAAAAAAAAAGGCGATAACCTTCACTTAAAACACAGTTATGAAAATACAAGTAAAACCAGCATATAAATGTGTTCGTATTATTGGTTTTCTAATTTTGATACTCTGGCGATCAATCAACGCAGGTTGGCTTGGATGATTAATCATTATTGAGTTTAGAGGATGCGGAGATTATCAGTCTGAGTGCCATCTTGTGAAGCACTAGTTACATCCAAAGCTTGAGCTTATATTTTCGGTATTCGAAGCCGAGATCGGGGTATTTAACGTTTCATGAAAATCAACGTGAGCATTTGGAGATCAACTTATAACGTCATATTATTACTACATTTTTAATTAATATCTTTGTCATTTTCGACCATGATTAATTTAAAATACGTAATTTAACAATCCAAGTTTTTCATATGAATCATGAATTTTCACGAATATTGAATATGTGCACATTCAAATGGCATTTAAGGGTGTTCTCAGCAATTAACAGCATCAACACAATTTTAAACCAGGAGCTCCTATTCAAAGCCAGAGTTTTATTGATTGCAATATGAGATTGCGTTAGAATAATTTGTCTTATTAACAATATTAAACTCTTGATTGATGTGTTCCAAGTCTATCTGCATACGCAATATTTTTGCTTTTCAGTAACCTGTGTAATGAAGGCTTTAATGACCCATGAGCAAAGTATCAGTAGCAATGCCTTCACCGGTAACATATTCGTTTGTCTCTCTGAAAAACATCGGTCTCTTCTAAAACAATTTTCTTTTCATCATTTAAATATATCCTAGACAATGCGTTAATGTTCGCTTTAGCTTTAAAGGCTTTATGTTTTATCATAATTAAATCCCCGCGTAGTGCTGAGAGATGTTGTAAGACTTAGTACTGAAAAGTAAGTATAGAACAAATCAGTGAATAGTATGCAACAAAGGCAATTGTATACGCTCCTTTGCCAATTTGCAGCTTAAAAGCTGGATAGCATTTAAAGTTTGTGAGGCGTAAAGTATAGCACATTATTACACTAGGCAATGCAATACCATTTGTCACCTTTAGACAACAATTTGTAAAAGCTCCAGGTATTACAAGGTAGCGCCTGTAATTCAATGACATTCGTAGGATTCAGTAACCGCTTTAATTTTTGCACAGACTTGTGAATTCCAACAGTTAATTTTTAATCAACAGCGTTCAATCTCATTTTTCATAAACTCTACTATGTCGATAAACACATTCAAGCATGCTATCTTCTTCAATACGCTTTTAATTGGACGTTGCCAGTTGGCTGGTGTGCAATCTAACCTGTACATCAATGTAGTATTCCATTTAAAAGATTTTGTGCTTATTTTCTTGACACTCTCCGCAAGGCACTTTTGTTGGATCAATCTATGTAATCTTTTCGTCCCCAGCGAGTTCTTGAGTTCCTCATGAGTAGGTAATCAAAAAGTAATTATGATTTAGGGCAACTTGACCACAAATCCTACAATCGGTACTATAGGTGTAGCTTATTACCTATATTAATTAAAAATTAACTAAACCCCTTGGCCTAGCAATTTCTGTTTCATTTAAAAAAAATAAGGCAATATATTTTTTCGAATCTAATATAGTATGTTTGTGAGCCAAACTTAATTTACATCTAACTGCTCGTATCTGTTCACGTTACAGAAGCGTAACTTCATTACCGGAGGCTATAAATAATTTCAAATTTGGTATTATTTCATTATGAATTACAACTTTTACATTAATATAACCTAAAATAGTTACCACTCTATTTGAATAACTACAGAGCCTTCGTTTTAAAGCAAACTCATGTTTGTTATTAAATACTTTTTATAGGTAGAAACAGCCGAGCTACGATCAAATTCCACCAATTTTCATTTTTAACTTCAATTAATAGTTATCTGTTTACACTATTAACTATTATTACTTATATATAGTCCACTAAAATTATCGTTTATCTCAGAGCTTCGATTTAACGTTTGTAAAGAAAACCCTTACAAATTGAGGACCTCTCAAAGTTAGAAAGCCTCGGGCCTCGTATACGTTTAATCCGGCACTGGGCAAGTTGTGTGCACATATAAACATAATTTTGCCGTTATTCTAGGAAAAGTTTTTATGTATACATTGTATATATATTATATAAAATATTTCTTCGACCGTGTATGTACCGACATACAGCGAATCATACAAAAATTTTGTTAAAAACTTAATGTTTTAAGACAGTAATGTGTATGCACATACATTACTTTTGTAAATTATGCCTCCTCTGTTCTAGATGTGAAACCATTTCTATAGAATCTATTGTTCTAATGAGGCGTTTTTTAAAAAGGATTTATAAAAAAAAACTCGAATTAAAACTAGAATCTTTGGAGACCATAGATGTATGCACCTATATACATGATTTACTTGTAATTCTAAGTAACGAGAACTCCTATATTTACTTCATTTTTTACATTGTGCCGGTCTTCTGTTGGATATCAGCCATTTTTAAATAGTGCAATGTATACCGACATACAACGATGGGAAAAATGGGATACGATTTTGATGTAGAATTTCAATGTTGACTACGCTTTGATATCGGTCGAATACTTGTAGATGTAGTGCAAGTCGAAAAATAAAAAAATGTGACATGAACCGGATTAAATATACGATATATGATTTCAACTTAGAAATCTATACTAATTAATTATCTGATATCGGCTTATGGAGACGTCAAACATTTTCAACATTCAGTGGACTTTTACATCACTAATGTGATTGCGTAGTCATTAATGTGAGTTTGATTATAATATTAGATTATAATAATACACGCCATTCATAGCTTGTTTAATAACTATTTGGCTATCAAATTTAATGATTCTAATATACAAGGCGTTTTTTAGTATACAACATACAAACTACTATCGTTACTTTTAAAATGATAAAAATTAATATACATAATACGTATGTGTATAACTGGTTGCGTGTATTAAGGAAAACATTCGATGTATGTTTATGTGTCTATATATTATACAGGGTGCCCGAAAAGAATGAAATATTCCATATATCTCGGTAAATATTTATTTTATCAACAAATGTCTGAAATAAAAGTTGTCTAGTATTTAGTTCTTCATTACAGGAAGATCCTTACATGTTTCTTAAAAAACAAAGGAGCAGCGAATATCACTACAATTTTTTTTAATGACAAGGTACCCCTGTATTGTACTCATTTGATAGAGATGTTTTTTTTCTTTTCAATGATATAAAACTTATACTTTTCATGAACTAGTTTTTGAGGAAAAAGTGATGGTTAAGTTTATTTTATAGTCATTAAGCTAGACTTCTACGATTGCTTTTAATTGTCGAAACAGTTGATTGTGCCTTAGAATTGTAAAGGTAGTACGTTTGTTAACATCTATTTGTGAGTGAAATGCGCTTTTGAAGTAAACAGAAATGGCTGATTTATCCGAAAGGCAACGTACTGATATTTTAATGATGCTAGGATATGAAGAAAGAAGGAGGACACAGACAGAAGTTTGCAATTTGTTAAAAAATCTCTACCCCGAATTTCACATTACGCAATCAACTATAATTTGGCACAAATTTCAAGATACGGGCTCTGTTAAAGATTTATCAAAAACGGGCAGAGCTACAGCTTTAAGTAATGAAAAGTTAAAATGTGGTGTTGTCCGTTAGACAAATTGCGCGAGATTGTTACACAAGCAATTCCACTGTACACAACGCCCTAAAAACGGAAAAGTGGCACCCATATTAAGCATGTGTAGTTCAAGAGTTATTTGCAGACGACCTGGACCGCACGTTCGAATGTTGTGAATGAATAACCTACCAACTTGAAGGCAATGCAAATTTTCGCAAAAACATTCTATTTACTGACGAGGCAACGTTTTGCTTAAACGGCAGACTTAATAAACAAAACACACGATACTGGTCTTCAACAAATTCTAACTGGTATATAGAAGGACACACCCAGTACTAGCAGGAAGTTAATGTGTGGTCAGGAATGATGGGAAACCAGATTTTCGGCCCTTATTTCTTTCGGGTAAATTAACGGTACAGGCTTTTCTAATTTTTCTACGAGTTAAGGTAGTTCCTGCCTTAGCTGTTTTATATCCAAATGAAGACGATCCGGATATACCCTACGACGGAATATGGTTTTAGTAAGACGTGAAGGGCCCCTCCACATTTTCGGATTAACCTCCGCCAGTACCTTTCCAAATCGTTGGATAGGCAAAAGAGGTCCAGTTGAATGAGCAGCTAGGTCACCAGATTTAAAATAGTGTGAAGGGCATACTCTGAGAGCATAATAACACCTTATCTTGAAACACATAATAAAATGGAAAAATTGTCCTTATTCGGTTATGGGTATCGTAACCATTATATTACATTAATACGAAGAATTCAATACAAAGATAGATTATGGTTATTTCCACGTACAGTTGCATGTCTAGGTTTCGAATTATTGAATTCAATTCAAAAATTCTGCACTGTTGACAAGACAGTATTTCCATGTGTGAAGCAAGTCATTCAATTTATATATGACTTCTCCGGTTGATTTTAATTACAATCCGATGATGTTTACTGTAAATATAATAAACTATTAACAGATTGAGCAGATATTGGGCGTTGGGGTGCAAAGTTTACCTCAAATGTAAATTAGAGTAACAAGTAGTGTTGTTTACAACATCCTCTGATTTTCAAAATTCAAGTGTTAAACTTTATTTCTACTAGTTTATTAAGTATTCACGGTGGATTGTTACTTTTAATTATATACACATTTCATATGTGAATAGGTTATGTTATATTTATCATCAACAAAGAACTTCGTTAGTCTACATACCAACATAAAAAAATTTCGTTTCATAAAGTAAAACATTAAAAACCGCTTGAGTGTCATAATAGCATATTAAAAAAACAAGTTTCATAACACCAGTCTTGAAGCACGAATTCAAGTTTACAAAAACGAGCGGCGTAGCCACGAGGCCTTATGAAGCACGTTTTTAGCTATTTTTTGTAACTTGCCCTTTTTATGCCGTTTTAAACAAAAGTCTTTACTTTAGTTGATTTAGTAATTTTTGTGGCGGTTGGTAATGTCTTAATTTTAACAGTGAGTATTTGATCTAGTCGCCTTTTGTTTTATCAAAATTCTGTCACAAAACACGAATATGGAAGATAATGTTGTATGTACGCCCATGAAATGATGAAATTGCCAAAAATACGGTTGCGAATTTGCTTATTTTGTAATAGTGACATGCATAATATAATTCCGGATCAAGATTTGCCAATCTAGAAATGTTCGTAAAATGTTCCGTGAATTAATAGCTATAATGATATCTGAGACGTGACATCGCGTTTCTTAATATGTCTATTAAAGGATCAAAATGAGCGCAAATTACTAAAAGTACGTATTATAAACGCAAAATAGAAAAAGTAAAACGTTTATTTTATGAATGTTTTGACATGGAAAGAGAGGGAACTCGTAACTTGCATTTCAGACCTGCGTAAAAAATTGCGAACAAATATCAATCGGTCGCCATTTGTTTGGTGCCAGACAAACTTTAGCGGCCTTAGTGCATTTTGAGTTTTTGTTTATAAAAAGTGAATTAAACACAGTTTATTTTACGTTGTTACAATGGCTCAAATGGCTGTACAAGCCATAATGAAAAAAAAGGTAAAATATATGAGTAAACTAACAACACGTTTAGTAACACGATATATAAGTAATGATTCATCAACATTTTGAAGTAAGCAGATACAATTTTCATTGAAAAATCTGAATATATTAACCTTTTTTACTTTTATGTATTTTCATTCCCTAATATGACAGACAGAGAGGATATATTTCTCTCTTCTTTCAACATTTTGTTGTCGAATTGTCACAAATTGGTGGTGGAATTACGCGTCCCCTCTCTTTCGTTGTCAAAGAATTATCATGTTTTTTTGACGTTTGAAGAAATAGTATATTGTATACCTAGGCGGTAAAGTGACATTTTCCCAGGCTGAAAGAAGAAATGTTCTTAAAGCCTAGAAAAATTACTTCACCGCCATGGTTTACACATTATTTTTCTGCCGACGCCATATAACTGTAGGTTGTACCAAAAGACAGAATTAAATGTACTAAATAAATTTTATTATGGAACAAAATGAAATAGGTAGGTACACACCTATAGAATACAACAATAAGTAGGTATGTAACATAGTTAATTGATAAGAAAGTTAATCAATATTTTTTTCTTATATTTATGTTAAAATGGGACCTTGAATTGTACAAGGCTGATATGTAATATTACGTGTTAAATATGATGAGTTTTTGCTCGAGACTACTGCTGATAAGCCGTCAGTAATAACTGAGCATTCCATAACTTCAGTTTCAATACTGGTTTCAGGTACATCTGGTTCATTGTGGTGGAAGTAGGCAAATCCTTCGAGTGTGTTATTGTAGATCTAATTTTGTTATTTATTGAGTCTTCCGTAGCCCTCTGCTACGGCGCCTGATTTCCATCCACCATGCCGTTTCAGTGACAATATGTCTGCTCCTGAATCGGCAAGAAGTGTGGCAGATATCCGTCTGAAGGCATCTCCAGTATATTCTTTGGAGTTTGGCAGGTTTAAATAAGAAGCTACCTTAGAAGGAATTGCACCAACTGTATGATGTCCTACATTTTGAGCTGAACATTTTCCAGCATCATATTTCACAAATAGTTGTCGAGAATTCATATTTTTAGGACGTAGACTAAAGTACTAATCTCAGATTAATAATGACACCAATATCATTATATTTTTGTTCAGTACTGCATACATTAAAACTTTGCCGCTTATGAGTTTTTGTGTCTGGAACATGAGTTAGTAATATATCGTCTTTGTTGACCACTTGATCTGTCACCATATTTGTAAGTTCAATACTTCTGCAGGCACTTCAGGTACCAAAACGAACTTTATCGCATTCAGCTCATTAAATGAACGAAAATATTGTTTTAAATCCTTATTAAAATAAATACAATTTAATTGCGCTGTCCGTAATTCAGTCACCGACTTTCATTCATCATGCCAATTCGTAATTAAAATAGTAATGCGTTATTCAAGAGGATGAAGGGGCATTTTAACATCAAGTGAATTAATTACATTTCCAGATGTTAATTTCTCTTTATCGCCGTGTATAAATATTCTATTTCCTTTTTTGCTAGTATCCACGTAAATATAAGATTTGTTCGAAAGAATTAAATGTAACATATAGGCTGAGACAGCTTCACAAATCGTACCACGGGATACTCATATTACAATTATATTCATTATTAACAAACAAAATACACCCACGTACCATACAAAATTAAAAAAGACAAAACGCGTTTCAATAACTACGCTATCATCATCAGCGATCGACTAGGGCGAACTAAGGAAATTTCTTATATATATATATATACAGGGTGTATTTTAAAATCACCGACAAATGAAAACTGGAGATTCTATCATTCAAAACAAGACAGAAATTATCATAAACGCTTTTACGAAAATACTTCCTAACCGAGGTACAGGTTGATTAAAAAATAATTTTTTTAAGATTTTTTTAAGATTCCTCAAAAACTTCAAAACATATTACAGTGAGATTTGGTACACCTAAATGTCTAATGAAGTGCAATTAATCAGGTGAGTTTGAGTCAACTGTCTCCATCCAGTGGCGTAGAATTTGTTAAGTTAATCACTTTAAGTAAAAAAAAAAAACGCACGTCCCTGCTTTCTTTGTAGAAATATTTTTTTGTTAAATTCAGCATTTAATTCTGCAAATAAAATCATACTTAGTATTTTTTCGATTCGGCACCCGTTTTTGAAATATTTTGCATTAACGTAAACGACTACATTATTCAGTAATAACCAAATTAAATAAATCAGAGATTGCTTTGCATTTGACAGTTACGTATCTTATGTTTGATAAAATAGTTGCATTTACGCGTGTTTTGTAATTCATTGTTTGTGTCTAATTACTGTGAAAAATTGAATTATTCCAAACGAGAACTGGTCGACATGCATATATATATATATATATATATATATATATATATATATATATATATATATATATATATATATATATATATATATATATATATACCATCACCGAGTAACGCTTCGTTGCTTAGATCCAACAAACAAGTCAAGCAAAATGATAGTGCCACAAACGAAAATATCGTTATTAACAAATCTTCTGAGGCTTTTAACAAAGACGAAATAGATTTGTTAAATAAAGGTTTAAAGTATAATCTTAATTTTAACAAACCTCCGTTGGATAAAATCATAGTAGGCATAGTTCGATTAAATCAGTGAATGAAAATTGCAAAAAGTGCGTTAGACAAATCAGTAAAATTGAAATTTCGGAAAATATCCAACAGGTGTCAAAATTTAATCTAAATCATTCAGAACTTCGAATTGTTAAATATCTCAAAAGTAAAAATTGTTTTTTTCTCAAAGCAGATAAAGGAAATCAAGTAGTCATTTTAAACAACGAGGATTAGTTAGCTTCAGTCAAAAAACTCTTAGATTGAGGTTCTTATTCAGTCACTACCAAAGATCCTCTTCCTAAAATGATTACTTCAAACTAGGAAGGTTTCATTAGCATGTAAATGAGTTTTGGATGACTCTCTTAGGTTTCGAATAGCGGTGTCCAATCCGGTGCTACCTAGAATGTATTGCTTGCCTAAGACTCATAAACCAGGTAATTCTATGCGACCCGTTGTTACTGGTGTTAATGCACCTACTTATCTGCTGTCCAAATGGTTATCTAGTAAATTTCATAACCTCTCCTACCAATTGCACAACTTCAGTGTGTCAAATTCGTATGAATTTAGTGATACAATTAAAAATATTGCACTTACATAAGATGAAATTTTAGTCTCATTCGACATTTGTTCACTGATTCCGAGCGTTCCACTATATTAAACCTTAGTTTATTTAGAAGATGTTGTAAAACAAAACCATTTCGAGGATAGAGAAGTAGATTTTCTTAAATTAGCAGATTTGTGTATGGAACAAACCTTTTTCAGAATTAATAAATTTTTCCCACAAGAACATGGTACCATATGGGCAATAATTTATCTTCGTTTATAGCGAAGCTGTTCATGGGTATCATGGCCATCCTTAATACTAAAATTTGTAGCGTTGAGAACTTCGTAGAAAATTTAAATTCTAAATTTCCGACAATCAAATTTACCTTTGAGATAGAGGCAAATGACAGTCTTCCGTTCATTGATAACTCTGGTAACAAGAAATGGTAGTAAACTAGATATAGATATTTATCGTAAGGAAACTAGCACTAACAGATTCATAACCAATAACTTAAATCACTGTAGACAGCATAAACTCACGGTTTTTAACTATTTGGTTTCTAGATTGCTTAATTTTCCTCTTCCAGTTCAAAATTATAATAAAGAATTGTGCACTATTAGAGAAAGTGCTGCATATAAAAGGTTTTCAAATGAATATAGTTAGGAAAAAAACACATTGGATGAGGGTTAAGAACGTAACTACATTAGGTAACGCTAGAAAACAAATAGAAACAAAGTATGTAAAGTTATTAAATTATTCTGCTTATACAACAGGTCTATCTAAAATATTTTCCCAAATGAATTTGAAAACAGTCACTACTTCACACAATAGTTTGCAAACCCTTTTAGGCAATTCAAAAGATAAAGTAGATAAGCAGGATAGTTCGGGAATTTATTAAATTAATTGTAAAAATTTGATAAAAATCATGTAGTAGATAAGGTCTAATTAATCAAACATGTTGTAGTCATGACCAAAATCGGTCTTGGTCTTGCAGTCTTGTCTTGGTCTCGCAAGACTTGCGAGACCAAGACCAAGACCAAGATAGCAACGCCATTAGCAAGACCAAGACCAAGACTCAAGGTTGCAAGACCAAGACTGGATGCAAGACTAGCTCTGCAAGACATCGGCAAGAACAAGACTATCTCGCAAGACTCTTGCAGTTTTTTCTTATTACGAACGATTATTTATTTTTTATTTCTACCACACACAAAAAAATTTGTTTTCCCAAAAAATTATTGCATGTATGCGTGAAACATTTTTTTGAAAAGGGTTGCTTTGACTTTAGTAAATGATATTAAATACTTATCTTTTAGGTTTTTAATGGTGTATTTATATTTTGTATATTAAAGTAATACAATCAATCTAAACGTCTCGATACTTACAGTTATCTTCGTCAGTAGCAATTATTATTATTAAAACATTGTTTTAATTTTTCAAATTTGACAACATTGTTTTCAACACCTTTAACAATTTTAATAATACTGCTACTGACGAAGATAACTGTAATTATCGAAACGTTTAGATTGATATAACTTTAATATACAAAATACACCATTAAAAACCTAAAAAAGTATTTAATATTGAATATGGTGAAAGTTTACATTTTCATATTAGTAAAATGATGTTTGTTTGAAAAATAAAATTAATAAGTAACCACTAGAATCATCTTAAATGAAATATTTACTTAAACCAGATAAAACTATTTGAAATTTGGCTAAAATTTAATTTAATTGAAATAAATTTTGTCAAGAAAGCATTTTATAATTAGGTGTACAATAAAACAAATTTAGTTTTCCAGAAGAAGAAAGTTTACAGTAAATTTGCATTTAAACAAAACGATATTCTTAATTTTAAATAAAACATGTTTTTCTGTCACATATGAATAGAAAGCATATAGGTACCAATAAAATAATAATTCTCATCTATTCCTAAACTGTTGAAAGACGCTGTTACAATTTTAGCAACATTAGCTTATTTGAAGTAATTGAATATTTTTTGAGTTCGTCGAATATGAACTCTTCACATTTCTAAGATTTAATAAAGTACCTATATACAAGTAATAAAATAACTTGTGGGAAAGTACCAAATTCTTAATCCTAAATTTGTACCAAAAGCATGTTTTACTTAGTTTACAATAAAGACACGTACAAAGGAATTTAAACCGGCAAGGCGCCTGTAATACTCGCAAATCCTCAAACATGCCGAGGTGTCCCTTTTCAAGACAACTGAATTCTCAAAACTAATATAACTAAAATTACATCTTACATTATAAAATACAACAGACCATTGTAAATGCAATAGTGCTTATTCTTTAATATTTGTGGGAAAAAATTGTCGATCCTTTAGCACATTTCAACAAGTTTGTATCTTCACAAATTTTTTATTTCTGTAATTTAAAAGCTTGTCGTAATTCTAAATTTCACTCAGTGTTCAATACTTCTGCAGGCACTTCAGGTACCAAAACGGACTTTATGGCATTCAGCTCATTAAATGAACGAAAATATTGTTTTAAATCCTTATTAAAATAAATACAATCTAATTGCGCTGTCGGTAATTCAGGCACCGACTTTCATTTATCATGCCAATTCGTAATTAAAATAGTAATGCGTTATTCAAGAGCATGAATGGGCATTTTAACATCAAGTGAATTAATTACCTTTCCAGATGTTAATTTCTCTTTATCGCCGCATATAAATATTCTATTTCATTTTGTGCTAGTAAGCACGTAAATATAAGATCTGTTCGAAAGAATTAAATGTAACATATAGAATAAGACAGCTTCACCACTCGTGGCACGGGATACTCATTTTACAATTATATTCATTATTAACAAATAAAATACACCCACGTACCACACAAAATTAAAAAAGACCAAACACGTTTCAATTGCTACGTTATCATCATCAGCGGTCGACTAGGGCGAACTAAGGAAATTTCATATATATATATATATATATATATATATATATATATATATATATATATATATATATATATATATATATATATATATATACAGGTGGCGCATTAGTGTGACAAAGTCCCATAACTCCTTTATTTAAAGAGATACAAAAAAAAATTAAATACAAAAGTTGTAAGATATGTTTTGGTGCATGTTCCAAAAATATTTTTAATTATACAGGGTAGATCATAAAAGCTTAGAAGTAAGTTAAAATTTTTTTTTAAATAGAAAACCCTATATATTATTACATATTTAGATTCTACATACAATTGTAGACACATTTTATGTATAATGTCTTATACCTAAGTCTAATCGTTTTTGACAAATTTCAAATTTTTTGTCAAAAATGACGTTTGCAGGCCAAAACATAGGTGGAAATCTTTTCTAAACGAAGCCTTTATCAATTAGTTATGGTTGGTTTCCTTACAAATGGGGACCTACTCTAATAGGCTGTATTGATATTTTTGTAATACATTCATACAGGGTGATCAAAAATGGACAATAAAAATTAGATTCAAAAAAACCTATAAAGTCTTTTTTTTGAATAGAAACTTCCCTATTTTTTTAATTCTATCTTATTTAGCATTAAAAATAAGGGTGACTTTGTATGAGAGTGTATATTCCAAAAAATTGTAGTTTTTGAAATAATGACAATTTAACAGTTTTTTATTGTAAAAAGGCTATACGGCTTTCAAGTTTTGTTGTTAGCTGGCCGTGACGGCGAGGCGTGGCATATAAAAATAATAGAGATCATCAGAAACGTCATTATTTATTGTCAGCTGATAATTTGTGTGATGCATTAGTGTATTTTATAGCAAATTGATTTAAAACTTGATATGATTTTTGTTTTGGGAGCTAGTGATAAGAATACGCTCTTAGCAAGAAGACTGTATCAACAACGGTTTCCAGAGAGACGGCAACCTGAAAGAAGGGCATTTGAAAAGCTTTTGGAGCGTTTTGAAAGAACTGGCAATATGTTATATGAAAAAAATACTAGGGAAAAACGTGCACAGACTGAGGAAAATCAATTAAATGTACTATTAACAGTTACAGAAAATCCATATATTGGACAACGACCCATTGCTCAGCAGGTTGGTGTTGAACGACGTACGGTACAGCGGATATTGAAGTCTCAAAAAATGCGCCCCTATCACATTCAACTACTTAAAGAGTTGGTTCCTGAAGATTATCAAAGACGACTGGAATTTTGTCAATGGGCTCAAAACAAAATAAACCAACATAGAAATTTTGTTCATTTGATTTTATTTACAGATGAGGCCACATTTCACAGAAACGGAAGTGTAAACAGACACAATTTTCATTACTATTCTACCGAAAATCCACATTTTGTAAGATATACTTCTCAAACTAGATGGTCTTTAAATGTTTGGGGAGGTGTTGTCGGTAATCATGTAATTGGACCATATTTTTTTTGATCAACCAGTAACAAGGGTAGTATACTTAGACTTTCTGCAAAACCATCTACCTAATTTGTTGCGTCAAGTGCCACAGGATACGCAACAAGAAATGTGGTTTCTTCATGATGGGGCCCCAGTACATCATACAGGTCCGATAATTACTTTTTTAAATGCTAGATATCCAGAATGTTGGATTGGGAGGGGAGGGCCTGTTGCTTGGCCTGCTAGATCCCCAGATCTTACTAAAATGGACTTTAGCATATGGGGGTCGTTAAAGAGCAGGTTTATAAAATACCGCCTACAACAAAGGAAGACATGAAGATTAGGATTAGAAACTGTTTTCAAAACATTAGTGTTGAAATGTGTAGAAATTTAAGCAGCGAATTTGAGAGACATATTGCATTGTATATTCATGAAAGAGGCGGACATTTCGAACAACTTATTAGGTAGTACGTATTTGACGTGTTTCTAGTACTTTTATCTGTATAATTACTTACAGGTTTAGTTACATTATAGGTGTTAAGTTTATGATTAGGATTAGGACATAATTTGTTGAATAAAAAAAATATTGTCTTTACTTTAAGTTCGTTTAATAAAATAATGATTTATATGGGGTTCAATAAATTGTAATATTTCGATCTGAAGTGCTCGATTTTTTTGTTTCGCCGCGCCCGCTCACGCCAACTAACAACAAAACTTGAAAGCCGTATAGCCTTTTACAATAAAAAATGTTAAATTGTCATTATTTCAAAAACTACAATTTTTGGAATATACACTCTTATACAAAGTCACCCTTATTTTTAATGCTAAATAAGATAGAATTAAAAAATAGGGGTTTCCATTAAAAAAATGACATAGGTTTTTGAATCTACTTTTTATTTCCATTTTGATCACCCTGTATGAATGTATTACAAAATATCAATACAGCCCATTAGAGTAGGTCCCCATTTCCAAGGAAACCAACCATAACTAATTGATAAAGGCTTCGTTTAGAAAAGATTTCCACCTATGTTTTGGCCTGCAAACGTCATTTTTGACAAAAATTTGAAATTTGTCAAAAACAGTTAGACTTAGGTATAGGACATTATACATAAAATGTGTCTAAAATTGTATGTAGAATCTAAATATGTAATAATATATAAGGTTTTCTATTTAAAAAAAATTTTTTAATTACTTCTAAGCTTTTATGATCTAACCTGTATAATTAAAAATATTTTTGGAATATGCACCAGAACATATCTCACAACTTTTGTATTTAATTTTTTTTGTATCTCTTTAAATAAAGGAGATATGGGACTTTGTCACACTAATGCGCCACCCTATATATATATATATATATATATATATATATATATATATATATATATATATATATATATATATATTAACAAAGACGAAATAGATTTGTTAAATAAAGGTTTGAAGTATAATCTTAATTTTAACAAACCTCCGTTGGATAAAATCATAGTAGGCATAGTTGGATTAAATCATTGGATGAAAATTGCAAAAAGTGCGTTAGACAAACCAGTAAAATTGAAATTTAGGTAAATATCCAACAGGAGTCAAAATTTAATTTAAATCATTCAGAACTTCGAATTGTTAAAGATCTCAAAAGTAAAAATTGTTTTTATCTCAAAGCAGATAAAGGAAATCAAGTAGTCATTTTAAACAACGAGGATAGTTAGCTTCAGTCAAACAACTCTTAGATTGAGGTTCTTATTCAATCACTACCAAAGATCCTCTTCCTAACTTCAAACTATGAAGATTTCATTAGCATGTAAATGAGTTTTGGATGACTCTTTTAGGTTTCGAATAGCTGTATCCAATCCCAGAATGTATTGCTTGCCTAAGACTCAGAAACCAGGTAATGCTATGCGACCCGTTGTTTCTGGTATTAATACACCTACTTATCTGCTGTCAAAATGGTTATCCAGTAAATTTCATAACCTCTCCTACCACTTGCACAACTTCAGTGTGTCAAATTCGTATAAATTTAGTGATACAATTATAAATATTGACCTTACATAAGATGAAATTTTAGTCTCATTCGACGTTTGTTTACTGATTCCGAGCGTTCCAATATATCAAACTTTAGTTTATTTAGAAGTTGTTGTAAAACAAAACCATTTCGAGGATAGAGAAGCAGATTTTCTTAAATTAGCAGATTTGTGTATGGAACAAACCTTTTTCAGAATCAATAAATTTTTCCCGCAAGAACATGGTACCACAATGGGCAATAATTTATCTTCGTTTATAGCCAAGCTATTCATGGGTATCATGGCCATCCTTAATACTAAAATTTGTAGCGTCGAGAACTTTGTAGAAAATTTAAATTCTAAATTTCCGACAATCAAATTTACCTTTGAGATAGAGGCAAATGACAGTCTTCCGTTCCTTGATAACTCTGGTAACAAGAAATGGTAGTAAACTAGATATAGATATTTATCGTAAGGAAACTAGCACTAACAGATTCATAACCAATAACTTAAATCATTGTAGACAGCATAAACTCGCGGCTTTTAACTATTTGGTTTCTAGATTGCTTAATTTTCCTCTTCCAGTTCAAAATTATAATAAAGAATTGTGCACTATTAGAGAAAGTGCTGCATATAATGGGTTTTTAAATGAAGTGGTTATGAATATAGGAAACAAACACATAGGATGAGGGTTAAGAACGTAACTACATTAGGTAACGCTAGAGAACAATTAGAACAAAGTATGTAAAGTTATTAAACTATTCTGCTTATACAACAGGTCTATCTAAAATATTTTCCAAAATTAATTTGAAAACAGTCTCTACTTCACACAATAGCAAACTCTTTTAGGCAATTCAAAAGATAAAGTAGATAAGCAGGATAGGTCGGGAATTTATTAAATTAATTGTAAAAATTTGATAAAAATCATGTAGTAAATAAGGTATCCTTAATCAAAGATGCTAGTAATAACCACGAACTTGATTTTTATGAAACTATTGTATTGTATTCAAAAACAAACAAATTCTAATGAATGGTGACGACCAAGGACCTTTAGGGTACGCAGAACTCAGTAAACTTTCACTTTCACCTGCACCAGATAAACAACGAACCGTTACTCGCTGATGGTATATACATTAGAAATTTTCTTTAGTTCGCCCTAGTCGACCGCTGATGATGAGAGTGTAGCTATTGAAACGCGTTCAGTGTTTTTAATTTTGTGTGGTACGTGGGTGTATTTTGTTTGTTACTGATCCTGCCACAGTTCCAGTATTCCAGATTTTTCATTATTAACAATTGTTTTTCAATATACTACTGCAAATACTAATGTCTTAAGCTTTAAGTTGCAGATAGTCAATTGTGGACTGAGTTTAAATTGAAAATGAATTAAATAAAGTTTGCACTATTTGAAATCTTGCGTTGTAATTTATTATATTGAAAGAACAAATAATATTACGAATATTAAAAGTACATAAGTGACCATTCGTAAAATTCACATTAAAACTTCAAAAGAAACGGTTATTTAGGTTAATAGTCTAAAATATGGATTATCTAGTAAAAATTTAAATTAAATATGAAACTATATATTATAAAGAACAAAGTTGACAAGAGACAGTTGATAAATAGATCTATAATTTTTACCTAAGCCGCAAAATGCTGAGTTGCATTCCTAAGTAACATATTAACAGCGGGTGTCCAACAACACCTACACCGTGTAGGTACTACATTAATTTTTCTTTTTTTCCCTTAGCTTCATACAATTTGTTTAAAATTTAAGACGCTAAGTGTATCATCAAAGACATTTGATGAATAATAAACGAGAATAATTAATTATTACTTACTGACAATCACAAATTGTAATAACGAGAGCCAGAAGTTATTGATAATTTCAATTATGCATGGTGATTTAAAAATTTAAACAACGTATTTCGCACGCTATTATTTAATTAAAATTGCTTTATGCGTTGTACATATCAATACCTTTATCAGCTATTAATGGGAGTGGGTTTAATTAATGTTAATGTATGCAACTAATTAATTTTTTAATCAACTTGTAGCAAATATTAAATTAAGTCGGCATCTTGAGGCGTTTTCTCATTAATCTTTTTATTACACCCCCTTAAATGTGTTACCCTAATGTACAGTATACCTATAGGTTACCTTAGACTTATAACATAACGTAACATAACAGTCACGCCATTCCCTTGCAGGGTAGGCAAAACAATCCCCTCCTCGTTTATTTTGAAATCTTTCTCTATGTTTTCCTGTCCCTAGCTTCCTTAAGATTCCTACATTGTCTCTGACGTGCCCTTTTATTTTTAATGCTCCTTATCTTTCTTTCTTTTCTCATACGTTCTACTGCATTGAGCCAAGTTTTACGCGACTTACCAGGTCCGGCCGCGTAAAAGCAAAAACCTGTATAATACAAAGCCCGCGGTCAGCGAGATGCTCTTGAATTCTAGATCACTCGGGACTTTATGAATATGCTGCGTTGCGCCAGACAAATCCCAGTGCGATACAGAGTTTCGTTCGTTTAGCAGATATGTCTGTATATCTATACTGATTTAACAGATTTTTTAATTGTGATTGATTCTGTGTTCGGCAATACAAAAAATTATGCGGATAAAACGTTAAAAGACGAGCTTCTTTATTTTTGACATAGCTAATTAACTAAACTAAAATCATCTTTTTTTTATTATAAAGCGTTGCTTGATCCAAATCTCAGCAACATTCCGCCGCCCTCGAAAGAACGTGCTCTTTCAACATGATGACGGCAGCGAACGTATCTTGGAGAACGAACGAGTTCTTATTCCTGCAGTTGTTTTTACGTCCGCAACTCGCGCCGCATTATCACGTCCAGTGTACAGTTTTTCTATGCGTCCCAGCTTCCACGTACACAGTGGGGCGTTTTCATCCTTTATTAGCACCACCATTCCTTCCTGCAGCGCACCCTTTGAAGTTGTACACTTCTGTAACTCCTGTAGCTCCGCAACATATTCTCTTGGCCAGCGTTTCCAAAACAGCTGTACTAGTAGCTGGATTACGTTGTAGGTTTTCAGACGTGAAGAAGGCGTACTCACCAGTCAACATCAGGCACCACATTCATCTTCCTACCTAATGGGATGGTGTGAGTGGTTCCAAGCCACTAGGATCATCGGAAATAAAGGCCGTCAGTTCAATATGCCTTCGATTTGTGTTAAAGCAGTGGTGAGCTCTTCAACCGTGAACTTTGTGTTTGTAAATGATGGTTTTAAGTTCTGTTTGATAGAACGAATACTACGCTCCTACAAGCCACTGAAATATGGCGAGTATGGCGGTATAAAATGCCACTGTATACCAATTTCAGCCAATTCATTTTGGTTTTCATCAGATCTACTGTGGAGCAATTTCGTTACAGCTGATAATACTTTGTTTGCCTTAATAAGGCTTCTGCCATTATCTGAATATAAATGCGATGGACAACCTCGTTTCGCTGCAAATCGTTTAAAAGCAGCCAAAAACGTAGGTACACTTAGATCACAGACTACTTCAATGTAAATTGCCTTTGTTACGAAACAGTCAAACACTGCGAAATATGCCTTACTAGTATGACTACCCCTACCTCTCTTTGACTTCATAGATACAGGCCCCGCATAATCGACTCCAGCAGTAGAGAATGGATAATTGACCTCAACTCTTTGATCAGGCAATGGCGCCATTATTGGTGTTGTAGGGTTAGCCTTAAAACATTGCACACATTCGTGTACAGTCTTTCCTGCTAATAAGAGGCCAATAACGCCAGTAAATCTGTTGGTCCTATATGATAAAACTTTTCATGCATGTGCCGAAAAAGTAACCTTGTAAATATGTGCTTACTACTTAATAGTACGAGATGCCTTTTCATAAAAGAATAAACGGTCGAGTTGACTGGACCACCTGCTCGTAAACTACTATCGCTCTCTAAAAGGATTTAATCTTTGTAACGACTTATGCAAAGGCTTTCCCGATTTGCGTAGCGAAATTTTAGATTGTACGGTTTCTGATTGAGCTAACTTTACTAAAGTTAAGTCTGGTAGCAACGGCCTATACTTGCGACGGTCTGCAATTGTAGATGAATCTTAAAATGAAACCCGTAGCTCTGACCAATCTTGTGTACGATGAGTGTTTGTTAAAATTAATCACACCAATTTGAACTTTTGACTGCGTTAAACATTTATTTCCGGTGGATTACCGTCAAACTGTAATACTGAGATTGGCCAGTCTTCTTCATTGGTTACCAACCATGCATGACCGTGTCACCAGAAGTGACAGTCGAGTTGCGATGGTTGCAGACCACGCGATATGCAATCAGCTGCATTATCAGCAGTACGTACGTCTTTCCAGTTTTCAATCTTAGTTAATGATTGAACCTTTGCTACTCGATTAGCCACGTACGTCTGTAACAAGTTAGGAGACGTAGCCAACCAATGCAGCGTTATGGTTGAATCAGACCAGAAATGCACGCTTTCGAACCTAATTGTCACGGAAGTAGTAACTATATTGTACAACTCTGCCAATAAAACTAGAGCTGATAACTTTAGTCGAGGTATGGTCATTGTCTTCAAGGGTGCGAGACGAGACTTCGCGCGTGACAAATTTACCCTGATACATAGTTCAGATATGCTACGAATATAAATATTTGCACTATATGCAGTCTCACAAGCGCCCGCAAAATCATGCAACTTTGATGTTATCTGTTAGTATCCACCGCGTAATTTGCACTTGGTCAAAATAGGAAGATCATGTTTAAACTTTGTCCACATATTCTGGATAGCAGGTGGGACTACGTCATCACAGCCTAATTTTCATGTCCAGATCTTGCACCAAAGATTCATATATATATATATATATATATATATATATATATATATATATATATATATATGATAACTGGTGCTAATAACCTGAGTGGATCAAACACTTGTGCGATTCCAGACAAAATTCCACGCTTCGTATTTTGTAAGTTTGTCATTAAATTTAAATGTGAAGGGAAGCGTGTCGGTTTGGCTAATCCAATGTATGCCTAACATTTTAGAATCAGATTGTTGTTCCGAACGATATACCTTGGGTTTTGTTTTTGAAAGCATTTTGTACTTTTTCGGAATTTGATACCCATTTTCTTAAGTGCAATACCTCAGTCGTACTCTCTCTTCTCGTTAAAAGGTCATCAACGTAAAAATCTCTCAATATGACCTTGGCAGCAGCAGGATGAGTTTTCGCATGTGTAAGGCCAAGCTCCTTTAAATATCTTATTGCCAAATACGGTGCTGAGCTAGTTCCGTACGTCACCGTATTTAACGTGTACGACTATAATTGCACTTTAGGAGATGTTAGCCAAAACACAACTTGCAAATTACGCTGGTCTTCGGCAACCCACAACATGCGATACATCTTCTCAATATCTGCTACCACAACAACCTTATTCTGCCGAAAGCGGAAAATTAACGAAATTAAGTCTTATTGAATTTTCGGACCCGTGTGCTGAATTTCGTTTAGCGAGCAACCTACCACCCCACACGCAGAACCGTCAAATACCGTGCGAAGTTTATTTGTAGCACTATCCTCTCGTATTACTCCGTGATGCGGTAAGTAAAATGCATTTTCGATTGGTTTAGTAATAAGAGACATATGTCCTAACTCAATGTACTCATTCATAAATTTCGTGTACATAACCTTAAACTTCTCATTGCTCGTAAATTTTCGTTCAACAGACTGAAACCGCTTCAATGCTAAACTTTGAGTATCTGACAATTCTGCGATGGGTTTGCAAACAGGATACCGAACTATAAATTTACCGTCATCAGCTTTCGTAGTAGTTTGACGAAAATGCTGTTCACATACATCATCCTTCTCACATTCTCCAACCTTCCAGAATCTTTCCAATTGCTCTTGTACGTCTTCATGTCTAGCCAGATTAAAGTACAACTTATTTTCTGGCTCTGTTAATGGTTCACCTACAACCCATCCTAACTTGGTTTCCGTAAGCATCAGCTCATTGTCATCTAAAGGAATTTGCTCAGAGCCCAAAAGTCTCCAAAATACGCCCGTTCCTAAAAGTATGTCGATTTTTCCAGGTTTATTGAAATAAGGATCGGCTCAAACTACGCCCTTAGGAAATTGAAACACTGATATGTTCATGGGACAAGATGGTACTTGACCTGGGATATGTACTTGCACTTAAAGTAGGCTGTATAATTGGTTTGAGTTGACTGCAATCTCACTTGACAATGACTGGTTACCTGAGGACCTAATACGTTACCAATACCGGAAACCTGTATATCAAGCTTACGTGTCGGCAAATTCAACAACGTTTGAAATTCTTCAGTTATAAAATTTGCGTTAGAACCACCATCTAATAACGCGCCCGCATAATGCTTGTAATTATTACTATTACGCACGCTGTTGCTAACATAGAATCGTTATCACAATAATTACTTGAACAGTTTGCTTGGATAGCTGGCTGATCTTTGTGCAATAATAAATTGTGCCTGGCTTTACATTTTTTGCATCAAAATTTGCGGCATTTATCTGTTTTGCGATTGGAGATGAAATAATTTTCAAATAACCGGTAACAGCTCAGTTTTCTAAATCCTAGATTGAACTGATAAATTTAGGAATTCTTGGCACTTGAAAATTGAGTGCTCCTTTTCATAGAAATAGCAAATATATTTAGATTTTGCAAGGAAACTCTTTTTATTGGAACCAACCACTCGGCTGATTTTGTAGTTCCAAAAGTCCTGACAACGTTTCTAAAAATTCCGCCCTCGTTTCTAAAAAGGTAAAAAGTAAAGCTACCTGATTTCCAGATTTACCTGCTGGTTGAAACTTTTCATTTTCCCAATTATTAGCTAATTGTAAATCTAGCTTAGACATAAATATGGACAATAAGAGAGTATCCCCAATAGTTTCACCCAATGTGGATAAACAATGTAAGTGCTTACCTGCTCTAGCTACAAAGTTACATAATTGCGTATACGAATCATATTTAATGTGCGGTAAATCCATGATTTCCTTGATGTGAATGTGTACGAGCAAACCCGACTTACTAATCCTTTTATCTAAGATGTCCCATGCAGCTGCATAATTGGACGCATAGAAGTCTAAAGAGGCGATGATTTTGTTGATGATGTTGTTGTTATGAATTATCGATTCGTATTTCCTTTTAAATTCTAACCATTCTTCGTAAATTACCGTAAATTTTGGGAGTTCGATGACTCGCAATTTAAAGCGGGACGATGTTGTCGAGGTAGAACTGGAAGTTTGAGGAATTGGCATCGCGGTTGACGTTGGATCAGTGGTGAGCAACAGGTCAGCAGCAGCTTCATTTGAAGTATCTGGAGTGGAAAATTAGTCACCTGCACCATTACTGATTGTTAAATTGTTACCTGGTGCTGACTGTACACTGGGGAAAATAGAAGGAAGTTTTATTACTTGCCCTTCCATAGCATTACTCTGAATAACAGCATTAAACAAAACTTCTACTTCGGCTCTGTAATTCAACGCTGCATCCAACTCACCTTTCTTCAACTAATTCCTCAATGCCTAACTGAACGACATTAAAATCCTTACAAGAGTCATCTGTACTTTGTCGCTTAAATTTTAATTGTGCTAGCATTGCTTCGCTGATACCTTGCGAAACATCAAGCTTCTGTACAAAGGTAGAAAACTTCGTAATTCTGCTCCTAATTACAGCACGCATTTTCATTTTACTCTTAAACTCCTCACTCATTTTGATGAATTAAAGCGAGTTAAATAAATGGCAGAAAATTCGTATACAGATCTAACAATTTGTAAATATTTGTTAACCTATCAAATAATTGATGATCTATGTCAAACTTGCATAGAAGTGCGAATACATTTGCAAACACAAAGTTCATACAGGTTTGAATAAAACACAAAGGTTATATGAACAGTGATAATAAAGCATCTGAATTGGAACACACTCATCCAATCTCTACTTCCCAATATGTAGTGCAATGAATATGGGCCACATATGTAGGTCTTCTTATTCTGATTCTGAATGTACAAATTGCCTTTTGTTAATTAAAATGTAGTACACTTGTAGTACCGCGACACCATCCCCCAATTTTTTTACGTCACAAGCCCCGCCCACCGGGACACCATCCGCCATTTTGTTTTTTGCGACGTCACCATTGGGACACCTTTGGTCGCCATTTTCTTATGCCCATGTGTGAATAGTTTTTTTCACCTGAGAATAAAAAGATTTATTTAATCTGTTATTAATATTTATAAGAGCACCTTTTTATCAAAGGAGATTGCATAATTGTTATTAAAATTATTATTACATTTCTTTTAATCCCATCTACAGATTGTGACCTAATTTATTTATACATTGGGGGTTGTATTCTAATAAGGGGTCCTAATCTTGTAAGACGGGAATCTGTTCGCGGGTTTCGCCCTGTCATAAAAATTGTATTCTAATAATGGGGAAGAATTAATAGATAAGACATGTAAAGATGACAAGTGTTTTCATTATAAACAAGATGTTATTTAATCTGTGTTTATTAATATTTATTAGGGCCCATTTTTATGAAAGGAGATTGCATAATTGTTATTAAAATTATTATATTTCTTTTAACCCCATCTACAGATTGTGACCTAATTTATTTTTACATTGGGGGTTGTATTCTTATAAGGAGTCTTAGTCTTGTAAGACGGGAATCTGCTCGCGGGCTTCGACCCTGTCATAAAAAAATGTATTCTAATAATGGTGAAGAATTAATAGATAAGACATGTAAAGATGACAAGTATTTTCATAATAAAAAGATGTTATTTAATCCCTTATTAATATTTATTACAGTTGCTTTGATTTTTATCAAGGATATAAAAACCTAGTCCTTAAACGATTATGTTCTATGCAATCTTTAAGACTGAATTTAAGCACTAGTTCAATTTTTTTCAATTTTTGAATAACGACATCGAAATTGTAACCTTCACATTATACATATAAATGAGTAAGTAAGTTACATAATTAGTTTGCTTTAAAAATTACGCTTTAAGCGATTTTCACCTTGAGAACGTTAAATTATATGTATATCGATATGGGATGTCATACTTTCTTTAAAAAGCAGTAAAATATATTCATAGCCATAAAGCTTATAATACCGATTAACTACACTTTATTTATATAGATCAGGGTCGCAAAGAGGTGCTACAGTAAATGATCGAAAACACCCTCAAATCTAGATAATCCATAATCTCCTATGTTAAATATTAGTGTGAAGACATTTTCCGTAGTGGGGAAGTGCACCCATCCCAAAAGTCTTGACTGCGGAAAATGTCTTCACACTAATATTTAACGTAGGGGACCCTGATCTATATGAATAAAGAGTAGTTAATCTGTATTATAAGCTTTATGGCTATGAATATATTTTACTATTTTTTAAAGAAAGTATGACATCCCATATCAATATACATATAATTTAACGTTCTCAAGGTGAAAATCGTTTAAAGCATATTGTAAAGCAAACTAATTATGTCACTTATCTCATATTATATATATATATATATATATATATATATATATATATAATTTTGAAGGTTACAATTTTTCGTTATGTCAGATATTGAAAAATTTGAGCTAGCGTTTAAATGCAGTCTTAAAGATTGCATAGAAATAATCGTTTAAGGACTAGGTTTTATCCTTGATAAAAATCAAAACAACTTAATAAATATAATAAGAGATTAAATAACATCTTTTATTATGTATGAACACTTGTCATCTGTTACATGTCTTATCTATTAATTCTTCCCATTATTAGAATACAATTATTTTATGACAGAGCGAAGTCCGGACAGATTCCCGTCTTACAAGACTAGGACACCTTATTAGAATACAACCCCCAATGTAAAAATAAATTAGGCCATAATCTGTAGATGGGGTTAAAAGGAATGTAATAATAATTTTAATAACAATTATGCAATCTCTTTTGGTAAAAACGGACCCTAATAAATATTAATAAACACATTTATTATAAATTTTGTTATGAACGGATAAGTTCAAAGGTAAATATGTAATTAAAAATTATTATTAATTTTTTTTTGATAAAAACGGTCTCTTATAAGTATTAATAACAGATTAAATAAAATCTGTCAGGTGAAAAAAACGATCCACACGCGGGCATAAAGAAACTGGTGACCAAAGGTGTCCAAAGGGTGACGTCACAAAAAAACAAAAGAGCGGATGGTGCCCCGGTGGGCGAGGCTTGTGACGTAAAAAAAGTGGAGGGGGGAGGGTGCCGCCTTACTACTTACACTTACTACAAAGTAAAAAACTGAATATTTCGAATTTCGTATAATTTTGTACTACCCCAAACTTTTCCATGTAAGGTCACTTCCTTTAGTAAAATAAATTTGAAATGGTTGTGCAATATATTATTATTCCTTATTTGGATTATATATTATTTATTCAAAACGAAATATAGAATTTTAAAGTAATTTTGCATTTGGAAGGTTATGCGAAATGTTGTCTCCAAGGCTGTGTTTGCGTTTCGGTTTTTCATTTGAGGCCTCCCCGCTTGCATTCTTCCATATCGAGGTAATGCTTTGTTTTTACGACGTGAAATTGCTATTGGCTGGACTAGGATTTTTCTGGATTTTTTTTACATATTTGACTTTTGGCTTTTAAATGTTTAAAATTTGAGAAGGGGTTTTAAATTTATTTATTAGTGTATTAAACTTTAAGATCCCAGTGCATTTGTACAATTTCTTTATAAAATCCTCGGCGTTAAGTTGTAAATCTTTGCTACTTCTACTTCAGCAGAAATAGAACTACTTGGCTGAAATGAGCTTTCAAAATCAGTTACCTTTAAATCCATGTTATTTACAAAATTATTTTGGTGCTGAATGTCCAACAGCTAATTTGGCTAACTGGATTTTGCCATGAACACTTAGAACGGGAGATCTTTTAAATAGGATACCAAACCCTGATTCGACTGCGCATTGGTCTTTACAGAGTTTGCCACCTGTGCCTGATGGACAATCACAAAAAGCTGTTTTAGTATTGAGGGTATAAAATAAATTTGAGCCTTTTTTAGACGCAACCTGAAAAACTGACTGTCTCTTATTATTATATTATTTCTGTACGAAATAGACCATTCTTTTCTATGGACCCACAACTTCTCTAACTGCTCATATAATATTTTACTACTTTGCACTATACATATTATTAGATCAAGAAATCAAGAAATCATAATGCTCCTCAGAATCTTCTATTGTTGGAGCGTAAAGAATATTTCTAAACATTTCTATCACGGTGTTTCTGTCTTCCATTGTTACGTTATGGCTAGTTTACCAGAGCTATCTCCATAAAGCTTGGCAAAGACTGAATGTACATCACAGTAAAATAGTGTTCAGAAATACGGCTTATAATGCATTGCGCTCGGATGCATTATCATCAGTTATGAATACTTTAGATTGAACTTTTACTTTCTATCTTGATAGCTTCTATGGCAGACGCAAAAACCAAAGCGTAATTGACTTCACTTTGGGCTGTGTGAAGAATGCACGCGATAGGAATGTCCCCCGTTTTGTTTGAAGTGAACAGAAAAGTAACTGAAAGTGTTTGTCTGATCGCAAGATCCACTGGAATCCACAAACGCCATTTCAACCGAAAGATCTTGAAGAAATGCACATCGGATTATTGGAGTTACAACAATTGCGATGAAAGGATTTTCTTTAATGACCATTTTACCGCCAGATTCCTGCAACGAGGATTGTTGGTTCTTGAGAACCCCTGCCATGATTTTTTCTTCTCGACTACCATATTGACAGAAACGCCACTTATCATATAAATATTTTATTTGCCTCTCAGTAGGGTTTTCTCTAACGTTAGTAAGAAGGTATGCTGTACTTACATTTCGTACTTCCTGTGTTACTTCAGAATCAGCTTCAATTAATTTCAATTCATGGTAAATTCTAGCAGCTGACGGAGCAGCTGAAGCAAAGTATACCTCTAAAGTCTTTTAGACACGTAAATGTCCAAAGGCTTTTGCTACATTTACTCTTTGTGAGTGTTCAAACTTTATTTTGATTACTACGCTTTCTTTAATACTACATCATTTTTTATTGTGTTCCTATTAATTTCTTTGATCTTAAATCTGTTTGTGTTTCACTACTCTTGTTACTAATTTTACACGACCCCCGTTTTCGTATAACTACTTTATTCACGGACGAGTTTTGACACGTATATAACCTGGCAAGTTGCATTCGGATATCGTCTTTCAAGAATGTGAACATCTTTACACAACGTCTCAATCAAATTACGAATGTGCATAAATTTAGGCCAAAATAGAAAGTATAACCTAAAACAGCAAGGTGAAGCACGCAACTAACCATAGTAAAGTAAATAAGCTTACACACAGGGATTTGTCTGGCGCAACTCAACATATTTCATAAACAAAGCCCCGAGTGGTCGAGCACAAAGATATAGTTTTGCAAAGGTGCAAGGTTTTTCACTCTTGTGCACTAGTTGATTTTATTGTCAATGTTTTCGAAAACTATTATAAACGTAAATTAGCAAACTCAAGAAGACCTAAACCTCAAATTGATTATAAGAACATGTGTTTTAGAGCAAGAGGAGTATTATTTATCAAATATATAATTTTTTAAGTTGCATTTGAAAAAAACTCGAATTTACTTTACGCAGTCAATGCTAAAATAGCGTTTTGTGACTGTCATCACACACAGGTGGCAAACTCTGTAAATACGTATGCGCAGTCGAACAAAAGTTTGATATCCTATTTAAAATACAGTTGGCCAAATTAGCTGTTCAACATTCAGCACCAGAAGAATTTTATAAAAACATGGATCCAAACGTAACTAATTATGAAAGCCCACTTCAGTCAAATAGTTCTGTTTTGTTGAAGTAGCAAGATTTGCAAGTTAACGCCGAGGAAAGCAAAAGTCGATTTTATAAAGAAATTATACAAATGCGCGGGGAATTTAATCGCATAACAAGTATACTCGAAGCGAATCAGAGCCCACAAGCTACTTTATCCCTCCCACTTTTTAGAAACCAAAAGTCGAATATGTGAAAAAAATCCAGAAAAGTCCGAGTCCAACCAACGTCAATTTCACGTCGTAAAAACAAAGCAGTACCTCAATCTGGACGAATGCGAGCTGGTAGGCCTTCTAAAAATGAAAAACCGAAACGCAAGCACAGCCATGGAGACATTTCGCATAACCTTCCAAATACAAAATTACATTAAAATTTTATATTTCGTTTTTTAATAATATACAATCTGAATTTATATATATATATATATATATATATATATATATATATATATATATAATATACATATTGCACAAGCATTCCAAATTAAAGGAAGTGGCCTTACAAGAAAAAGTTTGGGGCGGTACAGAATGATATGAACGCTTAATTACTCGAAATATTCAGTTTTTTTTACTTTGCAGTAAGTGTCTGACTACATATGCGTTTTGCCGGTCCCGTTTAGCGGGAGCGTTTTGGCGACACATAATGGTTTTAAACGTGACCCGTTTACATCTATCCGGTGACGCCGCATCTGCGGGAGGCGACCATCATGCTGTGAAGTCGAGCCAGTTACGTTACCGGATGGCCGGACGGCGACAAGAACCGCATTCATTGTAAATACGACTGTTCACGGACTGTCCGCGACAGACGTTTTGTAAAAACGACATGTTCACGACGTCTGTACAAGGTTATTGAAAACGCAAGAGAATCCTGCTGTGGGACAAAAGTTGAGAGATTATAGTGATAAGAATGTCAGATAAATGTTGGACTTTGATAGGCGAAAATATGTTTGAAACGTGGATGGAAATAAGTACTGCAGAAGAGCAGGAAAAAGGTGAGGACATCTACTTATTATACTTTTACAAAAATTATCAAAAAGCGACGTGTAATGTTGCATGGTTTAATTATAAGTGTTATTGCTATAGTGAAGTACATATTATTTTGCATGAATTGTGAAACTATTAATGTTAGTAATGTACATATATGAATGATACTTAATTAATACATATGATTGTTTTGGAATGGAACAGCTCCGATTCCCATGAAATAGTTAGAAAAGAATTCTCTAACTGTCGTTCCTTGGCCTTGCCTATTCGAGCCACAGTTATCCACGTCCACAAATGGATATGTTTCAGTGTCTTCATAATTTACGCCATCTCTTCTGCGTACGAAATTGTGTAATATACAACAAGCCTTCACAATATCGTCAACAAAATCGGGTTGTACAAGAATTGGTATGTGAAAAATTCTCCATTTGTTTGCGAGAACCCCGAACGTGCATTCTACAGAGCGGTTGCATCTCGATAGTCGGTAATTATAAACCCTACGTTGCGGAGTGAGTCTGCGTTGAGAGTATGGTCGCAAAAGATTCGTATGAAGCTTAAAAGCTTCATCCCCTACCATGACAATAGGCTGCGGATCTGCATTTGTATTTGGTAAACATCTAGGTGGTGGTAAATTTAATGTACTGCTATATAACTTTCTGCCCAATGCACTGTCTCGAAACACAGCAGAATCTCCTTCTTTTCCATATGCGCTTACGTCAATAGCTATGAAGCAAAGGCTTGCATCTGCAATGGCCATAAGAACAACAGAGAAGAACTTTTTGTAATTGAAAAAGTTCGAGCCGGAGTTCTTCGGTTTTGTACACCTAATGTGCTTGCCATCTACGGCACCAACACAATTCGGGAAGTTGGTTTTCTCATAAAAGGTTGCAGCTATTTCCAGCCACCTTTCTTCTGTTGGTTCAGGCATTTCCAATTTCTTTAGGCAGGACCAAATAGCTTGACAAGTTTCCCTTACTATTGCGGCGATCGTGCATTTCGCGATGTAAAATTCATACTGCAAAGCAGTGAAGGTTGTTCCAGTTGCCAGATACCTTAAAAGAAATGAATACTACTTCAAACTCTATACATAGTGTAACATTCAAAATTGTAATTACCCACAAGTATGGCGCATCACAGGCCAATGCGACAATCCCTGTCGAATTGCCGTGGAATGCTCTGTCAAGTACTTCTGTTAATAATGTCAAACTCCCCTCACCCCTTCCCAACGTTATAGAAGAGGATGTTTCTAGAATACCTACAAATGCCCAGTTAAATACTTTTTCAGATCTTTGGAAAAGTGAGCTACAGATGCTATATCGAAAATGAATGTGAAACGACGTTTATTCTGCAACCTCTCGAATGCCCAGTTATTTTGCAGTTTGGAAGATACAGAGCTAATACAAAATGAATGTGACCACGTTTCATTGTTAGGAAGAGAGAACTTCATTGATGGATCGGACACTACCATTGTAGAATAGTTACAGCGAAACGGACTTGCAAGAAATCTGGCATTACATCTTTCCAAAACAAACTGCTGGAGAAGTTAGACAGTGCGAAACGTGTGGAGGAAGATGCAGATAAAGCGTTTTTATTATCCCTTCTGACAGATTACAAGGAATTAAATGCAGAACAAAAAGTAGATTTTCGCCTACACGCTTTACAGTTTTTTAGAGGAATTAAAAGAAGAGTAGAACAAACACCACAACCTCCTCCACCTCTACGCGACATCAGTTCCCACCAAAATTATCAGTTCCATAGTGCCATACCATTCCCTTCGCCTTATGAATACACTCCCCAATATCAAGATTTCCGTAATCCATCACCGACTTCTTCGCAGTATTCGTACCCTTCACACTTAATATCCATCAGCTTCACATACCCCTATACCGACACCCTCACGTCATTCTTCTTCTACATCTCAACAACAAAGCGCGTAAACTTCGTCTGCAAATGAATCCGAATACTCAACCGACTCGTCCAATTGGTGTGAATTGTAACTCGTGTATTGATAATGTATAAGCATATGAATAATAAAAAGTAGTTTTCAACATACCTTAATGTTATTGTCAATCGTTCCTCTGCACTTATGGGATTTCTGAATGGAGTGTCTGCACATATGAAGTTTAACAAGGCATCAAATGATGTAATCGACATCCGGTAATATTCAAAAAATTTTGTTTCGTATTTCCTGATGTTTACGAAAAACTTATTAAATTTTTCGTCTGATGAGCGCTGTGCGTGAAATAACTTTTAATGTTAGCACCATAGCGACTGTTCTCCTATACTATTTGGTATAGACTGACCCGCTAAACGGGACCGGCAAAAACGCATAGTGTAGTCTGACATTTAGTGTACAAAATTTTAATTAATAACTATTGTCATGCAAATAAATGTTCAAATACCTATATTTCTTACAACGAACAGAACAAATTTTATGTGCTCTGTATCGCACTGGGAATTGTCTGGCGGAACGCAGCATATTCATAAACAAAGTCCCGAGTGTTTCAGAGAATCGCGCTGACCGTGCACTATGTACTATACAGGCGCTTGCCTTGACGCGGCCCGGCCGTACCTCTAACTTCACACATTTTAGATCTGCTTTGTTAATGTTGTGTTGTTCATTCTTTCGATATGACCAAACCAACGTAGTGTACCTACTACTTTTACACCTATCAATCATCTCTTTTCTTCGTCATACTTCTTCATTATACACTAAACATTATACACTCATTCATTTAGACTTATTTTTTAAAACTAAATATTCAACGACATTGGATAGAAAACTTATTGTGTTCCAATATCAAAATATCATCAAACGTATATTTTAAAGAATATACTGTACTTATTGAATATTAAGAGATATGGTCAAATAAAGGTATTGTTTATTATTAGGTACATTGATTTGGTTCCTAAATAATTGTGAATTCTTTGTGAAATTGCAAGGTAAAGTTAAATAATAAGTAAAATATGGTGGATAAGCTTATAAGCTTATGTTATACAAGGTGTTCTAAAGCCGCGTTTACACCAAATGTTATTAGTAAATGTTATTAACTTTTGTGCTTATAGCAAAAGTTACTAACAAAATAGTTAATAGCAAAAACTAAATTTCGCAATTTGATGCTATAGCTTTTGCTAATAACATTTTGACACAGACACGTGACTAGTTTCCCTCCAATTTGCCTGGCTTTGCCTTGCTTTGCCAGTTTGTGTGACAATGTCAAGTGTTGAGGATGTGGTACTTGCTGCTGCAGCGTGCGTAGTGTTGGCAAAGCAGAGAAGACCGAGGAGGTATTGGGTGAAACCTTCGCTGCAGGCAAGATCAATTTACAGTGGAAGTGATATGTTGAGGGACTTGCAAGAGGATGATTTAGATCCTCTGTCAGGGGAGTTACGGACGGAAGTGTTAAAAACTTTCTACGGATGACGAGTTGTGACTTCGAATATTTAATACAAATGGTGGGACATAAAATTGCCAAAAAGGACACAAATTATAGAAAAGCGATCCCAGTCAGGAAAGATTGGCTATCTCATTGCGTTTTTAGCTACAGGAGACTCCTATTCCAGTTTAGGTTACCTATTCAAAGTTTCAAGATCTAGTATTTCATTGATTGTTCCCGACGTATGCGACGCATTGATTGATTTACTCAAGGAAAATATAACGGTAAGTACATATAAAAGGTTTTATACGTAAATAAAAGGTTTTATTTTGTAAAAATTCTATTTTATGAAAAAAAAAATAGTTAGGGAATCAAGAACACTAATATTAGTAATAATGTAACTTAATATACCCTAGAAAAAAATAATCAACAATATGAAATGCATAAAAAATAATATAGTTAATTGGTTGATTTCGAAATTTACAAAAAATCTTAATGTTGTTTATGAAACAGCTCATTACAACGAAGTTAATGTGGTGTTTTCGTTACTTTCACCAATTTGCAATATATCATCCAGAACGCTTATGGTAGAGGCAATTGGAATTTGGAATTCTGAACCTCCGGCTGAATTAGGTCTAGTATGAGGACTAGGGCTTGAGCACACACAAGGATATGAATGATTACTATCGTACTGTACCGCCGGAGATAAAGGGGTCCCGGAAGATCTGCTAGAGCTGGACGAAGCAGCTGTTGGTACAGCTTCGCCGAACTGCGCCATTCCCATTTCAAACAAAATTTCGTTTATTCGGTGTTTGGCGATCATTTGAGAGCGAACGTCTTTTATTTCCCTTAACTGGCAAGCTACATTCTCTCCAAAAACATCACAGTCATCCTTCTTTTTCAAATTGTTGCTCAGATTCTTCATAACTGCGTAAGCCTCCTCGGCCATGGGGTTCTTTTCCGTTTATAGCAGGGGTTTGAGGCAAGTGGAGATACGGCTATCACGGCTTGAGTTGGGACATCGGCATTCTTTTCTTGTACGTCATTGGGTTCTTCCATATTTTCTTCCTAAAAAAAACCGTACTTTTTTAAAAATTTTGGAAATAACCAAAAGAAACTCCAAAGGGACATATAAACATGTACTAAAACATTTGAATATATTTTCATTTAAGTAATAATTTTTTTTGAAGGTCCAATCTACACCTTTGACTATGAAGACACCACCACTGCTACGTTAGTCCCTGGCCAGTGGCGTGTTGAGGGCATGCCTACAGAAACACTACTACGTTTAAAGAGGATACCTAGGAAATCATCAGCTGTAGCAAAAGAAGTGAGGGACGAAATATGTGCTTTCGTCAACACTCCTGAGGGTCCGGTTCCGTGGCAGAAAAAGTACTGAGCTGCTCAGGAAGCAAGAGTGTTGGATGTTCGTGGTAAAACTCCAAAGCACAATGTGTAATGTTGATCTGTAACCTTAATTGCATCATCTTTATGTCAACAAACATAGAAATGTTTTCATTTAGACGTACGAAAAATAATACAGTTTTGTGTACCGTACATGACTCGCTTTATTACTAAGTACACCTGAAAAAATCGATACATTTTCTAATACTACATTAAAAAATAAATAACATACATTTTTTTTATTATAAGCCAGTTTGTTTAAAGGGCAAATATTTACTATAGGGTTACCTCACAAACTTTCGATATTACTGTACTTAATTTTGTAGATTTTTTTACCTATTTTTAGAAACCCGCATAGCAGAACCACAATGTGTTAACATACTATTTTAAACTCTGCCATCGAGCTAAAAACATGGGAAACAAAAAAAAACGTTAAAATCGAAGCAGAAATGTTAAAATTAGGGCCTACAGCAGAAATAAGCGTTTCCACGATCAAAATTTTTTAAATAATTTCTCAAAATAGGTCAAAGAATCTAATAAAATAAAAAATATAAAATTAGTGAGGTAACCTTATTGGTGACATTCATCACATAAAGCAGCGCCCTAAAAATGTAGAAACGCAATACCTATCTATTAATAAAAATAATTACCTCATTTGTAATAACCTCAGTAGCAGTGGTGTTTGGTTGCTGAACTAGTCCTGTTTCTTGTGTGCGCCTGGGAGTAGTTTAGCCTTCATAAACAATAGGGCATCAAAGGCAAACCACTTCTGGGAATCAGCTGCGGAACCGCTTCTTTGTTTCTTGGATTGTCGCTGGAACTGTCCGATAAGTATTCTCATCTTCGATTGCACTTCGGCTTTTGTCACCTTGATTGCATTGCTTATCTCTACCCACGCGTTATTTTTCAGGTTTTTGTCTTTAAAATCCCGACATGTGGGATCCCACAACACGTGGTGTTCACGACAAAGTTCAATTAATTTCAGCACTTGGTCCCTTGACCATTCAATCTCGCACACATTTTCCATATTAACAAGTTATCACTTCAAAAACAATAACATAAGCACAACGAACGCTGTTCGCACGTGGTCGGTCTGACAGCCTGGACTGAACTGACCTTAGGAGTAGGGTGAAGGAAGGAAATCGTGCTATTAGCAATGTTGCAGCGCCATTCGGTTCTGTAACATGTGCTAATAGCGAATGTTAGTAACATTCTTTGATCTTTACCGCTACTTTGCGGATAACAAAAATCTTGCTATTAGCAAGGAATTTTCGTGTTATAAGCACATGTTAGTAGCAATTTACAAGGTTCTTTTGTAAATGTTAATAGCATTTGTTAATAACACGTGCTATTAACTCCGGTGTAAACGCGCCTTTAAAGATCAAACGTCTTACATGTTACACTGTCTAATTATACCTTCTTATGTGGTTTTTCAATACCTACCACCTATTTAGTTATTTACATACAGCTCATTTTAAGCTTAGGGATAATCATCTTTAATGACATTTATGGTAGGAGTTTTTTAATATCTTTTAACTATCTCTTGGATTTTCCTAAAGATCTGTAGCTGTGATAAAAGGTTCGTTTCACGGCTTCTTGCAATTTATTAAGAGTAGTTTAAATTGGCTTGTTGGTTTTCTGCTAAAATGTGTTAGTTTGTATCTTGACTAATGTCCAGCGGTTTGATTCGTGGCTTCGTCGCGAAGTCATTAAAAAATATAAGTGTTAGGATAAAATATGTAGTGACATCACCTTAATAATAATTACCCTGTGTTTATTTTTCAAGATTGAGTTATCCCAATAAGATGGAATTTTATCCTAATAACATTAATAAAACATAAAAAAACAATATTAGGATAAATATGTATAAAACAAATAATTTTATCTGCATGGTTGCTGTGTTGAATAAAAAGTTCAAGGAGTTCAAATCTCAATCACATTCTCCAATGCGAATTTTATCCACGTTAAATGAAAAATTCGATTTTCGTGTCGGCAGAGATAGTAACATAATGATAATGTTCAGATCACGTATTTATGTATCAAGGGCGTAAAACAAACGTTTATGGACGGCAACGTGTAAGCAAAAACTCGAGCCGTCAGATGAGCGTTATTAACACGTAAGCTCCATAAACGCCCGAAATACAGACAAAATTTTAGCAAGATTGTTTCAATGACCTTTTATTAATAAATATGTATATTATTTTTTCTTTTCATCTTCTGCGAGCAGCTTATTATAAATGTTGTTTTAAGTTGTATGAATTTTATATCTCGATATTGTCAAAACTCGCCCTGTATAATAATCTACGAAACTCGAGCCGTCAGATGAGCGTTATTAACACGTAAGCTCCATAAACCGAAATACACAAAATTTTAGCAAGATTGTTTCAATGACCTTTTATTAATAAATATGTATATTATTTTTTTTCATCTTCTGCGAGCAGCTTATTATAAATGTTGTTTTAAGTTGTATGAATTTTATATCTCGATATTGTCAAAACTCGCCCTGTATAATAATCTACGAAACTCGAGCCGTCAGATGAGCGTTATTAACACGTAAGCTCCATAAACGCCCGAAATACACACAAAATTTTAGCAAGATTGTTTCAATGACCTTTTATTAATAAATATGTATATTATTTTTTCTTTTCATCTTCTGCGAGCAGCTTATTATAAATGTTGTTTTAAGTTGTATGAATTTTATATCTCGATATTGTCAAAACTTGCCCTGTATAATAATCTACGAAATAATTTGTATTCGTTATAGAGAAAATAGTTATTCTTAATGTGCCTAGTAAGACACGAAAATAATAATCTGTATGCATACGTTTGCGTTACCATAGCAACAGTCAATAAGTCTAGAATAAGTGATCACCAGTTTTATTTTATATAATGCTAAGTAGTGACGATGACGTTGTTTTCAGAATACTACCGGAAATTTCTAAATAGCAGAAGATACAAAGTTAAGCTTACTACCGGCAAAATTCAAGAACGACAAGGCCTACGATGAATTTGTTAGCTGGTGCATTACGTATAATGTTAAAGATGGTAACCATACAGAAAATGTATTTCGTGCATATTTTCTGGAAAAATCCAAACGCGGTAAGCCGTTGTCTATGTGGTTATATTATTCCATGTGAAGGCCAATTGTAAATTTTCAAAATAATATTGGTAGATATTCCAGATTAATAGAATTCTTAAAACGGTTAAAACTTTAAAAAAAGTCCAATTTGAGAAGAAATAGAATCATTTTTAGTGGATGCTCCAGATAATATATGTCTTATGGTAAAGGTAGGTTATACTAGTCGTGATTTTGAAAAAAATCTACTCATAGGTATTGATAACATTGAGTAGATTTTTTCTCGAACTTGAGGATATTTAAAATGTTATATTTAGGAATTGCAGGAGGAAATTATGTGCTTTATCGTTTCAGATTGCTGAAAATTTGGTTATATTCAAGCACTAATTTAGTTACAAATTTTACTTTGTTTGGCGATGTTTGGATTTATTATAAATGGGAGTAGGATTTAGCACCCAGTTTGGTGAATGGTATATACATTTTTCTGTGTTTGTTTGTAAATAGATAGAGTTTCTAAATTACGATTAGGTTCAACGCGTTGACGATTGTAAAATTGTAACAGGAATTTTATATGGGAGTTTAATATTTTCTAGTAAGTAATGGATAATCCTATTTTGAAGTAATCGTTAATTTTAATTTAGTTTGAGGTGAAATTATCATTTTGATAAATTAATTTAAGAAGACAAAGAGTATGGTTGTTATAATACGTTGGTTTAGAGTCGATTTCTCAAAGTTTTGAAGCGACTAAAACAGATCATGTTACATTATATTTTTATCGAAGCACCGTGACAGTGCAGTTAACGCTAATAAGGCCCCCGAATAGTATTTTATGATTGGTGATTAGGCGTGAAACGTATTATGGCAAAATATGTTAAATTCGTAAGGGATTTTTAGTCGAGATGTAGAAGAAACAGATTGGGCGCGCGATGTGATTTCAGTGCGGACTGAGCTTACCTATGTTACACTGGGGTTAATTGAAGTAACCGTAGGAGAGTTTTCCGGTTCACCCTTTATGAGAGTTTAAAGAGTATTCAACCACCCGGAAACATTATTGTGTTATGTATCGATTGTCGGAAGTGACATTTATACGGGTCCATCGAGGAGGACTAGAAATTTGTAAAATTTGTATTTTCGATGTTATTATTATTATTCCTTCAAGGTCTTTATTAAAACTAGGGTACTAAATATGATATTGAGAATTAAACCTTGCAAGAGTCAACCCTACTTAACTATTAGATTTGACAGAACAGAATGTGTTTTTAACATCTGTGTCTATATTCTGAATGATTACTTTAATTTATACCATTATCATAATATACGAATAGTGTTAATGAATTTTAGGAGTATCTTTTCGTATTGAGTCTGAAAGTATATGTCAACGTGTGCTATTAATTACGTAGTACCCAAATTTAAAAGATTAAATATTTTGATTGCGTCCCAGTTACCGAGTGGTTTATTTATTTTATGGGGATTTTTATTTATGCAACTTTACAACGACAACGTGCAATTATTTTTTGTATATTCGTAATGAAAGCTTTAAAGTAAGAATTTGTGGGAGCTTTCATGTTGGATTATTTGCTATATTGTTTTTTTTTGTAGATATAATTTTATTTGAGATTTAACGTAATGTAAATATAAATAAGATCGTTGACGGATCATATGGTTTACTAGTACGTCCTTTTATTGCGATTACGTACCGGAAGGCAGCTGTTAATTCATTTATTTATCTGATTTGCGACAAAAGGTAAGCAAGTACTTTGTTTGCTTGGAACTTAACTGTGGACCATTCGCATTTATGTATTAGGACCCCTGCACTAACATTTATAAACATTCTATCGCCCATATGATTTATGACTTACCTTTATTGTGTTTTACGAGCTATCCTAATGGCACAATTAGTAACACACCCACTCCATTTATTCCACAGAGCTACCGGCCCCTTCCTTATCTGTCACTTCTGATCTACTGCCATTTTCACCCGTAACAGTTGCACTCATTTTTGGGGCATGTCTTCGAGAGGAAATATTACAGTGGATGATACTCAAGATTTAAGAACAACCTTATTGGTTGCCACCCTCAAAAACTAAAATTAACCGTATTTCCAGTGCGATTGACAAAGGACATAAATCACGACATCTATCGAAGATATGCTTCAGTATGCACTAAAAGTACCGATCACCAGTCTTGGGTAGTATTCGAATACTCCCTTACTGGAATCTTATACAAGCTACTTTTTCCAGTATTCGTATCCGTATTCAAATACCCTTTAAAATGAATTATTCGTATCCTAACAACTTTACTTTTCTCCCCCGGTATGAGGTATTCTGGATTCTAATTACTGTTTTTCGTATTTGAGCATTCAAGTTATAAAAAACTAGAATATAGGATCCCAGAATCCCCGTATACGAATCCGAATTATCAAGCAAACACGTGTATTCATAGCTTATAAACGAACAAAGTTACATTTCGGGCAAGAATGAAACATCTTTGATACTTCTATAGTTGTCCTTTCTAATACGCACCTTCTATTAACAAGACGGATTTTCTGATGTACAATTTTATTTTATTTCTGCCAGTAGCGTCCGCTATTGCACAAAACAGAAGAAAAAATTAGTACACAACTGGTTTTTCTTAAAATAACAATTCGTATCAAAATAATCACTCATTTTGAACAATCTAGTCTATCGATTTTTATTCGTCCAGTATAGTTTTCGTATAAATGAATTGGAACCATTTTTCTACATGGCCATATTGCCAATATTCAGTATATATATATATATATATATATATATATATATATATATATATATATATATATGGAATTGTAAGCTGTTTTGAGTATTAAATATTCTGAAGTGTTTTTGAGACATTTATACGAAAATATTTAGACGACCCGACAAAAATCGAAAATTGAATCGATTAACTAGAGCTCTGCCGAGTAATACTAAGTTTTTCGGTATTAAGGTTCGAATTAAGAATTAACTAACCCTAGAACCTCATAATACCGATTCCGAAATTCGCAGAGGTCAGGATCGTTTTTTGTGGAACTCTGCAGCTGTCAAAATTTTCATATTTTTCCAAATAAATAAAAACAGTAAATTATTAAGTCAAAACATCTTACATAAATTAACGTTAAAATTTGACGATAAATCCGAATATGGCCAAAACATGCTAGGTTACAAGACTAGTAATTAGAATTTAACTTTAAAAAAATGCAAAGAATTAAGAATTGACACATTTAGAACCAATTTAATACAATTGCTAAAATTAAATTTGGATTCTTTTGTTTAAAATATGTTTAAAGTGTAGCATCTAATATATTAAAGTGTACTTTCTATTTCTGTTCAGAAAAACATCTGATTCAAAGACGCTATTGTCTTATTATTACTTCACCAAGTTAAAAAATAGGTAATAAATAGCTTGATTTAAAGTAAACTGTATACATTATTACTGTTTAGTTGAAATGTGTTGTCTTTTATGTGTAGTCATAAAAATAGAACCAAGTAGGACAAATTGTGTGTCTGTAATGAATTCTTTACAATGATTCGTTAATAAAACATGAATTTTGGTTAGAATAATTAGATAATAAAGAAAAATAATATCCTTTTATGCAAAGATGATTTTTACAAGTACATGCATAATAGTATGGAACTGTTGAGTGTTTTATGAAGTAATCTCTAAAATCTTTTTAATCAAATGTTAAATACCAGGCAAAAGACTGTAAAATCAATTCTCTAAACAACTTATGTTACATGTTTTATTGTTGTTTTTATTACAAAAGTGTAAAATAAGATGTGTATACAAGGTGGCCCACTTAAGCGGGATTGCTCCATAACTCCCTTACTATTACAAATACGAAAAAATGTCTTACATAAAAGTTGTCCACAGTCATAAAATACACGTTTTAAAATTATTTTCAGAAATGGCGGACTTCCGGTTATACTGGAAACTCATGCCAACTTCGTTATTTTAAATAGAACAACCTATATATTATTACATTTTTGAATTTCTCGTTGAATTTAAAGGTCACTTTAATAACCATACTATGGGTCTACGTCGCATTGCTTCTGAGTTATTTGACATTTTGTAGAAAAAATGACGTTTGCAGTGCCTCCGAAAACTTTCAGTATCTCGAAGACGGATACCGGTAGAGAGATGTGGCTTTCGTTTTTTACTTCCAGCGGATAGGAAATTAAATTTCCTTTCCATTGATGTAACATTATCGATATTTTGAAGTGATAGTTTTCGAGATATTCACATTTTTATCTAATTTCTGTTTTTATTGCGCATTGCCACGGTGCTTTGGAAAACACCAACTGGGTGCTATTACAAGCAGTGAAAGAGGTACAACATAACATGTGTATGCTGTATGAATGCTGCCGGAGAGTTTATACCTCCGATGGTTATCTACAAACGGCAACGTTTGGATGACCTATTGAAACGAGTTGGGCCTCGTTCCGACACTTGCTCCAACAGCGGATGGATCACAAGTGAACTATTTTTACAATGGATGCAAGACTTTATACGCTGCTTACGACTTGAGAAAAGTAAAAAAAAGCAAATTCTTCTCCTTCTCGATGGCCATTCCACTCACACCAAAAACATCGCTGCAATAAGGCTTGCTAGAGATTATGGAATCATAATGCTATCTATACCAGCACATACATCGCATAGACTTCAGCCCCTGGATGTCTTTTTTTAAATCGTTAGAGCACCATTTTAATGAAGCATTGCAACGCGGAGACGTACTCATCCTGGGAGTGTAATAAAATAGACTGAAATAAGTGAATTATCAGGAATTGCTTATCCAAGAGCTGTCTTGTGTTTTAAGTAGTTCGTGTTCTTTTTTGTAATTTTAATTAAAAAAACTGTTAAAGCAATAAATTGGTCGCTTTGAATTTTTCTGGGCGTTTCTAGATCTTCATATATATAAAAAAATTCCTAAGGGGGTACGGTTTAAGCACATTTACCCTACTATTTTATCTTCAAGAGACTAATAAGTATCCTTCAGATTGATGACTGATAGCAAGTGTGAATTCGCATAATTCACAAATAAAAGTCAACTTAAGCTACCGAAATTGATAGTAATAATGACAAGTTTATTAAAGATAAAATATATGTCTATTAAGATGCAGAAATTGAGCAAAAGTCATACTTTCTAAATATGAACAAAAGCAGATTTCGGTATTTACCTGGCGTTAGCCTAAGCTTGAACAAATTTATCATGAAAGAGAAAGAAATATATATCATTTCTCCTTATAAGCCCTTCATAAATGATGTAATATTATAATTATATTACATTCATTTTGGGAATTCTTTCGTATGTTAATTTCATAAATTATTAATGGTGCTGACTGAAGGTTTAATAATAGCTAAGAAAAAATATGGATAGTTAACATGTTCCCACATTGAAGGTAAAAATTGTTACCTAAATAAGTATAGAATTACATTCATATAAATCGTATGGAATTGACTGTTTATTAGCCACTGAAAGTCGTGTCTATTCTTTATATCCATTCATTGAATTATAGATTCATGGGCAATATTTCTTTTTGACAAATGCATTAATCTTTGACAGTCCAATTAACTACCTCTTGCTACCTCCTGACAGAAGATGAACAGAAGCGGGCGATATTTACATACACCCACTTAAGATCAACTGCGTACACATACATTCAGCTGCTTGATTCTTTTGCTTATAAATGAAGTAATCCCAAACGTAATGAATACGATCTCACAAATAACAAATATTCTACGACGTGCTGAAATAAAAATTAGCATCAAATTTCTTTTGCATAGTTTATGGTAGTAGTTTTAAGATCGTAATTATCTCACAGTATGAGGGTTTTTATATGAATTTAATAACGATTTAATGAAGTAATTTCCTTTAATACAATCAATTTCCATTGATTGTATAGAATATCTCAATTAAATTTCTTTCGTAAGATACTGACTTGTAATGGTAATGCATACGATATGAAACATTAAAAAATATTCAAAAAATGATACGTTTCTATTTAGATATCCCCATTATATGTTTTTGGTTTTTGTCTACGAGACCGACTTGTTTGCTGAATGAAAATACACGATTAGGTACACGAACTATCAAATAGTTAATTAATGTTAAATAAAATAGATTGCTGGTCTTGGTTGATTTTTTGTTACAAGGGAGTAAAGTGTATATTTTAGTCCCTGCGGTCCAAAAACATGATTTATATCTCTCTTGTAGTGAATGCAGAAAACAACCCGTTTTAATTCTAACCCTTGTTTTGATAGGTGTACCTTTTTCAATTTAAACTAGGTGTTTTAGGGTTCGTTGGTTTGAATGTCTGATCTCCCATGACATCTTAGGTTAAGCAAAAATAAAGGTATATCAGAAAAAAAAGTACCCACCTTTTCCCCTCCAATCTTTCAACTGCGTTCCCTTACGGATAGGTACGGGCGTACCTTGTTACACGTTATATGTATACATATAATATATATATATATATATATATATATATATATATATATATATATATATATATATATATATAGAAATTGGTTTAGTGAACTAACAGAAGTTTAATTTAATAATCATTAATCGTATTTTATTTAAAATTAATTTTAAAGTACATACAGTAAAAGATTAACTCGAGTGGGACTTGAACCCGACCTCCACTTCTAGACTCTTCCATCTGAGCTATCGAGGAGGCAAGTCACAATCGATTCAAGCTTGAACTGTATGTACTTCCCTAGTTACGATGTTTTATAATTTTTTATACACAGAGTGAAGGATACAGTCAACTTTTTGTGAATATCATGTGAGCCCGCAATTCGCTAAGGTTTCGCACATGACAACACGTGACTGATTGTTAATTTTTATTTCCTGTATGCAATAGTAATAGATGGGTTCAAGTCCCACTCGAGTTAATCTTTTACTGTATGTACTTTAAAAGTTAATTTTAAATAAAATACAATTAATGATTATTAAATTGAACTTCTGTTCGTTCACTAAACCAATTTCTATAGTTATCTATTACTATTGCATACAGTATTAGTATTTTTTCGATTCGGCATCCGTTCGTTAAGTATTTTGCATTAACATAAACAACTACATTATTCAGTAATATCCTAATTAAATAAATCAGAGATTGCTTTGGATTTGACAGTTACTATCTTATGTTTGCTAAAATAGTTGCATTTACGCGTGTTTTGTAATTCATTGTTTGTGTCTAATTACTGTGAAGTAATGAATTATTCCAAACGAGAACTGGTCGATATGCATTTATGTTATGGTAATACTAATTGCAATGCTCGTGCAACTGCTCGACTTTATGAACAAAGATTTCCAAATAGAAGACATCCACATCATACTACGTTTAGAACCATTCATCGTAACTTGTTAGAGTATGGAAGTTTAAAAGGAAAGAACAAAATTTACATCCCTTTCACCTACAAAAAGTGCATGCATTATTGCGTGCTGACCATCCTCGTCCAATTAATTTTTGCGAATGGTTTTTAAATAAAAATGCTAAGATGTACAATTTGTTAGAAACTTATTGACCACTGATGAGTGTATTTTTCCCGAAATGGAATAATAACTTGGATAATTCCCACAAATGGTTAGATGAAAATCAGCATCCAACTGTAGTTACAGCTCACCAACATAGATTTAGCGAAAATATTTGGATAGGTATACTAGACGATCACCTAATCGGACCTATCCGTTTTCCTCAAGGACTTACTGGCGAATTCTATTTAAATTGTCTGAGAGAAGATTTGCCAGAATTATTTGACGACGTACCCTTAGATGTTAGAATGAACATGTATTTCATGCATGATGGTGCACAACCACATTCCACACGAAACGTCAGAGAATTTTTAAATCTCCCTGGACTCTGGATTGGACTAGGAAGTGAGGTACCGTGGCCGGCACGATCGCCAGATTTAAACCCATTGGATTTTTTTTGTGTGGGGGTATCTGAAAACTCGTGTCTATTCTGTTCAAATCGATAATCGGGAACAACTTTGGAATCGCATACAGATGGCATGCGATGAGATTAGGGCTATACCACAATTTTTTCAGCGTGTTAGGTTTCATTGGCTAAGGAGAATACAAGCTTGGATTCAAAAGGAAGGAGGACATTTTGAACAATATGTATAAAAATGATTATTATTTTGTTTTTGATTCCTTCAATATCTCTTTAATAATGTACCTAATAGTTTACTGCATTATTTTTTTGTAAAATAAAACAAATTTGATTTTTATTGAATAATGTGGTTGTTTATGTTAATGCAAAATATTTCAAAAACGGGGTGCCAAATCGAAAAAAATACTAAGTATGATTTTACTTGCAGAATTAACTGTTGAATCTATCAAAAAAATATCTCTTCAAAAAAACCAGGGGCGCACGTTTGTTTTTTTTACTTAAACTGATTAACTTAAAGTATTCTACGCCACTGGATGGAGTCAGTTGACTCAAACTCACCTGATTAATTGTATTTAATTAGACATTTAGGTGTACCAAATCTCAGTGTAATATCTTTTGTAGTTTTTGAGGAAGCTTAAAAAAACCTTAAAAAAGTATTTTTTAATCAAACTGTATCTCGGTTAGGAAGCATTTTCGGAAAAGCGTTTATGATCATTTTTGAATCATAGAATCTCCAGTTTTCATTTGTCGGTGATATTAAAATACACCCAGTGTGTGTATATATATATATATATATATATATATATATATATATACACATATAAATATATATATATATATATATATATATATATAAATTTGAAGTCTTTACTGACCTGTAAGCAATAATTGAGTAATTACTCTTTTAAGGACTTTATTTTGAGCTTTCGAATGTTAATACATACATTTTCAAAAACTAAAATTAGGAAAGGTCAAAAAATTTTTATAAGTTAGTAAGTTAAATAAATGAACGTACATTCCTAGATGAGATTAGTAGTTACAGTACCTAATTCCTTTTTACATCGATTGGGCTTGTACTTCGATAGTGCAGTTGGTTAGCGCAGTACTCTAGCAAAGTACAGGTCGTAGGTTCAAATCCTACTCGAGGTGAACTTTTTAATTATGTACTTAATAAAATTAATGATAATGTTTAATAATATATAACTTTTCAATAAAACAACAAATCAAAATAAAAAAACTTCTTGATGAAAAAGTAAAATTAATACTTAAAACTAAAGAGAATCGGATGAAAAACCTAACTGATATAGAAATACCTAAAGACATTTTACAATTTTTATCACTTGGCCCAAAATTTAGCATTGAATCTATAATAAAAAAAGATATATCCATAAAAAGTATGTTGACGTAGACTATATTACTTCCTTTATAAAAAACGAAAAAGAAAAAAATATACTTATAGCAAAAACAACTAACGTATTAACCAATTACATTCATGAACCTAAACAACCTTCTATCTTAAGACATCTATTAAGTAAAACAAAAAAATTTCTAAAATAAAACCAAGATTTAATTGTTACACGATCTGACAAAGGTAATGTAACTTATCATAACAAAACAACAATACTTAGATATGTCCAATAAACTTATAGAAAACAACACTTCATATATTGAACTAAAGAATGACCCCAGTTCAAAAATAATTAAAAACAATAATGAAATCATTAAAAAGTTATTTAACAAAAAACAAATGGACAAAAATGAAAATCAAAAATTAACTGCATATAATGGTATTTTAGCAAAATTTTACACGCTACCAAAGATACACAAAACTGCTCTTCATGGAAGACCTATAGCTTTAATTACTACACCAATTGAACCACTCTTTGGCTAACCGAAATACTAACAAAATTCTTACGATTACAACAACGAATACTACATAAACAAAAAATTCAACCATTTACAATTACCCCCTAACTATGTCCTCATAAGCTTAGATGTTGTTTCAGTATTTGAATTCTACCTAAACATTTAATGAACTATACAAATTGTTGAACTAAACAAACATAGTTAGATAAAACCTTTTTAGAACTAATATATTTATCTTTAATAATTCATACACAATAATAAAATATACCTACAGAAGTTTGAACACCTATCGGTTCATCAATCTTACCTATATATGACTATGTTATGGACTAACCTTAGACCTAATTTTATCATGCTTTACTTATAAAAATATAAATATCATTTTAGCACTCAGAAAAAATGACAAAATATTATTTCAATGACTTAACAATATATACAATTTACTATAAAAAAGAACACATAAATCTATAGTTTCTAGATACCAAGTTTATTAGAAATAATGACAACAAAGTTCTCATTGACTGGTAAAAACGATAATCTGTAGATATGTCAAATTACACTACCAACTAGAAGAAAAATCAACTTATCAAACAAATGAAATAGATTTTATCAATTTCGACATTAGCATACAAAAATTTAAAACATTTTAAATTCACACCTAAGTTTTAAAACAAATTTTATATAACACAAAATAACATTATTATAAGTTTTTTTTGAACGAATAAGTTCAAAATAAATATGTAATTAAAAAATTATTAATTTTATTAAATACATAAATAAAGTTACCTCAGTAGTTTGAATCTACGATGCTTTTAAGTATAACCAACTGCGCTATCATTATATTAATTTACATCAGTTAACTATAAAGACAAAATTTACATCGATTCTTGAACACTTGATGGCGCAGTTAGTTATACGGCAATTATCTACTAATATGTTAATAAAATTAATAATATTAATTACAAATATCAAATACAACAACCAAATATGAACCTAATAATAAATATACCTAATAAATAACACTGAACAGACCAATCTATTATGCATCTTTACATTACATAAAAATATCCAACAAATTTTAATTACAATATTAAAATAGATAATAAACAATGCCTTACAATAAATTCAGTATTTAGTAAACTTATAAGTAATAACTAAAAAATCAATTAACTAATATAATTTATGAAATTCCATGTGGTAATTGTAAAAAAAAGCATATTGGTCATTCAAAAAGGACACTACCTAACAGGATGAGCTCTCACAAAAGCGACTATAGACTTTACCCAGGTAGATGTGCTTTGGCTGAACACGCATCATGTGAAGGACATAATATGAACTACGATTCTGCAAAAATACTTACCACAGAATAAAATTACATAAAACGTTTATTTTTTGAAGCAGCATACATATCAGCAAATGAAAATTGTATAAAAAAAAACAGACCTAGATAACCTTACTATTAGCTATGCATATCTTTTAGAAATTGCCAAAAATTAAAAAAATAATATAAAAGAAATTTTCCAATAACATATAAAAAATCGCAAAATTGTTAACAACGCTGTAACATTTCTACAAAAAAAGAACAAACTTAAATAGTGTACACCAATTATATGTAAAGTAAGAACATTTATATAATATATACTATAGTATATATGAATTATATATTATACAAGACTGTAAAATGTCTATTTCTAATTTTAGTTGTTGAAAATGAATGTATTAACATTCAGCTCGAAATAAAGTCCTTAAAATAATTAGTTAATTATTGCTGCAAAACTATTGTAAAGATTTATATCGTATATATATATATATATATATATATATATATATATATATAATTATAGCGTGTGCGTATTACTGGTATGTAGCGTCTTGTGCGTGTGTGCGTGTGTGCGTGTAGAGTATGTGCGTGTGTGCGTGTTGCGTGTGATTGTCGTATGCGTGTGTGCGTGTGTGCGTGTGTGCATGTGAGTGCTCTGTCGCGTGTGCGTGTGTGCTAGAATTCGTAGTTGCGTGATTATGTATGTGCGTGTGTGCGTGTGCGTAGTGTGCGTGTGTTGTGCGTGTGCGTGTGTGCATATGTTTGCGTGTGTGCGTGTATTTTTGTGCTTTGCGTGTGTGTCGTGTGCGTTGCTTTTCAATGGTATCCTGTGTACTATTTACGTATGTGCGTGTGTGCTGTGTGCAGTTTATGCGTAGTGTACGTATGTGCATATTCGATGTGTGCGTGTGCGTGTTATTTTGTAGCGTATGTGCATTTGTATGTACCTATTACGTAGCGCGTATTCATTGTCTTTTTGCTTTCTTTGATTACTTATTATACTTTATTTTCTATTTTTGCGTGCATGTCGTGTGTGCATTATTTCTTGTATTTATATGTACTGTTGTAAGCTGTATTATATTTGCGTTGTGCGTGTGGTATTTGTGTATTTTGTGCGTATTGTTTTATTTCGTGTGCGTTCATGCGTTGCATGTATGTCGTTTGTGTTTAGTGTGAAATATTCTTTTTGCTATGTATTTAGAATGTGTATGCATTTAGTTTATGGCTGTTTTGCTTTGCGTTGTTGTTCTGTGTCGTTTTACTATTGTTTTTGTATTTTTTGTTGCTATTTTTTTTCATTATTTGTAAATTTTGCGTAGCGTAAATTCTTATTTCTTTATTTTTTATTCTATTATTTTTGTTTTGTTTTTTCTCTTTTATGTTTTATTTCTGTGTCTGTTTTTTCGTATTATTTATTTTATATTATATTCTTATTTTTTCTATTTGTTTTGTTTTTTTTTTCTGTTCATGTGCTTTTTCTATCTGTTTTTTTTCTGTCTTGTTATTTTTTTCTTTTCTGCTGTTCGTGTGTGCTTGCTTTTGTCTTTCTTTCTTGTGTTTTTTGTCGCTGTCGTGTTGTTGTGCTTCGTTTCTTTCTGTGCTTCTTTGTGCGTGTATTTCTGCGTGCGTGTGTGGTTATGTTTTGTGTATACATGTCCGGCAATAAACTCCTTCTTCTATATCTTCCGTTTTATATAAGCTAGATTAATAAAATTTGGAATGCAGTTACAGTTTAGTTGTGCATATTTAAAATTATTCACGCGAATACAGGTTGTTTATTTAAAGAGGACCAAATTATTATAAAAAATTTATTATTACTTTTTGAATTCTACACATTGTTTCTAACAAATTCGCAATATATTTCCTATCCTAAATATAGCCGTTTTGAGTTATTTCGATTACTCTAAAAAAATTGAAATTACAGAGTGCTTTGAAAATGTACCCACTTAACTGTTGAAAAATAAAAGTTATCTAATTTATATTAGAATAAGTACACAGATAGAGCTTCGTTTTAATGTGAAGAAAATGGCATAATTGCATACAGGGTACTTATTATTGACTTGTCAATCAACCATTATTCGAACTAGTAAAAGTTTACTTTTTCAAATAAAACATTCTGTATATTATTACATTTTTGGGTTCTACATATTAACCCTTATCAGTTCACCATGCAACTCCCTATCCCTAAGTATAGCCGTTTCCGAATTATTTTCAATTTTTCAAAATGTATAAAATAATTAAGACATTTTTAAATCTATGGCCTCGTATAGATAAAACAGAACATCATGAAACAATTGTATTATACATTAAAAAACGCAACAGAAACTAATATATTATGATAGAAGACTAATTACAATTTTTGTACTGGAGGCATTGCATGTTAACAAGAATTTGATAGATATTGACTTCAATTTCAAGTAAAATTCTAAAATCAAGTGTGCTTCTTATAAAAATTGAATGTTTGACGTAAATAAATAAAACTGTAGTTAATCATTTACGAGTGTTGTTGTTAGTAATCAAGATATTTATAAAATGAATTTTACACAAAATGAGTTAGTTGATATGATATTCGTGTTGGGTGCTGCAGAAAGAAATTGTTTATTGGCCAGCAGAATTTATGCTGCAAGATATGCAGATAGAAGACACCCAAACGCTAGATCGTTTCAGAAAGTTATGAGTAGATTTATTGCAACTTCATGTGCCAATTACTCCAAACATGAACGTGTTTAAACCTTCTACAAATGAAGATAGTGAATTGAGGGTTCTTCTCGCCATCGAAGAGGATCATCACAGAAGCGAAAAAGACATAAGTGAAATAGTTGGTATAAGTGAGAGGAGGTAAGTAGGCCGTCTTATAAAGAAGAATCGCTTACATCCCTATCATATTCAGTTACACCAAGATTCGAGCGATCATCAAGTAAGATTTTGTAACTGGGCCAGAGAAAAAATTACTCAAAACCCAAATTTTTTTTATAATATATATATATATATATATATATATATATATATATTTTAATGATTTAAATTTCCTACACCCTCATGATCGCTTGTGTCCGAATCACAGTCGGTATCGTCCCCTTCCTTAGGTGGTGCGGCATAGATATGTATTGCACTATCCAAATCCTCTCTTTCAATTTCCACTCGAAATTGAGTAAGGGATAGTCTGAAAAGACTGCAATAAATAAAAAAATGTTACACTAAGGCTAAACATAGGACTTTAGTATATATGTCGTAGTCTCTCAATGAAACACGCCACTTCCTGCCTGGCCTGTTCGGTATTGCATGAAATGATTAGGCCTTTCAAAAAGTGACGCACTTCACCACGAGACCACGACAAACATAAATGAAAAGTGTCAATTTATCTTATACCGCTCGCTTATGGAGAAAGTTGGCTATAAAGCATACAATCCGATACATCGGACCCGCATTTTATGCGCCCATATTTACAAACATTGTAAATTTATGAGCAGAATACTACTGGACTATTTCAAGTAGTTTACTACATATACAAAATTCAATAATTTGGAGGTCTATATTTCCAAAAAATTAAAATAGAATGGAAAGCACGTACCCTCGTCGTCTCGTTGAATAGAGCGATGGATCCATTTTGCTTTTAGTGCATTTTTAACTTATTTTAGTTATTTATTCAACTGTAAAAACGAAATAAATAAGAAGTTTACACCTGAAACGTGCCACAAATACCTGTTACAAAAGCAAGGTTAGGTTTATGTGAAAGTAGGGTTGCAACCATACTAACGTCAACTTGCATCCAGTATAATTTTGTTAGTAAATAGAGTGATTAATTAATTTAGAAATTTATTTAAGGAATGCAAAATATGATTTATAAACCAATTCCTAGTATAACTGTACTATATATATATATATATATATATATATATATATATATATATATATATATATATATATATATATATATATCATAATTTAAAAACTTATTTAAAAAAACAAGATCGATAATAGGTATCTGAACTACAAAACCGTATTTGAGGGCAATTTTGTAGGATTAAATTTTTATCTTTTAACCTTACTTCGTGGAATTCCATGTTTAATAGCACTAATGTTTTAAATATGATATAATTCCACAATTTCTTTTTTACAATTATTTATTTTTCTACGCGTTTCAATACAACGTGTATCATTATCGAGAGAAAGTATACAGGGTGGTCCGAAGTTTACCTTTCAATTTTATGAGGGCATAGAAGGGCTTAACTAAAGTAGAAAACCTCTTATGAATATTATCTATATCTTTCTTAGTTTCGTAGACACGAAATGTTAAAATTCATAAAATTTTTAAATTTTTTTTTAATAATTCAAAAACTTTTGAAGGTACTGGATTGGAAAGATTTAAAGATATATTTTGTCTTCTTGATTTAATTTCAAAAACTGATAAAATCACCTGCATAAAGCAGTGCCGTAACATACTTTAAGTGTCAAATTTGGCTCTCCTCTATGTCGATGCTTCTTAAGGCAGTATCAAGGCCATATTTCGCGAAACAATAAAGGCTTAGAAAGAATGACCACTCCTAAAATTTCAAGCTAGTACCTTCAAGAGTTTTTGAATTATTAAAAAAAACCTCAAAATTCAAGAATTTTAACACCACGTATCTCCGAAACTAATTGAGATATAGATATTTATAAGAGGTTTTCTACTTAATTTAAGCCCTTCTATGACCTATTATAGTTTGAAAGGTAAATTTCGGACCATCTTGTATAAATAAAATAACAAACAAGTAGCTATGGTAATACTTCATTAAGGTAAAACAACAAACTTGATGTAAATTATAATTCTACATTTAAAATATCTGCTAAAGGTGAGTCTATAAGGTCAATATGTTCGTTCATGAAAGGTATTTTCTGTTTATGTTTGTAAATTTCGAATGCTTTCAAAACTTCTAATTTGTCTTTTTATTACAAAAATGTATAAATTTAATGCTGTGTGAAGTGATAAGGTGATTATTTACTATTAAATGTTTGGTCTAATGTGCTATTTGTATCTAATATCAACGTTCCTAAGTGTTTTTCCAATATAAACCGAATTACAGAATGTACAGTTCAATTTATAAACACCCAACTTCAAAATGTCGTTAGTTGCACCTTAAGCATTAAATAAACATTTAAGAACATTGGTATTAGTTTTGAAAGCTATTTTGTACTTTTTAGTCATTTGTAATATATGAGCTACTTTTTCTTATATTTTTCCAAAATATGTAATCGATATGTGTTTATTTTCTATCGGTTCTGTGTTAACTGGGTATATGTTTTTGATAGATAATTTGTACTCTTGATTTTTAACTGAAATCTCGATTATATTTGAAATGTAACCATTTGCTTGTGTAATTTGTTTTAAAATTGATATTTCTTTATTGAAATTTGTTTGGTTGACGATAGTATTTAATGCTTTTGTGGTTAATAGACCGAATTATTATTTTTCACCAAGTGGGTGATATTTGTTTATTTTAGAATTTTTATGACAAATACCAATAGTGTTTCATGTCTATACGAGGATAAATTTGAAAGTATCCAAATTACGTTTCACTACTTTGATTTTATGAATATACAGGGTGTGATCAATAAGTTTACGATAACGTGTGTTTTAAAACTTTCTTAAGAATTGGATAATTTTATTTTTAACAATATTAATTGAGCTTAAAGATTTTCAAAATCGAATTGACGTATATTTAGAATTTCTGCGGTGAAATTTAATGTGCTCTTTTAAAGTGAAAGGGTGTAGGTACCAATTGCACGTTGAACTTGAATTGTGTATGACTTTATCAAGTAGGCTACATTTCTATCTTCCGATCAGGTAGGATTAACTTAACAATTCGCCTAGAACTATTTATTTTAGAGAATTTTCATCTCCATCCTGCTGCAGTCACATGATCCTCCGCGTATGCAAATCCACATTTTCCATCAGAAGTGGGAGATGAATCTAGCGAAATTCTCGATATCTCACCTCATTCAAAACATCATCAAAAAAGAACGGACCGATTACTTGGTCCCCAAGAATTCCGCCCCAGGCATCCAATGAGGGCTTGCAGTCGCATAGTAATGCATGTTGTGTCGATTAATAGACCCATTACTATTAAATGTTGCTTTATCACTAAATAAGATTGTATCTATAAAGTTCCAGTCGTTATTAATCGAATTGCACCAGGTGAGCAAATAAGAACGGCCGTCGGCCATATCTTCAGATCGGATTATAGTACAGCTTTGGGAAAAAATTTTTTATAACAAAAGTGGCCTTGAAAAACACCTAGAATTTATTTGTAGAACTGCAGGTCCACTGCTAGAGGACGTAATTGAAAACCAAAATTTTATAAAGCCAAATTTTACAAAATTTGCCTAATTAAAGGGCATTATAAATACGATGATCAGGTTCTACGGAAAATTCTGCCTACTTTTGGTTAAAAAAGTTTTAGTTTATCTTTTTAAACAAGAGGTGGGGGAGAATTATGAACAAACGCCTGTAAGACCGGTTCTGCTTAATCGATGTTCGCAAACTTACTCTTGTTGAAAAGAGCTCTTTTCCCCCAATGTAACTCAACTCAACTTAATTAAGTAACGTGCAGATTAGAGCGCGGTATTTATTTTTTTTTAGAAATCTAGTTCTCTTTGGAAAATATTAAATGGAAGCAATTACAATTACAAAAAAATTGGCAGATTGTAACATTGACAGAAGCCCACTCGACTTTTTTCGTTTTCTCGAAATTTAGTAATTTTAGGATAGCAACTTGGATTTTTACATTGGATTATGCAAATCTTATATTGACGGAAAGCTTGTCAAAAGAGCTTTTGACTAGTACAATAATAAATAGAAGGCGCGAGTTAAAGAAAAAAAAAGATTTTGATATTTTTAGTTTTTCATGTTTAAAAAATCGCACTAAGCACATGCGACTAATCAAGTTGTTTAGTAAACACTTAAAGATGTGGCAAATATACAGAAATTAAACTGCGTTAATTACTTTGACTTATCTGCAAGGATTTGGGAGGTAGGAACTTTTGAACAGATCCCTCTATTTTGAAATTCTAGCAAAAAAGCGCTAAAATCAAAATTGATGATAGATAAGTAAAAACGGCTTGTATAAAAGTGATGCATAATTTAGCATAAAATCCAAAAATAAATTCAAACTGGGTAGATTCTGTTTAAAAAAACATAACATTGGTGTTTTTAATATTGGACACTTTGTGTGTGTCTATATATATATATATATATATATATATATATATATATATATATATATATATAATATATATTATATATAGTATGTCCCGGATCGACTTTAAAAGAGGAAAATTCTCTATTTTTGATTCCAGATAAGCGATCCTCCGGCTATATCTCAGGAATGATTTATCGTACAGCTTTGAAATTTTCTTAATAAAACCCGCGAAACCATTACAAGTTTCTAACTTTACCGCTAGGGCATAATCTTTAGAAAATTAAAACAACTTTTTCATTATGTCCAATCATAGTAATTGACTTAGAATGATCTATTTCTGAATTTTTTAAATACTTTTTGCTATTTTTCAAATAAATGAAGAAATGTTGTGAATAAATGCCTATAACTTAATTGTCGTTTAAATAAAAATTGTTCATGTAATTTTAAATGAAAACATAATGTTGAATTACAACAAACTGATTAAATTCTAATTCAAATGGCACGGATGTCTATATGTTAGTCTAACTCGAGATATGAGTAAAACGTTATCACACACACATCACACACAACACACAACACACACACATTTCACAGCACGAGCAAACAACTTGGTAACTAAATCCCAACACAGGCACGCGTTTTAAACCACAAGAAGCACACAAGAAGAGTCGATGAAGCAAGCAGCACTGTCCGACACGTCATCACGCACACAGCACAGCACAGCACTGCACACGCACAGACGGGCACACGGATAGAACGATAAATCCATTTACACAAGCACACTCACAGGAACACACAAACACACATAACCCAATTTAAATTTTAAGGACTGTGTAGTCCGTTTGCAAGCAACGATGTTTACTGTTTGGTTAAATGCTAATTCTAACGATTTTGAATTGAATGCTCAGATTATTTTGACGCAACTGATATATAGTGCTGCGATAGAATCGATTTTAATAAATAATGAACATGAGCTTGATTTCTCAATTGCGTATAATGTAAGTTGGAGTAATGCAACTCACTGAATTTAGTACAGACGTTAATTTTAAAACATGTTTAAATGTGGTATGAATTTTTTTTTAAGTTGAAAGTATTAAATTTCAATGAGTAACAATGTTTTAATAGCACTCCTATTGAGACGATAATTTTAAATGCTACTGTATTTGGCAACTGTATTTTAAGGAATGAGAGGTTAAAATTGTTGTAAATAGATAGCATGTGAATTTATGTTGATTTGTATTAAAGTGTTGAGGAAGAATATGTATGTATTGCTGGTATAAATGTTGTAATCTTACGTAATGGAAAGATTAGATGTATTCTTAAGGAGAAATAGTGTAAGGATTTGCAAAATTTTGCGGAAGGAAAGTTTGCGCACATATGGCAATTAAAAAGTTAAATCTAAATCTTAGTGTGGTATGGAGTAAATATTGGATCGTTTTATTGAGATTTTGTAAACATTTCAAGATGGCTGAGGTTTTGTAGTTTCGATTGCGTTGGGACCATTTCCTGCTTACATGCCCGGCAAAGGCGCATTAGATATTCCTCTGGGATAAGTTGTTTTAGTTTAAGCAGGATAAATATGACGACGTCTTGCAAACTGGATGACTGCCGGTATATAAGGGAAAGAGTGACAGGGGACAGCAAGAAGCACTCAGACCCAAAGTTATACTTAAGAGGGTGGTCACGTGCGTATATTTTGTAACGATCTGTGCTGATTTTTATAGATATTTAACGTTACTAAAATACCAATACCTAAATATCATAGCAGACTTATCTTTGCTTTATCATTTTTTCTTAAAACGTTGTTAAGCTTATAATGTGTGATTTCGTTAATGAGAACTATAATTGTAAATGCTATCGAACGTTTAACGCTTGTAAAATATTCACGTAAATGCACCATCTTTATCCCCCAAAAAGGTAAGTTTTCATATTTAATAATTGGTTGAAACTGGTATTTGTTTGAAACACGTTCATTCATATTTAACAAGGACCTCAGCTGGAAAAACAATTGAAGCCTTTAAATACTGTATGAAACATTACTATAAATTACTATGAATTAGATTTCTCGCAAAAGAAGTACTTTAATCAAAGTGAATAATGTTACTACGTATTTAAAAAAATCCTGCAAAATTAACTCTTAGAGTAAATCATGGTCAATCATTCAAACAATTAGTTTACATTGCTGAGATATATAAATTTAGACCGAAATTTTGCTGATTGGTTTCTAATTTTTGTCTCAGGAAAACACACAATAAAATACTCAAGCTTGAAGATTGAGGCGAAGGAAGTTTAAGTTTTATTTTCGCTAATAAAGGATGCGCACATAATCCCTCGACATTGGATTAAGTCATCTGAACTATTTGGATTTGAAACATTTTGTATATTGTTATTTTCACCTGTTTAATTATTGGGACTAAAAATCCCATGCTTCTGATTCCTGTGAACTTGCTGCGGAAGAAGAGCTGGACTCCACACTTCAAACAAATGTTCTAAAAAAATACACATTGCATTGAATATTTTCGTGTATAACACTGTTGCACATACCAACTTCAGATGTAATAGATCTACATCGTTTTACTCTTACCTTCCAACCTACATTATACATATGTATATGTAGATCAGCCATGGTCGTGTGTGTGTGTGTGTGTGTGTGTGTGTGTGTGTGTGTGTGTGTGTGTGTGTGTGTGCGTGGTCGTGCGTGCTGCGTGCGTGCGTGCGTGTGTGTTGTATGTGTGTATGTGTAGGCGTGTGTGCTCTGTGCGTGTGTCCGTGCGTGCGTGTGCGGGTGTGGTGTTCGTGTGTGTCGTGTGTGCGTGTGCGTGTGTGCGTGTGGTGTGTGCGTGTGTGTGCGTGTGCGTGTGTGCGTGTGGTGCGTGTGTGCGTGTGTGTGCGTGTGTGCGTGTGTGTCGTGTGTGTGTGTGCGTGTGTGCGTGTGTGCGTGTGTGCGTGTGCGTGTGTGGCTGTGTGCGTGTGTGCGTGTGTGCGTGTGCGTGTGGTGGTGTGGTGGTGCGTGTGCGTGTGCGTGTGTGTGCGTGGTGCGTGTGTGTGCGTGTGCGTGTGTGCGTGTGTGCGTCGTGTGTCGTGTGTGGTTCGTGGTGCGTGTGTCGTGTCGTGTGTGTGCTGTGTGTGCGTGTGTGCGTGTGCGTGTGCGTGTGCTGTGTGCGTGTGTGCGTGTGTGTGTGTCGTGTGTGCGTGTGTGCGTGTGTGTGCGTGTGCGTGTGTGCGTGTGCGTGTGTGTGTGTGTGTGTGTGCGTGTGTGCGTGTGTGCTGTAGTGCGTGTGTGCGTGTGCTGTGTGTGCGTGTGTGTGTCGTGTGTCGTGTCGTTGTTGTCTGTGAAGTGAGTGTGTTGTGTGATGTGTGTGATGTAGAGTGTCGCTGTGTAAAACTATTGTGTTGTATCTTGTCGCATGTTTCTTTTTCAGCGGTGTGCTGTTTGAAATTGTTACGTTCATGGCCTTGTAAAACTTTCTTGTTGGTAATCTTGAGTCAGTTCTTATCTTTGTTGCGAACGTTGGTTTCAATTAATTTTAGATTTCTCACGATACATGGTTTAAAGACAATTTTTGCGAAGTCCGTATCCAATCAAGTTTCTAATGTTTGATAATGATTCCGATACATTCTTGTCAAAACAATTGCTCTAAATGTAATTTCTGTCAATGCCTATTTTAATTTTGATCAAGATTGTTCGGTCTTTAAATTGCCAAATTAATTTCATGTTCCTATCTTAATTTTGGCAATTTTATGCCGAAATCTTTGCTATGGCCGCAATCAATGGATTTGTATATCGTTAGATAAGGATTTTCCGGACCATTTTGACAATAACCATTAAGTCTCTAACTAAGTCATAAATATTTTTCAATGCCCCTTGAATAAATACTTAAAAAAATATGCATTAGATTTTATTGGATAAATAAATATTTATCATTATGATTGGGTGATGGTCCAATTAATTTGCGTCAGAAAATTACTTTTCCTTTTTGTTCATTTTATAATTATTGTAGTTTATATAGGTATTAGATATCGTTGAGTAATTGGTAAAACCACATGGTATCAAATAAACTTAATCTTATCTGTTGAATTTATAATAGTTTAATAAATTCTACATTAGGAAAATCAAATTGTATTGCATATTTGTTTTGGTCCAATTCATATGCGGCTGGGCTCTTATGTATCTTTGAAAACAAACACAAAATAGTGTATTATATTAAGGGACTGAAGTATATGATTTAATCCCGAAAGTGGAGAGGAAGAAGCGATACTTGTTCTTAAGCAGTAAATAATTACGCACTTCACGAAAAAGGTTTTGGAAGATTAAATAAATTAGTTTGTTATTTGATGGCTTTTAGAATTAATTTGCATGCTAAAGTGAGCAAAACATTATAAATATGTTTTTTTTATTTATTAAAATCATCTTCTAACTTCGAAAAATAAATGATGACCCGGTATAATTTAATTAATTATCCCAAAGCCAATGATATTTTTGAGCATATTCACTTAGAACCTTTACAGAGACTCAGCCTAAAGGTGGAAAGGTAGTTTTATTACAGGTCATGAGTTAATGAATGAATATTAATTTAAAATAACCGGTGAGTTTCTGGTTGTGGCTTTCATGTATTAATCACTTTTATTCTTTTACTTCAACAAGGAAAAACGATTATGTCAGGTAAAAGGTAAATTAAAATGCAAAAGGATAATATTAATTAAAACATGAATATGCTTAAAATCTGCAACTACATGAAAGTCCGTATAATTAGAATAACAAAACATTCCCATGGTTAAGAATGTCCACTAATCTTCCAGTTAAGTAAGTTACCACGCACCTACATAAAACGAAGATCGCGACCTGCAGCATTAAGCTGTAAATATAGTTTTATTGCGTGGGAAATGAAGATATTCTACAAGACACTACTTTACAAAAGTGACTCTTTTATACCTAGATAACTAAAAACTTGATAGTTAAGTTGAATATTAAATTGTGTAACTTCTAGAAGGCCGCATTCGTTACTTTAAATTACAACGGCTAACTTAACACGGTGCATTATGTGAATTATGTTGGTCTTTAACCTTTTTTTCACTGAAAGAAAAAAAGAGGAAAAAATAACCATTTCCGAAAACACTTTTTTTATCTTACATCAAATGATGGTTACGTTTTGTTAGTTACCCAATTCACAAATAACTCCAAATGGTGTTGATTGTTTAAGGGAGTGTTTGATGTATATCAAAGCTACCTACCATATAATTGGTAAGCTTACCGGTCGCGTACCTGAAGATCATAAAACTATGTTATACTTGAAGTTACAGTAAATAATCTTCGTAAACTCTGTGACATCTCGTATACATTCAGCAATATCTCAGGGTGATTATGTATTCTAAATCACTAACATTAAAAAAATGATTGGAAAATATTTAAATGAGGATTTGAGAATTAAAAGGCCACAATGCATTAAGATGCCAAATCTACAGTTGAAATTGGGGTATTTCGGAACGGAAATATCCGTATATCCATCTATGAAGTCTGTAATCTTATCTAAACTGCTAAATCTCACACCTTTGTCTCATTTCTAACGGAACGATTCCAAGTCTTAACTGAACATGAAACTGTAAATCACTAAGCATATAGTCGAACTCATAAAACGAATTGATAAGCGATCATCACCATCATCTGTCAACACCAATGAGAGGTTAGCTTGTTCTATATTGTCAGCGTTTTCAAGGTAATATTTTAATAGATGAGTATATTGTTTAATAAAGTTACACGTGCTTTTTTGCTTAAAATGGATTAGAAATAAAGCAAGATTTTAGTGACTTATCTGCTTATTTTGTAACGTCGTTTCCCAAAGACATCGTTAATATGATTTTTTAATTTAATTTTAATTTCAACTATAGGGTAGACTGCCCAGATAATGAACACCAACCAGTAAATAAACAAAAACATAAGAAAACAGGCCTATTTAAATAGCCCGCGCTTATGTAAAGTACAAGTGGCAACTATGCTCTATTCTGTTCATTTATTCTATATATTTTAGAACTGTTTATACATTGCGAAACAACGCCAGTTACTATGCTGACTACGTTTTGTGTCGATCGGAAGCCACTTTGATTAAATGGAAGCAACCGCACTCAAGGAAACATTCAAGTTTTACGTGTAAATAAAGATTGTGAAATAAAATTTTGAATAACAAGGTAAGTATAAACCTAACATTGGAATTATTTTGCTGAAGGAATTACATTTATTTATATCATAGTTAGATATTAATGCATGTTCCATTATTAGCACTAGCAAACTGCCGAAATCCAGTGAATGGACAGAGTGTTCATTCACTGGGATTTTGCCAGTTTACTCGAATAAAGCCAAAATGAGCTGTAAGCTACCTTATATTACGAATATATAGGGGAAGGTGGTTCACAGTGAGACGGTTTTTCTTCTAATTAATATTTTGTCAATTATATTGCATAAATTCATACCAAAAACACTAAGTAGCACAGATACATCTTTATTTTAATACTAAATTTACAAAAATAAACCAAATATTCAAAATCTAAAAAGTTACATGCAGTTTTTTTACCAAGTGCTGAATGTCTCAGTGTACCCCAAAGTGGTCCACTATGAGATGCGTATTAGTACACAGTGAGACAGTACTTAATATACGTCTAGACGTCCAAAATTGACTTCGAATTGAACAAACTGATTCTGTCTTTTTGTTTTTCCAAATAATTGAGGACTTGGGAGAATCATGACAATGTCTTTTAGGTGAACATATGTGATTTCAGGTACCTGTGGATAAAAGAATTTCTGTGATTTGTCTTTTCTGCGTAGGTAACTAATATCATGTTCCTGATCGCTACTTATTTCACTTATAATCTTTCCAATGAAGTACTTTAATGTTTTTTTGCCAGAGAATTTAACTAAAACGTAGTCATCTATTGTCATATCTCGGTCTAATTCTTCAAAGCCTGTTATCGGATCATTCAAATTCTCATCGTACTCTGACGAAATCTCACTTGCATTTTCTGACGAAGAATCTGTCTCCACGATCCTTTTTTTAACTGTTTTTACCTTTATCTTGCGTTTTTCGGTCTCTTTTGCTTCCACTTCTAATTTTTCAGGAGTATCAGTCGGAATAAAGCTTTTGCCACGTTTCCGATTTTGAACCTGTTTTCTAGCAGCTGCTTTTGGAAATCCTCTAAACTGTTGCGGACTTAAAAAATTTTCGTTACAGGTGGCTTCCGACACTTTATCATTTGCAGCTATATTTTCAAGAACATTAGTTGTTGAGGTAGTTTCAAGAAAACTGGTTGTTGAGGTAGATGGGGTATTAGAACCATCACACTGTTGACCATTGCCATTCTCTACAGAAACTAAACTGGTGCATGTGTTCATACCACTAGAACCTGGGACATGCGGTTGGTTAAAATCTCTGTCAGTAACACTGCTGGGAAGGAAATCGTCGTAGGTGAAAATATCCCGATTAAAAGGAAATATTTCTGTTTTACGGAATCCTGATATTATGTTAATTGGGGTAATAGAATGCTGAAACGCTGTAGCAATACATTCAGGAACATCGTAAATAGTCATAGGTATCCCTGGATGGTGCATTAACCAAGAATCCACGGCTTGATTATAATGAGCTTTGAAAGAAAAATACACACCAACATCAAGCGGCTGCAGCTTGTTGCTACAGTGTGGTGGAAATGTAAGAATTGTGTGTTTAATAAAGTGGCGCATAAATTCAGTAAATAGTTGACTATTCATCCAAGCTGAAAGCGTTGCCAATCATAAATTTCCAGGTGGTGCATTATGCAACATGTGTGATTTAAAGTGCGTTCGAGGGAATATTATGGCTGGTGGTATTGTATTGCCAATCGCACTTACAAAACAGCATACCGTTACTAGGGAACCCCGTTCCCCACTTGTTGCCTGGCTAACTTGCTTAACTCCTTTGCAAGCTATTATTTTCTTAGGCTTCTGGACAGTTGTATACCCAGTTTCATCTAGGTTCCAAATTCTTGACCCAATAGCAAATTGTTCATTTCTCTTTAGGACTCCTTCTAATTTGTCAAAAAATATTCGCACGTTGTGCCTGTTAAAGGAGATTGCTCGGGAAAGGCTGCAGCCTTCTGGTTTCCTAATGCTTAATTGTGGATGGCGCTTAAAAAAACCTCTCATACACTCTAATCCTGCTGCTTTATTTTCTAACCAGTTATTTGGAACTTGAATTTGATTTTTCATAGCGGTTTCACACGCTAATCGACGACACTCTAGTGTTGTTAAACCATAGTTCATTTTGGAACAGGTCTCCAAATACATTGCCAATATATTTTCTTGATCCAGTGTCATAATTTGTCTGCACGCATAATTAGGCCTCATTCTAATATCTTTGTCTTTGTTAATTTTCTTCTTCTTAACATACCTTAAAATATACCAAAAGTTTATAGTTATATTTACATTGCTGCTTAATAACTTACCTTGTTAATGTTTGAAAGGAAACTTCCTTTAACTCAGGTGCTTTACATAGTGACACGCCATTTTATAAAACCAGTTTAACTGCTTCTCTCATTGTTTGCTCAGTGAAAGATCCTATATTTGTTTTCCTTTTACGATTTCCTGCCATTTCCTAAAAAAATGTTTTTATTTATGACTTGTGAGGTACAGTGAGACGTCTCACTGTGTACCCTTTAAACGTGTCTCAAAGTGCCCCACGTGCACACTTTGAATAAAAATAAATATTTTTCTTAAAACAGGTGTAATAGAAAGCCAATAAAATGTTAATAAGTATGTCTACACCTAAATTTTACTTACCCAAAATTTTAAAATTATAGCTATAACCAATTTTGCTAAAGCGACTTCGAAACCGATCTTCAAATTTTTACTTTCGCACATAAATTTTGCAACAACACTTTTATACTGTCTACGAACGACTGAATTAGATTGAAAATTTGGTTATACCTGTAACTGCTAAAAAGAAACAATATGAGGTGGGAGTCCATAACGCCGGGTTACCACATTGTGAAATAAACTTCATGTCTTACTGTGGAACACGTCTCAATGTGGACCACCCTCCCCTACTTATTGATAATGCATATTTTTGTATAAAATAGAAGCTATCCAGTTATTGAACGCCCCGTTAAATGGTTTTAAAGATAGTTCATAGCTGGTAGCATCATTCTCATTCACTGGAACGCATTTAAAATTATATGTTTTGGATAAACAATAAATTATTCTGCTAATTTACCTATTAGTCATAATAAATTATATATACAAGAGAAATAATTATTACTTCTTTTGTTAAAAATGAATCAACGAAATCCTACTAATAATACTGCAGATTTCAATATATCTAAGGAGCACTTTCCAATGCTCTTCTGCACACAGAAAGTTTAAATGGGGATTCAAAAAAATATGGAATCCCTAAGTTAACTCTCCACAATAAAATTTCTCAAAAACACCAAACATACGGGCCTCAACCAGTATTAAGTGAAGAAAACCGACTTGAGCACTGGATTCTGTCTAAAGCGAAAGTGGGCTTTCCAATACATGCAACAGAGGTCAAAGACGCTGTGCAGAAAATTTTAGTTGAAATTGGACGTCCGAATCTATTCAAAGAAAATAGGCCAGGAGAAAAATGGATTTCACTGTTTTCAAAACGAAACACTGAAATAATTTCAAAGACGCGATCTGCTGTAACAGAAGAGGCAATGAGGGAATGGTTTATTGATCTAGAAGAATATTTGAAACAAAACCTATGGTGATATTCCCTTACAAAAGAGCTTGCTATGTCCATCCCAGTGGATTGGGGAGCTGGTCGATCAGATTCAGGCTGGATGACTAGTCCTACATTTTTTGAATATATTGCCAACATATTTTATAACTGGCTTATTGAAAAACAAATTGAGCTCTCTGCCATTTTATTCATTGACGGTCACAAAAACCATTACAGCATTGAATTGTATGAATCTGGTTCCAAAATAAAATTATTTTGTACTACTCATAAGCAAAAAACCAGTACATCCATATCCCGATATAACGTTTGCCCTTTATTTAAGCAAGCGTTTGATAAAGAATCGCAGACTGCTACCATTCAAAATAGCTTCAAAGCTTGTGGCCTTCACCAATTAAATCCAAAAAATATAGATTGTTCAAAACGTATGCAAGAAGAAAAGCAATGTTTCTACATATTGAAGGAGGAAATAGTTTGTCTTGCTAATCTTACGAATCTTGTATAAAGGTAATGAACCAGTTTTTTGGAGTAGTGAGAATTGGAGAGTTCAACAATCTTACAAGCGAAGAAATATCCACCTACTCCCTGTGGATATTTTGTAAAATTAATATGTCCACAACATTCCGGTAGAAAATAAGTTTGATAGTGTTGAAATTGAAAAGTATTCTGAATCATTTATAAACGACCAGTCTCTTGAAATAGATGGCGTTTTATATTCGGTAGTAGTCAGATTTAACTCAGCTGAACAAAAGCCAAATAAATGAATTAGACTGCGATATAAACAATACTATTGAGAAGAAATGAAACTTATGTGCCGAGATATAATTGAAGCCTTTTAGAGGCCGTCTTTGATAAAATTTATGTTAATAAAGATGTTGAAAACTCGATTGGCATAAAAATCACAGAATAACCAAAAATTCAAATACACTCTAACATCGTCATAAAGCAAAAAATATATAATGAAAATGACGTTTGGGAAAAACATCTACACTGATCACACTATGATAAAAAAGCTAATAAGAGAAAATTCGTTAAAGAAAAAATGCCTTTCGCAATTACTTCGTTGAAATGGCTAAATTATTACAACCAACAAGAAGAATCCAAAAAAGAGAAGGAAGAAGAAAAAAACTCAAAAAGTTTAAAAGAGAAGAGAAAAATAACATTCAAACAACCAAAAAGAAAGGAAATCAAAGTAAAAGTGAGCATAAAGAAACCTCTAACGCCAAAACAGAAATTTGTAACACGGAATCAACAGACAATATTATAATTGCCAATCAGATTAACTCCAAGATAAATGAGATTTGAAACAAAGAAGGCTCTCAGAAATTTCAGAAACTCTAGATATAGGAGATTATGTAATAGAGGAATATGACAACAAACAATATCCAGGGTTGATTAAGGCAACTGAAGATGAAGATTATGAAATAAGTGTGATGGAGAAAACTCAAAACGAAAAATAGAATTGGTCAAAATCCGCTGATCAAATTTGGTATCATAAAAACAAAATTATCAAAAAATTTCAACTCTCGAGGCATCTATACCGCTTTAATATAATAATAACTAAGTTGAGTGTATGCAATGATTTGTTTTTACTTTATATCTATGTAGATATATGCATATTGAATAAAGTGTTCATTTACTGGTTTAGTCTTGTTCATTTATTAGATTTTACTGTTCATTTACTAATTTCAGGATGTTTCCGAACAACTTATTTTTATTAAATACAAGAGATTTTTATTTAGTTCGAATAAACTGTTTGTAACTTTGCTTGAATATGAAGTTTTTTGCAATCTAATATACTGCCTCGAAAAACTTTCACTTCCACACAAAGTAAAACATGTCTTTAATTGTTTATTCACTGGGCGATCTACCCTAAATGTTAAATTATATAGTGCCGTGGTAACTTAACATGAAGCAAGAAGAGAGAAAAACTAGACATATCAAAAGCTAAAATTAAAATTAAGACGTATCATTGTGCCATTTTTAATTATAAGGTATCAAAAACTATTTAAACAGAGACCTCCTTCTGGCCTGTTGAACTCATTATGTGGTTTATATATCTCAATAGCTTCACGTTGTAAACGGACGTAATAATGAGTTTGTCTTTACAATATGTTCATATTATCAAATAGAATGTCGTTATTTAAATTATATAAAGCATGCTCAGTTACCACAGATTTCTCTGGTTGACCTTATCTACCAAATGTCAGGTGCTCTTTCCGTCTCAATGTATGCTTTTCCACAAGAACAAGATAACTTGTACACCCCGGAAGACGATAATTGGTTTGAAACATCTTTAAGTGACCTAAAATATCCTTTAATTCTTCTTGTAGGTTTAAAAGCAGCCCTAACCCCATGATTAATTAGGATTTTTTCAATTCCATCTGTGAAATTAATTATAAAAGGAAAAAAAGCGGTACCGACATCAAGCACTAGTTTTTCTTATGGTTATGCCTAGTAAGTGTAATAACATTATTAATATATTTAAGTGAATGTCCATTAGCAGATAGTGATCTTGTTAAATGTTTATATTCATATTTCAAAAATTCAAGCCTATAAATTCGTTTTGTTCTATCAACTAAAGGTTTAATTACACCAAGTAGATGGTGATTTGATAATTTATTAATGTATCTATCACGTGTGTCGGCTTTCGATAAACCTTAAAAAAAAGTGAATTATTAGTTTTAGATATTTACTATGTCAAGAAATGGTAAATTTCCATTAGTTTTCTTCTTCATGGTAAACTGAATGCTTGGATGAATACCATTTATAAAAATTAAACATTCATTAAGTGCTTCTTCTCTATGTCTCCAAATGACAAATGTGTCATACTAATATATATATATATATATATATATATATATATATATATATATATATATATATATCGGCATAATTTTTAATATAATGGGGTGTGTTACCTATATGAGATTGTAATAAAGATGTAAGCTGTTTTGCAAGATTGCATGTAGGAAAACCAGTTGCACTAAGGCCTTAAAGGAACATTAGGTTTATGCATTATTGGTAGACCATATAATTTTGGTGGTAGAGCTTCAGAGTTAGTTTCTTTTTTATTTCTTCAGGAATAGATGGTAATTAAAAGTTTAAAGTTGTAGTCGTTCATATATAATATAACAGTTGCATTACCTTTATCTGATTGCAATATAATTATATTTCCATTACGTTTAAGATCAAATAATGCACGGAGCCTACGAAAGGATAAGTTACTCTTTGGAGGTTTTGCTGGACGTAATATTTTAACGGTTCTATTCGCAGCATCAAAAGAAAATGATTTAATAGAATTCTCAACATTAGAAATTATATCTTAGTGTTATCGCAAAATTTCCGCGTTTAGAAAGCGGTTTAATAGCATCATCTGAAAAATATGATCAGAAAGGTTTATAACTGTTTTTTATTATCAACGATTGTATATTACATTGTTGCTTGCATAATTTATCAATTTTGCTTTTTGATGTTTAGATGAAATGTCAAAATCTATTTCCATACATTTCTCTAATATTGATAAAATTTCTGAATGATTCAATGATTTCCTAGTAATGTGTAGTTGATTACGCAGCAGAGCATTTTCAGTTCTTCTATAACTATTATTGTCTTCTTCGTTATTAAAACTTCTTTTAATATAGAGAAATGTTTGGATAATTTTTTGGTCTCGACATCGTAATAAAGAGTAATTGATGATAGTAGCTGAGCTTGCGTTTCCTTAATTTTTCAAACTGTCTAAAAAAACCATGTTTCCGCCCTATAAAGGACTGAAATATGAAAATGTAAACTTTCACCATTATTACACAGAATTAAAATACTTAACTTTTCAATGGTGTATTTTTCTTTTTATATTTTACATAAATCTATACGTTTCGATAACAATTACAGTTATCGTTCTCGTTAGTGCTTTAGGAATTGTTTAAGATATTAGAATAATTTATGAAATACGAAAAATATAAAAACCCAAAAAAGCTAAGTATTTTAATTATGAAAATAGTTAATGTGATACTAATACGATGACCTCAATTTGTTCTGAGGCATTAGTTTGGTGTTTTATTTTAAATCTGTAAGAGATTAATAACACATCCAAAAGTAAGTATTAATTGGTAGGAGCATTGATTAATATTGACGAATATTATTGTTTTAATTTAAGAGATGACCAAGTGAGACATTATTGTAAAAAAGCTTTCTGTTTGGGACGAAATTATAAATATAAATGTACTTGCTTATGTTAATTGTTTCTTTAATGTATGTATAATATAATTGTCTCTAAAAAAGGTATTGCGAACTTATTTTTCGAGTGCTATTATACAGTCCACGAACTTATGTTAACATTGTCCTAGCGAACCGGATTTAAACGAAATGAAAAAAGTTAACTAATTTTTAAATCTCAAATCTAAACCAAAACGATATACGGTACCATCAGGAGAAATAAATACAAGAAATTGGCGACAAAGAAAGTGAAGGAACAAACAAGATTGAGCCCAACTGAATTAAAATAACATTGTGCTGTTGGTTTATTCAAATGGTTACTAAATTTTGAAACTATTTTTTATCGTTAGTTAAGTGATAACTATTGACAAAATGTCAAATGATAAAAATGTTACGAGAACTGAAAACAATCGAACATAAATTAAGCAATAACCCGTATAGGAAAATTTGTTGACAATATACAGGGTCCTGCACCACTGCGTGCACGTAAAATAGCGCCGTTAACATGATAGATAGAGCAAAACGTCTCCAGTAAACGTTATTCGTGACGAAAACTTTCACAAAGTAAAAAATATTGACGTACATAGGCTACGCGGGGTCTTCCTCTGTTATCTTTACTAGGATCATCTATATATTATTTCGTATTATGACATGAAATTTTAGTTGTCTGAAAATAATTTTCCTATTGGTAACTGTTTTTTTGAATATGGGCAATTTTTCTTCAAATTTTGACATTTTGTATGCATCAGAAAAAGACGCATTTATCTTATCCTATTAGAAGTACAATCATGGGCTTTAGGTGTGTTGCTTTTCACTACAATATTTAGTGAAAATGTGAGTAACTTTGCACAGTCACTTCAAACTGTAAAATTTTAAAAACTTTTTTTCAAATAGAACACCCTGCATTTTTGGTCTCCATCATAAGTCATAAATGTACTGTCAATCTGATATGGCATTCCCTATATTTATCTGACGGAAGTGCAGAGTATATTTTCTAGTATATTATTTCTTAACGTCACTCGATTCCAGATTGAAGGGCAAACATTTTGGTATGTATTAACCTGTTGCTATCTCTTACCCTTTTTCATGATAAACTTGTAAAGTTAACCTCATTTAATTTTATTAGTACAACATATTAGGTTACGACATAACTGGCTTTGAATTAATCTAGTTTATTTCAGTTAAAAATCTCTTTACTTGTAAAACAAACGGACTATTTGTTACTGATGCCATAAAATCAGATCAGTGGAAGGGTAAATCGAAAACCCCTATCAATCCTGAAATTTTAAGCGAACTTCAGGAACGAATTTATAACACTCAACCAATTTGCGATAAATGTAATAAAGTTCAAAATGAAATTGTATTTTGATGCAACTCAAAATAACTCGGAAAGTAATAAAGAAGAAGAGCGTTCCAATTTTGAATCCTCGTATTACAAGTACTTTCAAAACTGAAAAAGACTTGTTCACAGATGAGTATTGGTGAAGCTTCCTACCGCAGTACAAATAATTAAAGTACGAGCAAAAAGGAACTACATCAAAGATACAAGTAGAAGAGGGGCACCTTCCGCCGCCATCTTGGATTTTGACGTTACAAGGATGCCTCACGTGGGAGACCATATTTTCCACCCCTATGGTTTCTTTTCGGAGGCCTTTTTTCACCCCTATTTTTTACACACCCACGTGGGAGACCGTATTTTCCACCCCTATGGTTTCATTTTGGAGACCCTTTTTCACCCCTATTCTTTACACACCCACGTGGGAGACCGTATTTTCCACCCCTATGGTTTTTTTTCGAGGCCTTTTTCAGTCCCTAATTATTTTTTATACGCTCACGTGTGAGACCGTATTTTCCACCCCTACGGTTTCTTTTCGAAGGCCCTTTTCACCCCTGATTATTTTGGTTGTATTAAGAGCCTTTTTGACAGCAATTTTGTACTTGCTCACGTGAGGGGCAGATGTAGGGGTTGGTCTTGGTCTTGGGATTGCTCTTGGACCTGGGTTTGGTCTTGGGCTAGGGCTGGACCTGGAGCTGGTCTTGGGGGTTTGGTCTTGGACTTGGGGCTGGGGCTAGGTCTTGGACCTGGAGTTGGTCTTAGGATGGTTTTTGATGGTCAGCTTTAACCCTAATTAAGGTCCTTTTGGCTATATTAAGAGCAGTACCCTTGGAGGTTAGGCAAACGTACACGCATACAATGTTGGAAATTGCATAATTACTCTAATAAGATATTATTATTAAAATTATCGATACTATTGTTTTAAAATGGTCATATGCTATTGGGTACGTTCGGATGATCTTTTACCTATACGAGAAATGTATTTATACATTGTATTTCTAATAAGGAGGTTATTGTAAGACAGCACTTGTGTTAGAGATTGATCTTGCGTGAGGAATTTGAATGACAGTAAAATTTAATTATAGAACACTTATTTTTATTGTAAATATCATAATTAAAAAAAGCCTCTAATGAAACAAAAATGTTTATTAAGTTAATTAATTACATAACAGTTATTACAATATTGTTTTCTAAAACAAATATTAGTTTTACCTGTATGTATTGAAATATGTTTCATATCCATCCGACCGTTAAAATGTTTGTATATTGTACGCCTTAATATTTTTTTAAAGAAACTTGTTACGTATAGCTTAGATGTGTTTTATAACTGTAATTAAAAATCTGTACACAAAACTCATTTAAAGGATTGATTAGGTAATAATTACGTGCGGGAAAAATTGACTGTATTTCCCCATATTACTATATTTGCGTATTTTTATCAAATGAGCTTGGTATTAAAATTATTACATTTATTTTAATGCCTATCTACAGATTGTTTAACATACGAAATTTATTTATACATGGATTACGTGTTAACTTGTAAGACACATTTCGCTGAAAGGTACAATTGTATGCGCGTCCTAACATAATCTGCTAACCTATAAGATGATCTTAAATCTGTATTATGATAGATTACAAGTTTTCATAATGAAATATTATTAGAGTCGATATGCCGTTTATTTCAAGTAATTGTTTCAATATATATAAAATGCGTGAGAGTGGACCTTGTATTATTTGTTGTAATATGTGTTATTACACTTTCTTTTTAATTGCAGTTTGTAACCTTCTACCTACACGACCTTCAACTTATACACGAATTAATAACGCCCTCCAGTAGTTTATAACACTATTGTTTGGTACCGCATTTTTATTTACGTCGAACTCATATAAAGTTATTAACGGTTCATTTTAATGGGGTTATCAGCTGTTCCTAATTGCAAGGTTGTTAAAACACGTCAGGTGGTATTTCGAAACGTTAATCTAGTGAACTCCTGTAAATGCATCATGCAATTAAAAGAAGATAACGCCCTTTGATATTAAAAAGATGATTAATACCTTTGTATTTCAATTTTAAAAAATCAAGCGCTGTATTATGAGGGTCAATAAGCCTGGGCACGTAAAATACACTTTTTTAATTATGTCCATATAAATTGTTAAAATAATATTAGAATAAAAAGTGTATTTAAAGATTACTATCGAAGACTGTTCTGTAATAAAATGACGAAAGGGTTCTTTTAAACGAAGGTCTTAGATTTTAAGTTGACGTGTATTTTTACATTTTAGTTGATTAAATTATTTTTCCAATGAAGTTAAACGACTGTTCTAGTTTAACAACGAGTGTTTTATACCGTAATGAATATTTTATAAAAACGTTTAGCTAAAATAAAAACGTTTTTATAATTCTTACATTTCTTTTAACGCCAATTTTGGCTTCGTATGTACAAATTATGTTATTATCACCTAACTTCACCTTCAGCAATAAGGTCATTCGGTATTAAAAGATAAACATCATACTTATTTACCTTAAGAAAGTCATCGGATTTGAAGCTAGCCATAGACGAATATGACCTTGAAGTTAGCATTGTGAATTTCAAAACAACTTAATTTGACCTTTGACCCTGTAAAATACTATAAAAGCGTGCGCTTACATAAGCTAATTTAGTTCTGTTCCGAAGAGCATATCATCATCATCGTTATGGAGTCTTTAAACGTTAACCAAATTCTTGAGCTGTTCAGTGCTGGCGCATTAACCGACGAGGGGGTAAAAACGCACACAATATCGTTACTTATAAGATGTTGTGTGAAAATGACACTATCGATTCGATAAATGTTAATAATGATTTTGTGGAGGCTGCACAACGGGTTGGCGGAATGTAAGTATATGCTTGTTTTTTATTTTTAAGTTTTAATTATTTTTTTAAAGCCTGCTCAGGTAAACATGGAGGATGTGTTTGACGATGATTAGATGATGGAAACTACAGCTGCGGAGGATTTGATGACGGTATGTCTTTTCTAATTTTTATTGTTTCGTTTACTGAATGAGAGTACATTACAGGTGCAATACTAAATGGGCTCAAGTTCTCAGCAACAGGCCGGATCATCCTCAGGTTTAAATCATATAAATATAATAGGAGAGTCAGACAGTAAATTTATTAAAAAATTCAACACAACGTGTAAATCTCTGCGATTTAGTTTTAATGACGATACGTGCAAGGATAATCCCTTAACATGGCTGCAGGTAAAATATACCATTTTCTAATTTATCGAATACATATCTTTTTGTAGAGTGCATTCGAGGAGTTGTATGCATACACTATTAAGGATGCAGCTCCGTCAGACCGTGTAGGGATCACGTTAAGAAATCCGAATTTCCCGGACAAACCAATTGGCGTATCATTTAGAAGAGTGGACCAGTTGTCGGTGAAGGTGATAATGTCGCTACTTGAAAAGGTAATGCAGAGGAATGCTAGTTTTTTCTCGAGTGACTTGTTAGTTTTAAATGTGGATAGAGTGTCAGTACCTGTAGGTTATGGACGCAAAAACCTGACGGGTTTAAAGTTTGAAGATTTTTGTAAAGCAAAAAGACAGGGTATTATTGTTGTACCTGCAGCAATGAACGATAATAATTGTTTAGCTTGCGCTCTAGTTATAGCAATAGCATCTAAAAATAATGATGCGATGCGTTATGGTATGGTGATGGGTTACCCCTTACTTCAAGAACGAGCTGTACAACTCTGCCAAAACAGCGGTGTAGACCTTAGTTAGGGCGGTAGTTACGAGCATATTCAGGCATTTCAAAATCATTTAGCATACTGTTGTAGTTTATAATTCGCGTGTAGGTGGTTCAGTTTACTCTGAAGGTCCTAGGGAACCGGGTAGTGTAGTTTTAAATTTAATACTAGAAGACGAGCATTATAATGTTATTACCAGCCTAACTTCAGCATTTACTTGTAGCTATTACTGCGAACAATGTAAAAAACGTTGTAACGACAAAAAACGGCATATGAAATGTATGTACCAGTGTCTCGCGTGTCATCAGAAACCACCTTGTTCAGTTCAAAATCCTAAAATTGTCCACAATGACTGCAGGAGAGATTTTTATGGGCAGGAACGCCTTAGAAACCACAAGGACAGCGAACTATACAAAAAATTACGTAGATGTTTAAAGTGTCTGAAAACCAGTGAAGTGAAGGATACACATAAATGCGGATACAGCTACTGCTCCACGTGCCTGGATCAGAAACCTATCAGTCATCTCTGCTACATGGCTGTTAACAAAGATCGATGTGCCAGTAGTAATGGTAAACCATCTATGTCTATCTTTTACGATTTGGAGTGCATGCAAGAGAAGGTGTGTGAGGGAATGAATGATCGATTTCTGCATGAGCCCAATCTATGCGTGGCCGCGAATGTTTGTTCCACTTGTATTCAACACATCGACGATTTGAATGAGCGATGCTCGACGTGTAGCGAAAGAGTGCACATTTTCAGGGAAGATCCTATTCAATTATTTCTGTCATATGTTGCCGAGAGAGCGCGAAAATTTAAAGTTACATGCATCGCACATAATATGAAAGGGTACGTCGGGTGTTTTGTGCTCAGGTGCATGTTAACTGATAATAACCGATGGAAACCAAAAGTCATCACTAATGGTCTAAAGCTAATTTCTATTCAGTGCGATGATACTAGGTTTATTGACTCCCTTAATTTCATCCCATCACCACTCTCGGCATTTCCGAAAACTTTCAATTTCCCCGAGTTCAAAGGCTACTTTCCCTTTCTCTTCAACACATCCAAGGATCAGAATTACGAGGGCCCTTTGTCACCACTTGAATATTACTGTGCAGATCAGATGTCTGAGAAAGAGAGGCAAAAACTTTTAGATTGGCACGCGGCCCAGAGTAATTATGTTTTCAAGATGCGTGAGGAGATTGTGAAGTATTGCCTGATGGATGTTAAGATCCTCGTTAAAGGTTGTATTAGTTTCTGGTCCACTTTCACGACCCAAAATAAAGTCGATCCGTTTGAGGAGGCCACCGCAATTGCTAGCGCCTGCAATAAAGTGTTTCGTAGGCGTTTCCTCAAAGAGAACACGATAGGGCTCATTCCAAAAGGCGGTTATAGACGTACCGACAATCAATCAAAAGTCGCAATACAATGGTTACGTTGGGTTGAACATTCGCAAAAAGTGAGAATACAGCATGCAGGGAAATCTCGTGAGTTTAGAACACCTGAAGGTCGACGGGTATTGCGCTGAATCAAACACGGTTTACGAATTTCTTGGCTGTTACTGGCACGGTTGGAGGTATGTTTCCCTAACCAGGTAAATATTGACCCTAAGCTTGGTGCAAATACTTACATGCTTGCCCGAAACGAAAACACGGCCGCTCGGTCCCGGTTTCTACGCGAGCGCGGGTATAACCTAGTGGAAATGCGTGAATGTGATTTTAAAAGACTATTGCTTGCTAATGATGAGTTACGGGCATTCATACAGAATTTAGGCGATCAAGATGACGAGCCCTTAAATCCACGAGACGCGTTTTACGGTGGCCGCACTAATTCCAGTAAACTGTATCATGAATGTGACGATGCTCATTATACACTTATGTAAATAAATATTGTAAGTATCCTGTAGGTCATCCGAAAGTTCATGTAGGTTTAGATTGTAAAAACATTTCATTGGACACGGTGGAGGGTTTAGTTAAATGTCGAGTAGTATCGGCCTATAATCTCTACCACCCTGTTTTGCCTCTAAAAATGCATGGCAAGCTGATGTTTTTGTTATGTAGAACTTGTGGTTCTGAGTTAAATGAAGGGGAATGTGAGCATAGTGAAACCGAGCGCAGTTTCGTTGGGACGTTTGTAGCTGACGAGCTGCGTAAGGCTATCACTACAAATTATAAAGTGTTGGATGTTTTCGAGATTTTGGGGTATGAGGTAACCACATACGACGAAACCACGAAACAGGGTGGGTTGTTTAGTGGGTACATCGATAATTTCTTAAAACTCAAGCAGGAATGTTCAGGGTGGCCTAGCCAAGGCACGTCAGAAGCTGCCAAATTGAGTTACGTAACAGAATATTACGAGAAAGAGGGGATTTGACTAGACGTTAATAATATTAAGAAAACCCCCGGTTTAAGGTACTTGGCTAAACTTATTCTAAATTCTTTTTGGAGCAACGCAAAAATTTAACCCTATGCAGTATTGTATCTGAGCTAAAGGACTTTTTCAAATTGTTTACGGATCCATTGGTTCAGGTACAATCCATAATACCTATTAATAATAATGTAGTAATGGTAAATTGGGTTAGACCGGAGGGTAAAGGTGAATCACAAAAAAACTATTAATGTGTCCATAGCCGCTTACACGACAGCTCAAGCACGTTTAGAATTATATAGTTACCTGAAAAAACTAGACCGTCGCGTCTGGTACAGTCTGATACAGATATTGTCATATTTGTCGCAAATAGGGTTAAAGCTGACCATCAAAAATCATCCTAAGACCAACTCAAGGTCCAAGACCTAGCACCAGCCCCAAATCCAAGACCAAACCCCCAAGACAAGCTCCAGGTCCAGCCCTAGCCCAAGACCAAACCCAGGTCCAAGACCAACCCCAAGACCAAGACCAACCCCTACATCTGCCCCTCACGTGAGCAAGTACAAAATTGCTGTCGCAAAGGCTCTTAATACAACCAAAATAATCAGGGGTGAAAAGGGCCTTCGAAAGGAAACCATAGGGGTGGAAAATACGGTCTCACACGTGAGCGTATAAAAAATAATTAGGGGTTGAAAAAGGCCTCCGAAAAGAAACCATAGGGGTGGAAAATACGGTCCCCTACGTGGGTGTGTAAAAAATAGGGGTGAAAAAAGGCCTCCGAAAAGAAACCATAGGGGTGGAAAATATGGTCTCCCACGTGGGGCAGCCTTGTGACGTCAAAATCCAAGATGGCGGCTGAAGGTGCCCCTCTTCTACTGATACACTTTGAATTTTAATCCCAAATATTATAAGCTGTTATTTTACATTTGTGATTATTATGTAGTAATCTTTTGTCAATGTCAAACATGTTACCAGAACATAAAATATATATAATAGAAGCATATTTTCGAAATGTACAAACCGAGCTTGTAGAGTAGTGGTGACACGATCTGCTTAGCATTCTGGAGGTAATGGGTTCCATTCCCATTACCGTCTACCCTGTATGAGTTTTTTTCAGAGGGTTTTTCTCATACACATGTAGCGGAATAGTCACTGTGTATACGCACACCACCTGAGGCTTCTTAGGTGACAGAGCAGGAACTGGTAGACCACCTGTGAGAACTACGGAACAAATAGCAGATTTCGAAAATTGAATACAAAACGAATTGTCCACATTACTCCGAAGGCTGACTGAAGAAGTGAATTTGAGTTACGGTACTTGCCATATAATTCTAAAAAAAAGATTTAAATATGCATCCATACAAGCTACATATGTGCCAAAAGTTGTTACCTTCAGATTACAATACGAAAATCTTACTGTAACTAACTCTGCCGTGTTAAGCCCAAAAGTTTTATCTGACAAAAAGATGGTTTTGGGTTATTAACAACTTTGCGTTCGATCCTATGCCACGGATAGTTTTAAATTTACCAGACATATAAAAGCATCATTGGGTGTAAAAAAAATGAGATTTTATAAAGTAATATACATTATCTCTTACAGGGTATAACACAGCTTCACCGCAAATTTTTAACCATACATGCACCTTCAATTAACAAGTCGATTTCTTAAAAAAACTTGTAGTAAAAGTCTTGCACAAAACAAGATAGAAAAGTTAAAATTAAATACATTTTGTTAATAAAATCTGTTAGACCTTTCTTCATGTGTCACCACAGGTAAGTTTTCCGAAAAAGCCTTCCTGTTTTCTGGCAAAATGCTAAATAATTTAGAAATAATAGTAGCTTTTCTTTGCATACTAATTCCGCGAGGGCTTGTCCATGGGTTTGGCTCGGACATACCTTGCTTCATAGACTTTGCAGTAAGGACATTAGCGACTTAGTCTGACCCATTAAAAAACTTTTTAGACTTCATGACCATGCTGCCTCTTTGGAAGATAACGTGAACTATTGTATTCAGGTAGAGTCTTGGGTTGATTTTGTTCAATTTGTATTGTGAGGTATGATCGGGCCACTGGAAAAAATTACGTATTTCCATCTCTATAACATTTGTTTTGCGAGAAGTCTTTGTAACAGCTGCAATAAACTCAGTGAAATCATACACCTTCTTTAAAAATTACTGTTAATTTCATTAAATACATGAATAAAAAGTTTACCTCGAGTAGGATTTAAACTTACGACCTGTACTTTGCTAGAATATCGCGCTAACCAACTGCGCTATCGAAGTACAAGCCCCAATCGATGTATTTCTTTATGTGTGTAGAACTGATGTAAATTCTAAATTCAATAATATAATAATGTTATAATAATACAGCTTCTTTAACTGCTAAAAGGAGTTTGCAACCATATGATGGAAGGCCGCCGTAAATGAGTGACCTGGCTCAAAGTATTTGATTTCAAAAATTCTTAATGCTGCTGGTTTAAATTTACAAGGTATATAAAGAAGGTGAAGAGACACCAATTCTTATTTTGGGCGGAACAATTATCTAACCATAGTACTACGTGTTCTACATCGCGTATTGTGCAAAATAAATTGCATAAAAGGAACTTATTATATCCTGCTTTGAACGTCCAGCTAAAGCTTCGTGCTACAAAACCGCGGTTGGCCCAATGTTTCCCTTACAACCAGCTACAGGCACAAAACTTTCATTAAAGGCAATGATCCTTGGAGTAAAAATAATTTCTTTAAACATTTCGCAGCGTGGCAACATCACCTAAAACATTAATTACACGTATTTTCCAAGTGTAGGTATACCTAGTTAAATCTTACCTTTTCTAAATCGGCCGTAACCACCAATTTGTCTTCATCTGTTGCAGAGTTGGAATCTTTTTGATACTCTATGCGTGCGTTATCGTATTTATTACGCTCCTTCCAAATTTTGCAATTCTGACAATCGGTGACCAAATTGTGTTGTTTGTGGTCTTCTTGAGCGTCATGTATGTTGAATTCCTCACAAGTAAAACATTCTTCATGCTCAAGCTTCACGAAGGAAATGTTTTGTTTTGCCACAACGTCCCTATACAAATAACAGGAAAAACTCATCTCAGGATGTTTCTCTTTAAAATTTGCTGGGTGGTGGTGCAACTTAGCCTGGATTAAATTGCAGGTACTAGGTCTCATTCTTACACTCATAACCCAATATTGCCAAGAAAAATGTTTTGGATATTTGTTGTGCAATTCCGTGTTTGTCTGGGAGAAAATATTTTAAAGTTTTCAATATACGTGAGCCGTGGCCATCCCCAACGGTTTTTCGTTTTGTTCCGTGTTGAGATACTTGGTGGAAAACGAAAGTCTTTCTGTCGCGTGTGTTCAATTTCAAAAATTCTTCAGTGATGAAGACGTTTTTTATTATCAATCTTTTGTACACACTTTTTTATACATTCACTGGTGCATAATAATTGGTATGTCCATGGCATTTTAATACTTTATCTAATTTTTTTGATTTGCTATGATAATTTATTGAGGGTGTCCTATTTTAGAAATGAAGTTCTGATCAGAAACTTTGTCCAGAATATTCGTATGCATGTCCTGTACTACACAATCAAGACTTTCACTAGTTGATGTACAGGCGTTAACTTGATTTCTAGTAGGATTTAAATCTTTATAAATGCCTTTCTCTGTTGTACCTCCACAAATAGCGATGTTACTTAAAACTATAATATTACGTTCACTAATCTGAGTTGACGATTTTGACTTTGCTTTAAAAAAATGTGTTTTACCTTTATTAGGCTCTAAAGGTAAATATTTCTCGTCGACATCAACTTTATTAGACCTCTCTTTAATTGAACATTTCTTATAAGTAATGATTTTATCTGAGAGTTCTTTGTTCAGAGCCAGCATAAGTTTTTTTTTTGAGCGGTCCGTGCTTCTAACCCTAAACATTGTTTATGAAAAACTGAAATTACTCTACCTTAATATTCCCACATTTCCAAGGTTACCACAATTTCAAGGTTCCACCGGCTCAAGGTCGCGAAATAAGTAGGCCATGTTTATGCACAACTTTCCCAAGGTCGCACATTTCTAAGATTAGCACAGCTCCAAGGTGAAACAACATGCGTAGGTCACTAGCATTAAACACATTCTTAAGGATATTTGCGCAGCATACCTACTCAAATAGCCATCTCACTTTTTCAAGGCTTGCTCATGTAATTTTTTACACTTCTCTGATACCTTATTTGTTGTATGTACAAATGTAATCAGTGTATTATTCAGATATATAATTTTCTCTAGGAATAAAACATTTTGATTTAGTACAAGTGCAAAAGGTCCTTTCCACTTCTGTATTATTACACCTGCGTAGACGTGGTGCAAGTAATTGAGCGTACGTACAGTGTGGTGCCCATCGGAGATGCTCCTATAGCGGAGTGTCAGATGGCCGCCATTGGTTTATTCGAACTCCACACATGAAGCATTCAACCGTATCGACTGAGGATATAGAAATGAATCCTGCTGCTGCAAGCGATGTAGGTGAGTGAACTCCAGACCATGTTCGATACGTAAGTAAACGTTTATCGAAACAGTTGTAATACTGCGGATAATGAAAGGTTGGTGTCACTTCGCACATCTTCTCACCGTAGAACACAGTAAGATATTAACACGAAATAATTTATTATATACAATATATACATTATAAAAAACTAATTGTCCAAATAATACACTTCATCGCAGAGTATGCATGAATCATCTTCATGTACCTCGTGCAGCATTGTTAGGGGTGCTCTACACGATGAGCACCAGTATTCATGGTGTGACATGTGGTAAATTGCGACGCATCTATCCATATGTGTATGGTGGTCAATAACTCGGTATTCATTTGGTTGTAGTTTTTGTAGCAGTCATAACATAAATGCATATGTCCAGCAAGATGATAACGAGTATGAAGGGCAAATGTGTGTGAATAATATCCCAAATTACCCATGAAGGTATGATGGTGGAAGTAGCGAATTCGTTTATCTAGGTTGGCGAACCATTCAGTATTCCACTGCACATCTTCATATGTATTCTTTAGCGCTTCTAATGTCTCTTTTTTCAAATTGCACACAGTTTGGAATTATTTCACATGCTCGCTGCACACTTAGATTAAAAAGTGATAATGGTTGGTAGCACTCCCTATCATCCCAATTGTTTTGTACTGGGCTAGCAGACATAGTGACACTGTTGGAAATAACACGATACTACATGTGTAGTTACCCCTACTTTTAAAGAAAGAAATGACCTTGAAAAAATCGTATGTATAGGTAACCTTGTGGAATAACATGATTGATGTCGGTATTGTGTAATCTTGGAAAAGTGGTAAATGTGAGAAGGTTGAGGTTGTGACAACCTTGAGTGTGTGAGAACCTTGAAAATGTGGGGACCGGAAAGCTCAAGGAGACATCCTTCAAGTGACTGATGAGATCCCGCCAACCTTGCAGAAACGGCATGTATGAAGGCCTTGAAACGGTAGTATTGCTGAAATAACGTGTAGTGTGGTGGTCAAGATGAAGCAGGTAACCTTGACGGTAGAAATAGTGGGAAAGTAGGATATAAATGCAGAGGGAGTACATGTATCGTATATAATGGAGAACATATTACGTCAAGCGTCAAGGCGAAGATTGTGAGTGTTATGAATTCAAGTGTATGTCGTGATATTTTAATTAACAATGTGCAGCATTTTTTAAATAAAAGTAAATCGTAGTAGGTTAGTGTTGGTCACCCCAATTCAATTTTTAACCAGTCGTGAAATTTGGTGGATCTAAGAGTAATGGAGTGGTGTTTGATAAGCAGGAATGGCACATACTTATCGACAATCAAGGGATAATTACAAATTATTTCTACACACCTGAAGGGACATGGCTACCTACAAAGATGGGCTCGAAAACTATATCGTATGAAGCTATTAACAAGAAGAAAATTATTCTCATCTCCGATTGTGATGAATCAGAAATCTATTTAGGACGGGAGTCGATAGAACAGTTATGGAGACTTCTTAAGATTAGTGAGTAAGTTAGTTACCGATTGGATCTACTACCTACTATGGAATTTCCTGCATTTTATAATAAAATAATACATACGGCGGCGGAAATGTAGGATGTTGACACACAGGTTAATAGTTCCATTACAAGACATATTTGATCTCAATGTGGCATGTGTTATTGAAATTGTAGAATTTGCCAAGGAGAAAATGGATATGGACGTAGAAGTTGAAAGCTGTCAATTAATAAGTGGGGGTAGCGAACATATAGAGAATAGAGATAATAATAAAGGTTTAGTCAATATGTGGATGTGTTATAGTGCAGAGTCGTGGCCGAAAGCGGTAGACTGTGTTAGTGCAGTGATGACTATTTAGATAATCTAGTTTATAAGTATGATAGTGGAATACGTTTGTGTGAGAAATACTTTCAGTCGCATGACGATGGTGTAGAGTGCATTTGTTGTGTTAAGCGATTAAGAGAAGACCTTAGAGAAATATCATTGGAACAATTTGTACATGAAATAGAATGTCATTTACCGAATAATATTTCAACAGATGGTAACATAAGTGAAGGAGGTCCGCATTAATGAGCTCAAAGACGTAGTTGACGATGTAGTGGAATGAGAACGAAAAGGAGAATGTGAAGAGTTAGCTAGAGACTCTGCACGCATTATGAAAAGAATAGAAGAGTAATAAAATAATTTCAGCAGTCCAGAAAAAGCAACATCGTGATTACGTGTTTGTGAAACGCTTTAGTAGTGTATAGTATTATATGTATTAATAGAAATAAAAAAAGAGTTATATTACAGTATATATAATTAATCATACAGAACGTATTATATAATGTCTTTGTTAGAATTCCGTGAATTGTGAGAATTATCAAACCCTAACCATTTAACGAGAGACATATTTCCTTGACGTCGTTTTACACGTTCAAGTAGGTGAATGTCAGGATGTTTAACACTTTGAAGCTCTGGCTCATACAAACGTCCTTGTATCTCTTCATCTCGACTATCACGTAATGTGTAGGTAATTGTACTTCTCCGCTACATCTATAGGGTTATATCTGGTGGTTCTATGTTTTCTTGAATTATAATCCACGGAAATTTGAGGTAATATTGATAGCCATTTATAAGAACCCTGCATACTGAATGTTTTCCACATTATTGCTTTAGGAGTGAGATTTACACGTTCAACTATGCTACTCTTCAAGTTGGAATAACTACTGTAATGATTAATATTAAATTTTTTCATTACTTTTTAAATCCAGCGTTATAAAACTCCTTTGCAAACCAGACAAAAGTTTATTCATTACATCTGCGACTAGTTTACCATTCTTGCGTTTGATGGGATAAGCCCAGACATATTTAGAAAACGCATTTATTACTACTAAAATTTATTTACCCGAGCATAATGTATCATTTCTACCAAATAAGCTTGAAACAGATCATTTAAACTTTTAAGTACCACACAACGCCGTGGAAAATTTCTTCTTGTTGGCTTGTGCAGCTCTTCAACATCAGCATTACTCATTTTATCACTTTGGATTGTACTACGAGCTCTACATGGAACATCGTCGCAGTTGCAAACTGTATAAACTCTGGTATAGTCACTCTAATTGCAGGATTCCTAGTTATGTGGTGACCAATTACGTCGCCAGCACTCGAGAACTTTTTATCATTTATGTTAAGCTCACGACCTGGATGACTCCACTTGCAATACATTACGATTCCCACGTTACAGGGAAAGGTGTAGGTGTCAACTACACCAGTAAGAATACTAATTCTTTTTTTACTGGCTATTCCAGAGAAATAAATGAAATTTTCATAATGAAGATCACCAGAATGCTGAACAATAGGTTTACCAAATCTATCTATTGGCATAAGTGCTGGATATGTAGTAGTATCTATAGTGATGGTCGTTGTAACAAAGAAATGAAATGAATACAGTAATAGGTTTATAACAAGAGATCCTACTTTATTACTTTCGCTTTCCGTAATTCGTTAATTATGTATATTATTTCGTTATGATTGCTAGTATTTCAAGCCGACATTGATCCCAATAACTCCCGCAACCAACCCACTAATTTATTCCGATCATTCCAAGGTGCAAACTCAATCGCTTTGTTATTAGATCGTAATAGTTGCATTTGACCCCCTCCTTTGGAGATAGAAGTTGTGCGAGATCTTGTGGCAGGAGGTGCAATAGCTGACGTAGCGGGTCGTTCTTTAGGGTGAAGTAATGGTTTAATGATCTCAATGTATTTCTTACTATTAGTTCCTTGAATTTGGTCATCGGGGTTATAATTACGTGTTATTGTATTGCTGCAGATCACTCTTTTTGTATCCCGTAGGAGCTTTTTTAAATAGTAACTGATATAATCCCGGAGTTCCATCATAATCTAATGATGATCCATCAGGAAGAGCGATACGATGATACCACGTTTACAACCTCCTTTTAGTAGACCACTATGTTTTGGGTAGTGATTATTATTAAAAGTGATATCATAATTTTTCATAGGTAATTCAGTGTCTTGTGGAATGAAACAGATGTCACCCATTGTAGTACTGAACTATAACTTGTATGGTGGTTATATATATATATATATATATATATATATATATATATATATATATATCAAGTAGTGAATAGTCAGTCAGTGTGGTATGAAGTATAGTTCTCGGAGAAATAGCTATAAAAAAGGTTCTGGATTAATTAACACCTTAATAAATAAATTACACGTGGAGTTGCATATACCTGGGTGCAGATATTGTGGTCCGGGTACCCGTTTACGAGAACGATTAGCTCGCGGTGACAGAGGTATTAACGAACTGGACGAATCGTGTAAAGCACACGATATTGCATACTCCCAGTCAAACGATCTAAGGCATCGCCACATAGCTGATAAGGCTTTGCAATAAATAACTTGGAATAGAGTTCGTTCCCCAAATGCCACCTGCGGAGAAAGAGTAGCTGCATTAACCATAGCCGGTATAATGAAAGGAAAAAGAACAATAGGAATGGGAAGCAAATCACGACGTCGGAAGCGTTCTAACAGAAACAGACCGATTTCATTCAACAAAGCAGTCCTTGTAACGCGACGTTGTGTTGATAGTAAACTTCGGTCTTCATTAAAATCTACGGTGCAAGAATCCTTAAACGTTTTAAAACATAAAAAAATCTTGAGGCGCAAGAGAAGAATATTACCAATACCGAAACGTGGGGCATTCATACCTCTTATTCCCCTATTTGCAACATTAGGAGCTTCAGGTTCTTTGGGCGAAGGTGCAGACGCAGTTTCAAAAGCGGTTACTGACGCAAAAACCGCGTCAAAAACGTTAGAAGAAACCAAACGATACAATCAAGCGATGGAAGCAGCTACCTTAGAAAAAGGCTTATATATAAAACCATATAAGCGAGGTTTAGGCCTATAGCTACAGCCGTATTCAAAAAACTCCCACTGAAGCTACCACGTCACGTCTTAAGCAACGTTGAGCTATCAGAATTTGTTGAGAAATTAAAAATTCCCTACTTTAGAGGGATATACATGCGAGATAAATTACCTACACGAATCCATACGAATGAATGTGGTATCATGAATCTGGATGATCAAAATAACAGAGGAACATACTGGATGGCTTATATCAAGCGTAATCGGCATATTACATATTTTGATAGCATAGGACACATTAAACCACCATTAGAATTAATTCACTATTTTAGAAGTGATGGTAGCAGAAACACGATTGACTATAACTATATCTAGGTTCAAAACTTCAATACATACAATTGCGGTCATTTAGCCTTACGATTTTTATATGACGGTACGTTTTGATTCTCAGTAGTTGCTTGATCGTAATGTCGTACATATTTACATTTACCGGTACAAGCAGTATTTTGCAAGTCAACTTTAACCTACCGATTTATCTTGATAATTAGTCGGAATACGTAATGGGGCTAACTAGTTGTGAATCTTTCACTATTATACAAAACGTTACTTCCAAGAATAACCAATTGATATTTGAAAGAACTAGAATTACAATATCGCCAGGATCATCAAGGATGTGAATAAACATATAAATGATACAGTGAAGGGTTCGAAAAATTTTTTTAATTTACGGGCGAACAATTACACTATGAAAGCAACACATGATATTAACTTAAATGTAGAAAATTATATAGGACCTATGCTAGGATTTAACAAAAAATTTTACAAAGGCCATGAATTGCGTACCTCTAAAAATCCTATTAACATTATCTAGATTAATTCGTTAATTATCGAATGCAATATAACAAGTGCAGGTTTTAAAAATGGAGAGGCATCACATATTATTCATCAATTTTTTCCCAGTGTACCAGCGGGATACAAAATAATTGAATCCCCTCTACATGTCATCTATTTACCTATAAATACATCCACCATTTCAACCATAACACTTAAAAGAGTAGACCAAGACGGAGACCTTGTCAATTTTAACGCTGAAGTCGTAACGATAGGGTTATATTTAAAGAAAAGATGGTGACGCGGTATAACACATGTGCGTGTAACCACAGCAAGGTGAATAATAAAAGATCGAAGTGTGGAAATGAGAGAGTCAGTAAGCGGTCCACCCTCAAAGCATTGATAGCGCAGAATAGAACGTACTTGCAGTCTTGGTTTTTCAGTAACACAATGAGTATATTAAACGTAAACGAAAAAGTCGTTGTTGATAATGCTATAGTAAATTCCGAACACCACACCCATCTACCATATACTACGAGATTTGGAAAAAATGTTGAAATCAGAATACCTATTCAGGAAGACATGTGCACTTTACCATCAGAAAGTTATGTCTACGTAGAGGTAGGATTGCTGAGGGAGGATGGTGCTATCTCTAACACCACGCGGTTTATTAATAATGGCATTGCATTTTTATTCAGTGAAATTAAATACGAAATGAATGGAATAGCGGTAGATTCCGTGATGAAGGTTGGATTAACGTCTATAATGAAAGGATTGGTATCATTGACACCCAACGACCTCGCTCGTCATGAAAAAGGTTGTTTTCCTACCTCAAATAGCGTACTAACAAATCCGTTAGGATATTTTAATGATTGTGTCCCTTTGCGAATGCTATTTGGCTTTGCGGAAGATTACAATAAAGTGATTTTGAACATCAGACAAGAATTGGTTTTAATTCGCAGTAACATTAATACCGACGCAGTAATTCCAACTGTTGCAGATGAAGCACTAAAAGTTACATAGATAAAAATATTGAAAGTTCCACACATCATTCCAGCATTAGCGGTGGAATTGGCATTAACGAAGTACATTGATAAAAATGTAAATACTCCAGTAGCATTTAGAAGTTGGGAAACACACATATATACAGCAGTTACAACAGTTAAACACACATGGCAATCAAAACATCGACTAGTATAAAAACACCTGGATACAATATTATCGGATTTCAAACGGGACGAGAAAATAATGTTTCCAAGATATGATCACATTAGATAAATATGCACTAAAGAATATTAGGGAATAACACGGATCGTTATCCGTATGACAATTTAAACGTTAGTTATGATAATAATCGCTTTGCTACATTGTATAAAATATTTGCTAATTTCCAAATGTCATATTATCAAAGAGATGGTCAACCATTACTCACACCTAATCAATTTACGGTAGTCGCATCATTGATAGTGGTAGACTGTTCGAATGAAAAGTAGACATTGCACTCTAAAGCAGTAGTACTTCGTGTAGAATCCGAAACAACAGTGAACATACCCGCAAATACGACAGCATACTGTGTTATACTCCATGATCGCTTAGTTACGTATAACGCGTTAACCAAAGCAATAAGACAGCTGTAATACGATGCACATCATAGTCGACGTATAAGGGTTTAAAATTTCAAAAGTTTTTATACCGAAAGAACTCGCAATTTTTATGGAACACAAGTCGCCCACTACATGTTTAAATCACCGTATCCATGGCATACGTTAGATGCGGAGAGTCGCCGTCAAGCTACTTGGTTAATGCATAATCAACACTGTATAAAATGGGAAGAGGGGCATACACCACCACACCAATTTCGAAGAATTCTCAGTCGCTTGATTCAACCTACAGATACTATCTACGTCAAGGGTAGAGAGAAAGCGGATTACATCAGAAAATTTGTTACACAACCCGTTATAGAACTTGAGGAACATCCTACTCTTGCTGCTTTGCAACCAGTTTGTTAATATCATTGTAGATCATCGTCACTGTGCGCTGTCTAACGTATACCATCTGTACGATACTTGTTTATTTCTTTAATATATCACACAATATAAGTACATTCTGTATATATTTCCACGATAATGAATTATGACATAATAGTATTCTATATTACACTAAAAAGTTACTGCATTAAGTAACCGACCTGGACTGCTGTATTGATATTATACATATTAACATATATGGTTATATATGTTCATAGCTTCCTTATGGAGATAATATATACACATCTAAAACTAACAAGTATCAGTACCCAAACTATTAGTTACTATTTAGATTATATAAATTCATTTGCCTAGCAACCTCAAGTAGACCGCTCAAAGGATCAACGTTCTCCAATTCCGGAATTCGCCAATACCCTCACGCCAATATTGTACACGTGTCACGCAATCGATACCTGAGACCTAAAGTCGATTTTGTTTAACATGTCAGTGTATATATCATGCAAAGTTGATCTAAATACGAACACTTTACACATTACTGTTTTATCAGACCTCCGCAACAGATTTGTAGTCTACCTCCGTCAGCACTTTTTGAATATCAATTTTCTTAACACCTTTCGCTTTCTTAATCACTTGATCATCAGCAAGCTTTAGACAATAAGATTTTGATCCTAGCTCCATAAAATATTGAATAGATTTCCCTGCACTCATATTTCATTCTTCCGACCACAGATGTATTCGTTGTGATACCATGTAGACTGTTTTGATAGTTGGATATTCATCAACATTATTCCGCATATGTGCATACACATCATCAGTTGTTATCTCGACAATTAACGAATCTGTGTCTGTATAGAACAACGTTACATTATTACCGTAATGACTGCGCAAGATATCGTAAAAAAATCGATACATTATAATTTTGGAAAGATCTACAATACTAAATCCAATATATACGGGTTTATCATAAGTAATGACCTGTTTGGACAATTCCACTGCAAATAATTTATAAGTAAATTGAATAAAATTCTTAAATTGCGGTTTTGCGACGTACCGTGCTAGATCCAAGCGACGTCCGTTATTTTCCCAATGTGTTAATAACTTTATTACTCTTCTTTTGTCAATATTCTCCATTGTTTTACCAAATACCCCATTGTTCATGGATTTAAAGAAATCCTTTTCGAATTTGTTCTTGGATTGATTTCGAAGACTTGTATTAAGGTCTATTTATGGTACTAGCTAAGGACCTAGACGAAACCGTAAAACTCTATGAATATGAGTAACAATTAACCAATTCTGTATTCATTGTTTTAAATATCGGTAATGTATAACATAGTTGGTCTTATCACATAAGTTAGGAATTAATTTTTCTTCCTTGGAATGTGGTGCGCAGATCATTTCGGGACAAAAAGGATAATCATTGTATGCCAGTGATGCGGATAGTGTATATCATTAGTCATTAATATGTTGAACTGCCTAATTTCCTCTTCAGTTAACCACATAAACCCATCATGAGGGAGATATTGCCGCATACTCCATCCGTACAAATTAGTGGCATTTAAATACTGTAAAAAGACTTTAGGACGATTAGGGTCATAGTTTGCGACAAACTCGTTGTTAGCAATACTTCTTCGCTTAACACAAGTACTCACTCCACCACGAATACCTTTCTTAAAAAAGTGGTACATATCCATATCAGTCAATAATTCTAACTCTACTTCAGTACATTTCAACATGGCATTTCACGCCAATCTAGGTATTGTAACATACTGCGCTGGTTCTAATCCATACATGTCTATACATAGCCGCCTAAAGTTTTCGGACACGTCAGCCAACAGCAACACGTCTAATTATAAATATATATCAGCATAATCCCCGAGTGTATTATACTTAAAGTAATCCCACACCAGTAGGACGCGGCAGTATTCTTCATCGGATATATTTTCATCACGCATTTTATCGTAGAATTTGTCGGAAGGTAGAGTGACATCGTCTAATTTATTCAAATTGTCTACGTACGCGTAGGGGAAATTACCTTTCTTTCTAATTAAGCTAAAGTCATTATCATCACCAAAATATTTCCTTGCCTCTCTACATTGATCATCTGATAAATTATGAGATAGAGTATCTAAGGATGCCGCCATGAACCTACAGCTATCTACGAATCGCAAATTTATGTACTTCTTTTGCCTAAGGCCGTGACCGTTAATGAATTCGTCTACATATATATGGTTACCGAACGTAATATATTTTTCACTATTCACAGGGAGTACGGTAATTTCTTAAGTTTTACTCGCTAACTGTTTGATGAACAGGTGGATATCATAACCACTGAGATTATGGAAAAAAACTGGGATAAATGAAGGTAATTGATAGTTTAAATTGCAATTTGAATGTGCCGCACCACGATATATACCAGTGACATGGCAGTGATCTCATACTTTGGAATTTGTAAGATCGTCCGAAAAATCTATAACAATTACGACTTTGTTCATGCATCACCAGTTGTTCATCAGTTAATGGTAGCATTGGAACAACAGTTTTCAAACGCTCATTATATATCCGGTTCACATTACTCTCGAGTCGTGTAATAAATACCTCCGCGTCATTAACTCCCCTAATTTGGGCCAAGCAGCATTTACACCGCACTTAATATAATAACTGAATGAGTATGGTTCATGTTTACACGTTTTTATCGTGAACGGTTGTTCGGGATCGGGTTCAGTCGTATTTACCGTTACTAATAGAGCTTCAAAATCTGCATAAATTACGAATGGTAGAAACATCTGTTTTCGATAATTCCGAAACGCAAGTATATTTTCCGCATAGAACTCACTGGTTCTATCGTTTCTTTGCATTACGCCAGGTAATTTAGTGTGGACGAAATTACAGTCATGAGACACATATCGAGTTAATTGCTCCTGCATTCTAAAGTAATGATTATATGAATCACAAAAATATTTTGCTCCGTCACGTCGGCTTATTTGATTGATAATTAAACGAGAAAATTTGATTATCCATACATAATGCTGATTATCCGTTACTGACTAATGGTAATAAATTAACATGAATAGGTTGTTTAGCTCTGGTACAGTAGAGAGGACCCACTACCTCAGAAATACACTGACCATCACGATACGTATCCTCCAGTCCAAAAACATTGATGGAGATATTATTATTGGACTCAAATGCTGAGATGTTAGTCAGCTTAACAGGAAATTCTACACCGTTCTAGTTGAATAACGTCCTGAAATCAGGGTAAGAAGTCGTCCGTTGTGGTAACCCCGTCGGTGTCACTAATGCTGATACAATACCCCACGCAAAGCAGCAATTATCACTATTCTTCACATTCATTATGGCATGTTTATGCGAAATTTCAGGCGGGACATTCATATAGGATAAACAAATTTCAACATGTTTACCTCGAAATATACGAAATGCACCAGCGACCACCCTACTACTCATAACTCACACTTACCAGAATCTTTATGCTGAAATTCTGATTGCTTAGCATCCAAAATTTCCACTACTCCTTGAAAATACTCTTCCAACACCATCCTGACACTCAATATATCATATTTTGTTTGAAAGGACTTTAATTCAGTACTGTTTGTACTGCTCAGAAAGTACAACCCAAACAACTCAACATTACATTTCAATGAGGAGTGTTTCTGCACTGAATTCCTCCATCTTTCTTTAACACCAATAGATAAGTGAAATAAGTATACGATAGTAATTTAATTAGCTATTCGCTAAGCTATGAATCATAAAACACCTCTTGCAATCACAACTATACCTCGGCCAGGATTGAACCCGTACCGCTCGGGTGAAAGGCCAAACACTCTTATCATTCTATCACCGAGGCAGCAATTTTCTTTTATTAATTTTGTTCTAAATGATTTCCCGTTATAATTTTAATTTACTGTTTCTCAAATTTAGTAAATTTCCTTACAAGACATCAATAACGTCATTGAACAACATCAACAAGAATTAAATACAATTTTCTGATGTTATAATACATGACTTTAAAATTTCAAAGATATCTTTGTTACTTTTTGTTCATACTGTGTAGTCCCCAAAGTACCAATTAGTTGAACTATAATCACCCACACCAGTTAACAAAATTACCACCCATTTCATTACCTATATTTACAGCAGCGATGACTTCAACGCTTTAATAAATGAAAGCCTAGTTGTTTCACATATACAGAAATTTTATTATTCTTTCTTGGAAAAGGATGCTTTACAAATGATCTCATCAACACAGATTTCATCTGAAAAATACTAAAATGCTTATGAAATGAAAGGTTTGGGAAAATTACTTTAATTATTTATGGTCATATCACAGCAGTTTGTGAATATACTTGCATATACAGATTTACGTAATTTATCTGATTTTACCTGACATTTTCATTATTCCTTGTCGCTGAATCAGTTTCATATTGGGATACTTTGATAATTAATTTAAAAACGACAAATTCATGTTCCACAACTCGGCAGGGGTGAAATTTTAGGATAAAACGCAAAAAATTCCTACGATTGATGATATGAATAATGCACGACTTAGAAACAAAACAAGTTCTTGTTCTTATGCAATGAGCGAACATGCAAATTCTAAAGAAGGTATTTCTTGTTATTTTTGCAAGGGTAAACACTCAATTTATCATTGTGAAAATTTTATTAACCTGTCAGTCAATGACAGGATCGCGGAAATTAAAAAGTTAAAATTATGTTTTAATTATTTAAGAGCACATAATTTAAGTGCTTGCTCAGTATCCGGTTGTAGGAAGTAATGGGAACAGAGGTGTGCCAAAAGCAGGGCCGGCGCTAGCAGTTTTGCCGACAGGTGCAAAAACGCGGTATACCCCCCGGGTACAATAAAAGTCACCTAACAATGCAAAATTTCAACAATTTTTATACCAGAAAGGACGCTAAGCCTAAGATTAAATTTGTACATTGTGTACATTGAGCACGAACAGTAATAATAGTAATATAAGATAATAGTAGGTACAATGAGTAAGTAATACACACACACATATATATATATATATATATATATATATATATATATATATATATATATATATATATATAGGTGTATTTAACACTTTCAGCCACACTTATACTTGTTGTTGAAAAAAAATTCTAAAGACTGTGCAGTGGTTAATTGGCACCTTAGTAACATTTCAAAATGAATTAAATCGGTACCCCCTTCCCTTTATTTTTTGCAGCATGTCCCTTGGGAGGGACAAGGTGACTAGGTGGAGTAAAATACTTTTATACACCAAAGAACGATTTATTAAGTAATAATGGAACGTTGTTTTATAAAAATAAAATTAAATTAAATTAAAAAAAAAGTAAACAATTAGAATATTCACTGTCTTATTTTTTGGTGTGAAATTCCAGAAAACAATTTCTGTTCTTCATAACGCACAAATGCGCCTTACATTTAGAGCAGAAAATGTCTTCAGCTTACAGTTCTCCATCTTGCAGCGGGAATTATCTGGTTTATTATCATATTCTGGAAAATGATTGTAACCATCATACCTAGATACTGTATGTGGTCTTATCTCGCGGAACTTCTTTTCGGGCGAAACAGTTGGCGAATTATCGCTTTATAGTCGGCCTCGTTTAGGAGGAGCTTTGTATAGAATAAGATGTTCAGCAACTTCTTGGTCGAAAAGCGAGCAAATCCAATATATTTTTCTTTGAACCCCAAGTGTTGTAGTCCTGTTTTTATATTCAATCCAAGAGTTTACTAATGCAAGGACAATCCCATGCGTGATCATTCTAACTATCCATTTCCTGGATCTGACATAAGAACGATAGATCCTCAACAGGAAATCTACCTTATTTACTCCGCCCATGTTACTGTTGTAGTATTTAATTGCTTCTGGTCTTGTGACGTCCACATAACATTTTTTTTCTTATCCCACCGTCTACAATTATCAGTTGTACCGATACCTACGAAGTTGGAGGCTGTCGTTACCGCCTTGTTATCATACCATTTAGTTACAAGTATTCCATCTTTACCGAGCGAGATCGCTGAAGACCCCCGCCCTGATTTCTTCATTTCCTTATGGGAATTTTGGTTGAAAAAAGCGATTCAGTCTGGCTGTCCTAACTGCATATATGAGTTTTGATTGCAGAAATTGAAAAAGATGATAGGTACTAAAATAATTATCAAAAAATAATCCATGATTGCTTTCTCGTATTCTGTCAGAAAGTTGCATGACTACTCCAGCTCCTAAACCAAAATTGCTATATATTAGATTTATTTCCGTAGTGGATCCCTGATATATTATAAAATCATAACACGAAAATCTTTACGCCCCATTTCTTGGGTTTGTTACTGACATATTGCTTTATGTTCAGGCGGCCTTTGAAAGGTACCATTTGCTCGTCAACACAAAGGCACGTTTCTAAAGGTAATTCAAAACATCGTTGTCTTATTGAGTCATACAACCTACGTACCTTCCATAAACGGTCTTTATTTTCGGCTTCACGTGAAGCATCGTCAACTAAATGAATGGTTTGGCGCAATTTGCTGAATCTATTAAAAGCCATGTTATCTTTCACCAAAGAAATTCCAATGGATGAATTCCAGTACATTCTTATACGAGGAAATTGTAAATTTCCCATTATTATGTGGATACCGAAAAATTTTTGTTGGAGCGAATCTAGTCACTGTCTTTTGAGTTTTTTTTTATGATTGTGGATCTGAACAGGCTAAATTAGGCCTATCGTGCTAAAGCACTCATGAACACTTAGGAGGATGGATAGAGGGATAATGCATTGCCATTAGATGCCTATGAACAGCCACCTTCAATTGTCTCATATCGTAAGTGAGAGGAAAACAGGAACTAGGGAGATCATTCCAGAGTTTAGAAGCCGTGTAGAAAAATGTGGATTGCGCCCGTTTGGTACGACAAGTGGAGATTTGTACTGTATACTGATGATGTAAATGAGCGAACCGTGTTCTCGAAAAGATAGAGATGGTATCAAAGAATATAATTCAACCAATAGCCGTTGTTACGATAATACAAAGAAAGAACTGAAACCATTTTATGCTCAAGGGACTGTATGTGAGAAATTGTCTACTTTGGAGTAGGGAAATTACCTTTCTTCTAATTAAGTTAAAGTCATTATCGTCACCAAAGTATTACCTTGCCTCTCTACATTGATCATCTGATAAATTATGAGATAGAGTATCTAAGGATGCCGCCATGAACCTACAACTATCTACGAATCGCAAATATATGTACTTCTTTTTCCTAAGGCGGCGACTATTATCCAATTCGTCTACATAAATATGCTTACCGAACGTTATATATTTTTCACTATTCACAAGGAGTACGGTAATTTATTAAGTTTCACTCGCTAACTGTTTGATGAACAGGTGGATATCATAACCACCGAGATTATGGAAAAATACTGGGATAAATGAAGGTAATTGATAGTTTAAATTGCAATTTGAATGTGCCGCACCACGATATATACCAGTGACATGGCAGTGATCTCGTACTTTGGAATTTGTAAGATCGTCCGTAAAAATCTTGTCGCATATATAACAATTACGACTTTGTTCATGCATCACCAGTTATTCATCAGTTAATGGTAGCATTGGAATAACAGTTTTCAAACGCTCATTATATATCCGGTTCACATTACTCTCGAGTCGTGTAATAAATACCTCCGCGTCATTAACCCCCCTAATTTGGGCCAAGCAGCGTTTACACCGCACTTAATATAATAACTGAATGAGTATGGTTCATGTTTACACGTTTTTATCGTGAAAGGTTGTTCGGGATCGGGTTCAGCCGTATTTACCGGTACTAATAGCGCTTCAAAATCTGCATAAATTACGAATGGTAGAAACATCTGTTTTTGATAATTCCGAAACGCATAGAACTCACTGGTTCTATCGTTTCTTTGCATTACGCCAGGTAATTTAGTGTATACGAAATTACAGTCATGAGACACATATCGAGTTAATTGCTCCTGCATTCTAAAGTAATGATTATATGAATCACAAAAATATTTTGCTCCGTTACGTCGGCTTATTTGATTGCTAAGTAAACGAAAAAATTTGATTATCCATACATAATGCTGATTATCCGTTTGGTTACTGACTAATGGTAATAAATTAACATGAATAGGTTGTTTAGCCCTGGTACAGTAGAGAGGACCCACTACTCCAGTCCAAAAACAGTGATGGAGATATTATTATTGGATTCAAATGTTAAGATGTTAATCAGCTTAACAGGAAATTCTACACCATTCTAGTTGAATAACGTCCTGAAATCAGGGTAAGAAGTCGTCCGTTTGGTAACCCCGTCGGTGTCACTAATGCTGATACAATACCCCACGCAAAGCAGCAATTATCACTATTCTTCACATTCATGTTATGCGAAATTTCAGGCGGGACATTCATACAGGATGAAAAAATTTCAACATGTTTACCACGAAATATACGAAATGCACCAGCGACCACCCTACTACTCATAACTCACACTTACCAGAATCTTTATGCTGAAATTCTGATTGCTTAGCATCCAAAATTTCCACTACTCCTTGAAAATACTCTTGCAACACCATCCCGACACTCAATATATCATATTGTTTGAAAGGACTTTAATTCAGTACTGTTTGTACTGCTCAGAAAGTACAACCCAAACAACTCAACATTACATTTCAATGAGGAGTGTTTCTGCGACTGAATTTGTATTAGTTTCAAAACATTCACTTTAACGTCACCCTTAAACGTCTGCACGTCCGTATGGGTATTTCATGGTGATATACGAAACAATGCGTTGTTTAAAAGCATTGCGAATCACTTCAACCCCAGTATGAACGAGTAGACACACATTTGATTTGTGCCTATTGCTTCCAAGGTGTCCTTGATATGCATATCGAAGAACATCAATCGAAAAATCAGTGCAGACCACAATTTCAACACGTTTGCTACTTTCCTTTTGTACTGGTTCGTTGCTTTGGTCAGACTTACGCTTCCGTGAATTGTTCAAACCCGATGGTTCTGATTTTACAAAGGAATCATCAGCATGCCTGTGTTGCGCATTATTCTTTAAGTTGTTTAACCCTGATGGTCCAGGTTGTGCAAAACGCTCAGCAATATGACTATATTCCGTTATGTTCGCATCGGAAGTACTTGGTTGCGCCACATTCCTAAGTACGGTACGGTTTTGCGGTACAGCCTGCGGCATCTCTGAAAGTGGGGTAGTTGGAATACTTATCCAACACACAGTTTTTTGATGTCGCAGTAGAGTCTTTTCTTGAAAATTTCTTTAGACATTCACAGTAAAACATTTTATTGCGATTTGTAACAGAGAGAATGTATAAACAATGTATAAATGAACGGGTAGAGTTACGAGTTTTGTTATAATTCCTTTTTTAACTCTTTATTGATCTTTATTGGTTTGTAGCATTTATTACTATCATGTATTACAACTATTAAAAAAAGAATTCATATCCAGCGATGCGAACGAGGACGCAACGTAAGATATCGCCAGGAATAGGATAATATGTATGACGGATATATCAGGTTGATGGGTAGAGTAGTGTACGGGCAAGGAAACAATAACAATGATAGTCGGGAGTGTTGCTGAGCACACATATTCTACCCAGCATTGTATCTCACCCTGCCATGTGCTTTGGGATGGAAGCAAGGTACTACCCCCACCTGTTTTCCAGAAACTCCGCAGGGCAGGTAGGGCTCAATGCACTCTGGGGAGAAGATACTGCGTTTTCCACTATATCCCTGACAGATGATTGCGCAAGTAAGTATTGTATGGGTGCTGCAGCACTCCTAGATACTGCTAAGTCATTCAGCGACCATTCATTATCTATAAAATCAACAGCACACACAGGACTGAGGATACTCTCTGATGACTCATCAATTTGCTCCACTTATATCGAAGAGTTCATAGGACTCCATTCATCAGCGAACTCTGCGATACAAGTAGGGCTCAGGATAATATCAGAAATGTGCGCCCTGACCTCTTCTCCTGCCGTAGAACTACTGTACGACTACTCCTCCATAAATTCTACGTTAGAAGCAGGGCTCAGCAAACTTTCAAATGGATTCCTACTATTCTGCCCTCTGCATATGTTGCAGATGTGGACAATTGCTCATCTACATGCAGGTGTCAGAGTAATAGGAGATTCCTCTCTCCCCAGCACCGACTGCGCTACAAAGCTTGACGATGAACGATCTTCCGCAAGTGGAGACCATTCATCTCTAAACTCTGCAATGCACCCAGGACTTACGACATGGTGCAATACTATCTAATCTTCACTCCTCTCATACGGCTCACGTACAGGTTGTAGGGTGAGCAGTATTTCGTCCACGTCTGTCTGCTCGTACGTGCTGGAGGTGGTGTATCCAAAAACCGCCACGCTATTCGACAGCCATCCTGGTCGAAATAATGCCCGCTCTCCACCAGGTCACCGGCAGCAGCGCCTTACTAGAGTAGCTCCATCACTCGTGTGCGTGTTTCGTACGAGGTGACCAGAAACCTCCTCAGGATGGGAGTGTCATCCCGCGGTTGTATGACAACGTGCCTTATGAAGTTAACTCGTCGTCCTACTGCTACGGGAGGATCATAAGCCACGAATGCTCGTGACCTACCTAAAAACAAAAGAACGTAAATTAGTCATCTGTGGCAGTAATACATGAAAGGTCTTTATTACCTCTATTTACGGTTGACGTAGTATTCTCCACTACGGCGGTGGCTACACTTGGGTTTACAGAATCTAAAAGCGATTACTATTATTAGTATACAAAAGATGAAAGCTTGCAAAATAACTTTTGAAATATTTTACAAGTCCTTACAGATTTTATTGAAAATTATTATATGTCCACAAACTCACTTTTGAAAAATTTTGCAAGTCCGCAAAGATTTTATTGAATTATTAAATGCATGAAAAACGTTGTTTTTAGTGGGGGAAACACCTATATTTAGCGAAAAGAAACAGTACAAATTATTCTTACAACTGATTCTATAGTTGACACTACTGAACATACAATGAGTTCAAGAGCAACTTCCCCATCATCTCACCCGGTAAAAACCAGCAAGCCTTATGTTTTTTTAATTATAATTTTTGTTCATTCTACTTCGCGAAACACGTACTGACTTTTGTAACGAAATCATCGTTGAAGAGAGTAGCGGTGAGGATAACTTTATGGACACTCTCACTAACAACATGCGACAACTGGAACGTAGCGCTCAAGAACTGTCAGACGTAGTACAACAACTTAGTCACAGGAACAGTTACATAACAGCATACAGGACGAGGCCAATGACGATGACTGGTTTTGGGCTACCCACATGCCTATGACGATTAGTCGCACTATGCTTCCACCCTTATACAATGTTATGTGTGCGATGGCGTCGGAAGACAGTGCCACACAACGCATTTCTGCGTTCCTTATTATCACTGGGTGGTACTGGCTATTCTACGCAGAGCGCATCATCACATGGGACCGTCTCACGTTCACGGTATGTATTGTCTTGATACTACTTTGTTTATATTCATAATTGCTTTCCTTCATTACAGCTAATTCGTCCAGAATTATGATGTAGTGATTACGGAGAGCTATCTAGAAGAGCAGCTCGACCGGGCCTACACTAGGCTTGTAACCTTATACCTTGACTGGCATAGTGTTATAAGCCTAGCTATGCTAAGTGGGTATGATCACGCCATTGTACATCTGGAGATGATACTAGAAACTGTCTAAGAGGTTGCCGGACACTTTGCAAGTGATCGAGACAGGCATAGTAAGTATAACTGACAGAGCTCTCCTTCTACTTATGATTTTTTTTCCAGAAAAACGTCGACCCCAATAGTGCGACCCCAGACCAGACAGACCGATACTAACTGACTGAGCGCGGCGATTACTATACAGACAGACAAACAGACAGACAGACAGGCAGACATACGGACAGATACACGGACAGGCAGACAGGTATACACCACACGGTGTAGATGCTCAAATATATCAATGATACTGCGATGGTATACCATCATGTACTGCTGATGAACATCTGCTAGGCCTCTAGAGGAGCATCTTCAGACGATACGGATGAATGCTTCATGTGTGGAGTTCGAATAAACCAATGGCGGCCATCGCTCCGCTACTATGTACCTTCGATGGGCACCGCAGTGCACGTACGCTTAATTACTTGCACCACGTCCACGCAAGTGTAATCATACAGAAACCGAAAGGACCTTTTGCATTTGTACTAAATCAAAATGTTTTATTCCTAGAGAAAATCATATATCTGAATAATACACTGATTACATTTGTACATACAACAAATAAATATATTAGCATATCATTATCTTTTTTAATTTTGTTCTAAGTGTGGTATCAGAGAAGTGTAAAAAATTGCATGAGCAAGCCTTGAAAAAGTGAGATGGCCATCTGAGCAGGTAGGGTGCGCAAATAGCCTTGAGAATATGTTTAGTTTTAGTGACCTACGCATGTTCTTTCACCGTGGAGCTGTGGTAATCTTAGAAATGTACGACCTTGGGAAAGTTGTGTATAAACATGGCCTACTTATTTCGCGACCTTGAGCTGGTGGGACCTTGAAATTGTGGTGATCTTGGAAATGTGGTACCTTGGATTTGTGGTGTGTTCCAAAACTCTCCATTCTTACCTACTACCGTCGAATGTAATGCAATAACAACAGAGAGTTGTTGTAAAGTGTCTTCGGAAATATGAAACGACGTGTAAAGCTATGCCTGTAAGAAGAACGAAGCATTTACAGCACCTCCTGTAAATGTATATAAACTGTAAAACTTACAATCCCCGACTTTTAATTTCTTTACAAGTTGAATTGAGGTTACGTACCTCAAACAAGAATCTCCAAGATTTTTTTTTTGTGGTCCGAGATCTAGACACAGACGGAAATGTCAGGCAACTCTATGCGCATCAACTACTAATGGTTATTAGCACTACGAGTCATCAGAATTTTGCCCTACTAAAAGAATTCCACGTTTAGTAAGGGATATTTAACGTGTCAAACATGCCACTGGACCTACAGTTTTATTTCCTATCCGAGAAGGAGTGCTTTGGATTTTTCTGTTTTAGAAATCTAGAATCTATAAGTAATTGGTATTCCATTACTTACATTTAGAGAGCATTCCGTTTAATTACATCTGTAATGTAATCATCGACATCAGTCGATTGCTTTTTTTGTCGTGTTCTCTTTTTGTGAGGAGAATCTGGTACAGATTTACCTGCTTCTTGGCATTTAGCAAGTCGTGTTTTGGTGCGGGTTACAGTTTTTCAGTAACTCCACATGCCTCTGCTGTTCTCTAAAATATAAACTATATTTCATATTGGAAAAGTACGGACATAATAACAAACCTGTATAATAGAAGCCAATTTTACATTTCGCCCTTTACGATCACGTTCACCTTCAAAATATCGTAATACGTTCATCAACATAAGTTGAGTTTGACTTTTAAGAGATTTACCCTTTAAAGTCATGAACTGCAAATTATATGAAGATTATTTTCAAAGATTGATTAAATTAGGTAATCTTACCCTGAATGCAACAAAAATGTTACGGATAGTTTTGAAAAAAACTGTTATAATATGAAAACACGTAGGTATGAAAAATAAAGAACGAAATAATCTGTAGCAGCGTCGGAAATTGCAGGTTAAATTTGACAAGGTAAACAAACTATCAAAATATGATTGAGATTTGTATTACAGACATACTGAAATTCCTCCATCTTTCTTTAACACCAACAGATAAGTGAAATAAGTATACGATAGTAATTTAATTAGCTATTCGGTAAGGTATGAATCATAAAACACCTCTTGCAATCACAACTATACCACGGCCAGGATTGAACCCGTGCCGCTCGGGTGAAAGGCCAAACACTCTAATGATTCTATCACCGAGGCAGCAATTTTCTTTTATTAGTTTTGTTGTAAATGATTTCCCGTTATAATTTTAATTTACTGTTTCTCAAATTTAGTAAATTTCCTTACAAGACATCAATAACGTCATTGAACAACATCAACAAGAATTAAATACAATTTTCTGATGTTATAATACATGACTTTAAAATTTCAAAGATATCTTTGTTACTTTTTGTTCATACTGTGTAGTCCCCAAAGTACCAATTAGTTGAACTATAATCACCCACACCAGTTAACAAAATTACCACCCATTTCATTACCTATATTTACAGCAGCGATGACTTCAACGCTTTAATAAATGAAAGCACATATACAGAAATTTTATTATTCTTTCTTGGAAAAGGATGCTTTACAAATGATCTCATCAACACAGATTTCATCTGAAAAATACTAAAATGCATATGAAATGAAAGGTTTGGGAAAAATAATTTAATTATTTATGGTCATATCAGAGCAGTTTGTGAATATACTCGCATATACAGATTTACGTAATTTATCTGATATTACCGGACATTTTCATTATTCCTTGTCACTGAATCAGTTTCATATTGGGATACATTGATAATTAATTTAAAAACGACAAATTCATGTTCCACAACTCGGCGCGAGTAAAATTTTAGGATAAAACGCAAAAAATTTCTACGATTGATGATATAAATAATGCACGACTTAGAAACAAAACAAGTTCTTGTTCTTATGCAATGAGCGAAAATGCAAATTCTAAAGAAGGTATTTCTTGTTATTTTTGCAAGGGTAAACACTCAATTTATCATTGTGAAAATTTTATTAAGCTGTCAGTCAATGACAGGATCGCGGAAATTAAAAAGTTAAAATTATGTTTTAATTATTTAAGAACACATAATTTAATTGCTTGCTCAGTATCCGGTTGTAGGAAGTAATGGGAACAGAGGTGTGCCAAAAGCAGGGCCGCCAGGTGCAAAAATGCGGTATACCCCCCCGGGTTCAATAAAAGTCATCTAACAATGAAAAATGTCAACAATTTTTATACCAGAAAGGACGCTAAGCCTAAGATTAAATTTGTACATTGTGTACATTGAGCACGTACAGTAATAATAGTAATATAAGATAATAGTAGGTACAATGAGTAAGTAATACAATGCACGACACGCACGCACGCACGCACGAAGCAGAACACACGCACGCACAGCAGCACGCACGCACGACGCACGCACGCACGCACGCACCCACGCAACGCACCCACCAACCCACCCACCACACAACCAAACACACCCACCTGTAGTTTTGAGGAATCTTAAAAACCTTAAAAAAGTATTTCTTAATCAACCTGTATCTCGGCTAGAAGCATTTTCGGAAAAGCGTTTATGATCATTTTGTCTTATTTTGAATCATAGAATCTCCAGTTTTCGTTTGTCGGTGATTTTAAATACACTTATATACATATATATATATATATATATATATATATATATATATATATATATATATATACATATAAAACGTGTCCCAGATAAAGTTTCCAGCATGGGGATCTCGCTTATTATAAAAGATACAGATTTGGTTAAATTAGATGAATTACTCCTGAGGATTAGTGAAATTATAGGACACTCTCCAATTTGCAAATTTCCATGTATTTTAAGACTTATGGCAAGAAAAAGAAAATGTCAAATGTCTTTTCTTGTAATATCTTTTTGTTATATTAGACATATAAATTTTATTTGCACTTTCTTAAGATATTTTTATGCAGAATTTAAATATCAATTGGATTTTTTTGCACTTTCTATTTTTAGTTTCAACCCTAAATTAAATTTTTCTTATGGAACGACAAGTCGGCTTTGAAATAATTGATCGTGTTTTTTATTCTCTTTACAATGATATAGCACATGTACTATCTATTTTTAAAAACAACAAGAAAGTTTAAAAAATGTATTTTATTAAAGACTCTAACAATAAGTAGGCTGTGAAACATGAAAACGACAAATACTAGATAACAATAAGAGTTAAGCAGGTAATAGTATTGGAGGTAATTATCCAATTATAAAGATGTTCAAACAATTGACCATTCCGTTCTAAACATAATTGTGCCCTGCGTAGTGTCGACGTAATTGCTCTGCGTAGTTTTTGGCGTTTAATGCTACCAAATGCTGCAAGAACAGCTTCACGAAGATCTTCGGCATTCTCAAATGGTTGCACGTATACTCGATTTTTTACGTAGCCCCAAAGGAAAAAGTCCAAGGGCGTTAAGTCTGGAGATCTGGGTGGCCATAAAATCGGCCCTCGATTACCAATCCATGAATTTGGAAACCGATTATTAAGATATTCGCTGATGATGTTTGAATTGTGGGGTGGGGCGCCATCTTGTTGGAACCAGATATTAATATTCTCAATCAGTGGTAAATCATCAAGTTTATTTTCTAAATCAGTTTGTAGTAAATTCAAATACCTTTCACTATTTAATGTTTCGTTAAAAAATATGGGCCCAATAAGTTTAGCGCCTAAAATGCCACACCAGACGTTAAAACCAAATCTCACTTGATGCCGACTTTCCTTAACAACGTGAGGATTTTCACGGTCCCAAAAGTGAACATAGTGTCGATTGAAAAGGCCATTATTTGTAAATCTGCTTTCGTCAGACCACAAAATCGTAGCTGGAAAATTATCGTTATTCTCACATTGATTAACATACCATTGGCAAAATTGTAATCTTCCACCCCTGATCTCCATCTCTAAGTCCCTGCAGAATGGTGTACTTATACGGATGATACCTGTGACGTTTTAAAATTCTTTGTGGTGTAGTTTTCGAAATACCAGTGTTATGTTCAATTTCTCTAACAGAGGTTGAAGGATTTTCAATAACTGATTGTAATACATTTAGTTCTGCATCTTCATTCCGTAATTTCGGATTTCTAGTAGGTTTTGAAAATGAACCATATTCTTTTAAATTAATTACCAAATTTCTGTACGTACGAGCACTGGGCTGCCTTCTTTCAGGATACAGCCTCAAGTACATCCGTTCAGCTTCTATACTGTTTTTATGAGACAAGACGTAACAACTCAACATATCAAACTTTTCAGTATTAGTAAATAAAGCCATGATTGACACAAAAATATTCTGGAACGAATAATTTTTAAGTGACATGAAATTCCATTGTGTTTTTATGTTTCACGGCCTACTTATTGTTAGAGTCTTTAATAAAATACATTTTTTTTAAACTTTCTTTGTTGTTTTTAAAAATAGATAGTACATGTGCTATATCATTGTAAAGAGGATAAAAAAACACGATCAATTATTTCAAAGCCGACTTGTCGTTCCATAAGAAAAATTTAATTTAGGGGTTGAAACTAAAAATAGAAAGTGCAAAAAAATCCAAATTGATATTTAAATTCTGCATAAAAATATCTGAAGAAAGTGCAAATAAAATTTGTATGTCTAATATAACAAAAAGATATTACAAGAAAAGAAATTGACATTTTTCTTTTTTTTGCCATAAGTCTTAAAATACATGGAAATTTGGAAATTGGAGAGTGTCCTATAATTTCACTAATCCTTAGGAGTAATTCATCTAATTTAACCAAATCTGTATCTTTTATAATAAGCGAGATCCCATGCTGGAAATGTTATCTGGGACACGTTATACATACATATATATATATATATATATATATATATATATATATATATATATATATATATATATATATATATATATATCTTCCTTAAGAAGATCTATTAAAGAACGTAATATACACACATCGCCAAAAAGAGGGGAACTGGCTGAATTTATACTAAGTTTGCCTTCAATTTTCTCTTAAACCGTTAACTCGATTTAGATAATTTTTTTAAATTTCAGCTTTATTCTTTAAGAACACGTTAGATCTATTGCTGATTTTAAATAATTGATCGAAATGTCATATACAAAGCTGAAAAGAAGTAATGTTTTTTTATTAATTTTTGAGACACTCTGTAGAGTGAACGAATAAAATTTGATACCATTTGATAAATCCTGATTAAAGATTGTTCTTTTCTGAGTGTTTTCATTTTTTATTTAGTCTGATATCAGACCAGAGGGTTTTGATGAAATTAGTCATTGGCACACTTTTATCAGTTGTTATGGAGTCAAAGAATTTACCTCAATTTTTGATTATCTTATAGAGACCACAAAAACTAAAATTTTTTATTATTGCGCATAAACTGGAGAGTGTTTAAAGGCCAATGGGCCAAGGAAAACAATAACAATAAATTAACTAACTATAAGGATTCAAGACATCAACTGTAACAAATGTTTTAATAACATGTGTAACCTCCACGTGCTTTCTTCATCCCATACGCATGATGAGCTATTATGCAACTCTTGAGGCCGATTCTCCCAGATCTCAAGAGCTGCTGCACCCTTAAAAAGTGTGCCAATGCACTCATTTCAGCAAAACCCTGTAGCACCCTTAATAGCTGCGACATCAGAGTAAATAAAAAATGAATATAGTCAGAAAAGGACAATATTTAATCTCGATATCAAACTTCATTCGTTTACTCTACAGAGTATCTCAAAAATTAACAAAAAGTATTACTTTCTTTCAGCTCTGTATATGACATTTCGACCAATTGTTTAAAATTAGCAATAGGTCTAACATGTTCTTAAAGAATCAATTTAAAAAAAATATCAAAATCAAGTTAAGGGTTCAAGAGAAAATTGAAGTCAAACTTAGTGTAAATTTTTCTGTTCCCCTAATTTGGCCGGTGCGTTTATATTAAACAAACTACATTAATACAATACTGTAAAAAAAACCGTTGCAAATTATCTGCCATAATGCTTTCTCATATACGTAAACAAATTTTGACGAAATTTTTGTAATAAGCAATTTCCAAGCCCACAATATCTAAATTTGAGTCATATCGGTTTTGAAACACGATAATACCCCATTTTTGATCCGTCATTTTGAGTTGTTTAATCTTAAAAACCTTCAATACCCGAAACTCAAAAAAATCAAAAATTAAATAAAAAAACTGGATTTTGTTAATAAAAGGCAAATATCTCAGAAACCGTCGAAGTTAGGTATAGGGAAATATTAATAAAAATGAAATGGTTATTTAGTGACTTCCTAGAGAGCACAAAAAATATAGGGTTTTCCATTTAAGTTAAGTGAGAAAAGTACAGATTTGCATTTTGACTCGCCCTATATACAAAGTATAATAATTGCCAAACATAATTGATCTGGTAAACTTCACTTACTGATAAAAAAATAATCGTTGTCATAAAATACAGAAAATTGATTACATTAGAAAACATACAGGGTCCTGAATTCATGACGATTTTAACCTTAAAGTGGCCATAACTTTTAAAATCCCGGTATACTCAATCATACATCATATCAGGAGATTTGTAAAAACTAGCCGAGTTCAAATATAAAATAAAAAATATGTGATGCCATTTAAAAAAAGGTATGTTTGGATAGGTTTGAAGTTATAGAGTGCCCTGTATATTTATAAATAATTTTGGATTATGCACTTTGAGATGCTTAACAATTGTGCTTTTATAATTTTTTCGTAACATTCATTTTGACGTTACTATTAAATCTATGATTTTGTAAGTTCGCATGTTTTCTTTCGCATTTACTATTCCAGGTATGTTCTGATACCAACGGGTCTTACATTATAGACATCTATATAAATTTTATTCGGTCCTCTTATAAGCGAATGAGTGTATTTAGGTCTCTCGCAATTTTCAGTTACATATAGATACGAGGTAAGCACAGTATGCCTAGTATCCCTAGTATGAAATACAACATTATTTTTCAACGTAATCCCCTTCAACGTGAAGACACTTATGCCACCCATGCTCAAGCATAGCAACACCTTTCTGGAAAAACTCGGAATCTTAATCACAGAAGAAGTCCTGCACTGCTGCCATAACTGCGTCATCGCTCTTAAATTTTGTTCCCCGAAAGACTCTCTTTTAGCTTTGGAAATAAATAAAAATCACTGGGAGCTAGGTCAGGGGAGTAGAATGGATGCTCCATAACTTCAAAGACAGCGTCATGAATTGCATTCATAGAAATAAGGCTCTTATGAACTGGGGCGTTGTTTTGATGAAAGAGAATTCCGCGTGACAGTTTTACTATTCTTTTTTCTTTAATTCAATAACGAAGTTTCGTAATTAATGCTGCATAATTTTGACCAGTGATTATGCGGTCACGTTCTAAAAAATATACCAGTAAAGTTCCTTCGGCATCCCAAAAAACTGTAGCCATTATCTTGCCCGCTGAAGTCTGCATACGAAATTTGCGTCGACGGGGAGATCCTGGATGAAGCCACTCCATACTTTGTTGTTTGCACACGGGATCGAAGTGACGAACCCAAGTTCGTAAACCGTAACATAGCGATCGAGGAAACATTTAGGATTACTTTTATAGGTACTTGATGTCAGCACGAAGCTCACTTTTTTCCATTTCCCAAAAACTTCGTGCAACCACTACCTTCAACTTGTACAACTTTGACACTGTTAAGGCTCGACTAACCAAATTTGGCAGTTTGTTTGTCAATAAAATAACAAAACAAGTGCGGTTACTAGGGCAACATAATTCAAAGCCATCTATGCCAGGGACAACAAATACTATACATACCTTGTACATTAAACAAGGCCACTCAAGGATTGTAGGATGCTGCTATTAATCTGAGAATTTTGCCGACCTCCTCTTTCATTTTTAAGTGTTGCAGTCGATCAACATCGTTTACGGACTTATCCAGAAAATGTTTCATCAATTATTTACTTTCCTACCCCAAAAATACTACAGTAATAATGTGTGTTTGTGCTGTTATAAGCTGTTATCGTAGATTTGTTAAGGAGTTTGCTCAATTTTCAGCCTTCATGACGTCTTTTTTGAATGGAAAAAATAAAGTAAACTAAGTGAACTGATGAAGCCGAATCCTCATTTCAGAAAATGAAAGAGAGAATTACCTCTGCTCCGGTTCTTATGTCACACTGTCTCTCGATTTCGTTTTCATCTCAATATACGTTTGATGTTCAGGATCGTTCTGGTAAACAAAAAATAGAGCCAGATGCTTTATCTTATGTAATATATTATCTTGATATGCCAATTTTTAACCCCTATAAATGGTATACAGTTATGTTTGAGACAGTCCAGTCCAGTATAGATTAGTACCTGAATTTTCGAGTACATGATAATTATTCATTTCAAAATCTTTCCTGTTGAGACAAATATCTCTGATTGGAAGTTAGTTCTACCTGTTGATAATCGTGATGCTATATTAAGAGAATGTCATAATGATACTACTGCTTAACATTTTGGTGTTTCGCAAACTATTAATCGTATAAATAAATACATCAGATGTTGTAGTGTTTGTGGTGTTCAAAAAGCTGAAATTTTGTCAAGAACTGGGTAAATGGATTATTTTACGAAATTCGTTAGTCCAACCTTTTTACAAGGCTTTTACAAAATCATTTATATGTTTTCTCAATTTTTGGTATCCCTCAAACAGCTTTGTTTTATAATGGATCGCAATTTGTTTCCAAAGAGTTATCATTTATATCGATATTTGACGACCAATTACACTAAAGTAGGCCGTAGCCATTCACATTTATGTTCCGTATTCTCCTAATGAGGGTTTTGTCTGATAAGAAAATACGATACACAGTTATTGAAGAAGAATCTGAATCAAAATACCGAAAAGGAAAACAACTATGATCCATTTTCGTTTTGGTTGCATGTAATTAACATTCATGTTGTACAGGGTGGTTCATTTTCGATGTTTTCTTATGGCAAGTACCCTTTCTATTACAGATAAACAAAAAGTAATATGGGATCCTGGTACTGCATTTTGTAGTTAATTAAGATCAAATAGTCATAATCAAGATATCTTTGACCATTACTACCCAATTAGCCAAAATTGAAAAAATGGCGATTTTGAAAAACTTGAATAACTTTTTTATTTCTAAATGTATCGACAAATCGTAAAAACATTTTTAAGGCACTTTTTTAAGTAGAATCAGTTAGTGCATTCACATTTTTAATACCTAAAGATATGACATAAAGTTGTATTTTTTTATATGGAAACCATAGTTGGCTATGACATTTTTTTTGTGCTTTTTAAAAATATATAACACCTCTATGATATTTTAATGATTAATTGATTTTTTTAAGTTTTTCTTAATTGGTATATTTATTAAGGATAACAGTTGGCATAGAAAACCAGATACGAAATTGAATAAAGGTATTCCACTCAAAAAAGAAATTTCACTTCCAGTAAAATATTTTAGAGACATTTTGTAATTCAAATAAGTTTAATTGTAATGTTGTTCTTGTGGAATGGTAACAAATTATAAAATCTAAAGATTGAATACAAAATTATCAAAAAACCTCAAATGCAAATTGAAATGAAATGAAAATCAACAATATAACATCTTCAGAAATTATCAAAAGCTAACAGTAAATCAATTTGTATACGTATGTAAACATCTAATTCTATAAACGAACAAAAATATGAACACAAAATATCAATATAAAAACACACTAAAACTACAAATATTTTTCAAACTGTGCGCTCTCTTTTTGGATGCAGACTTCGCGGCGTCTTCTAATTGCATTTATAGAGTTGTATATAGATAATGGTGTTAATTGTGTAAAAGCCACACGAACACTTTCTTTTAACTCATCCATAGTATTATTAGTTCTTTTGTATATAATGTTTTTCAAAAAACCCCATAAAAAGAAATCTAGAAGCGAAAGATGGGGTGAACGAGCAGGCCACAAAATTGGTGCTGTCGTTCCCATCCAGCTATTAGGAAAACGTAAATTTAAGTAGTCACTAACTACACGGGAATTATGTACAGCAGCTCCGTCTTGCTGAAATACGACATTGCAATATTGTGCTAAAGGAAGACCCTTTAGAAATCCCTCCAAATGAATTCGTGGAATATCGAGATATTTCATTGAGTTTAATGTTCCTTCATACATGTGATAATAAAAACGTCCGTTTTTAATACAGCACCACACATTTATTTCAAATTTCCCTCGCCTTCTGCGGACAACACTGACATAAGCGTTAGTATCTGCCCAGTAAGGTAAATTGTGATTATTAAAAATACCATCACTACTGATATGCGCCTCGTCTGACCAAGCAATAGAGTTTGAAAACTTAGGTATATTTAGGCACTGACTATATAACAGTTACAAAACTTAATACCCCGCCTTCTGTCGTCTATAAAATGTTCTTTCGGAAATCTATAGCAATGGTATTTGTGTTTCTTTAAAATTCGAAGGGCTTTGCTTCAAGACACACCTAGATTAACCATTTGTCTAGATGAAGTTGTTGGCTCTGCTTCGACTTGTCCTAAGAAGACCAACGAATTTTCTTCAGAACTTCGTTTAAAGTAAGTTTTTGGCCTGGATTTTTAAAAGAACCGAATTCAATAAATTTTTTCTGTAACCTAAAATTAATTAAGATATTGTTTTGAGCTAGCAAAAATTTTAATTTCTATTAACTATACCGTTCAAAAATATTTTTATTTGGCTGCTGCCTTTCAGTAAAATTGTGTAAATATAATTCTGATTCCGCATTCGGATAATATGAAATACTTTAACGTGCAAAATTTTTCTGAATTTGTATAATAACGCATGTTAATAGGTAACTAAATTCCAAGATCACTAATTTTTAATTTATTATTTGACATATACGAATCATTTGTTTTTACTTAAATAAATCTCATTCTCCTATGCCTACTGTGTATTCTTAATATAAAACGTAAATAAGAAAAACTTAAAAATCAATTAATTATGAAAATAGCATAGAAGTGTTATATATTTTTGAAAAGTACAAAAAAGATGTCATTTAAAAATGTCATAACCAACTATGGTTTCCATATAAAAAAATACAGCTTTATGTCATACCTTTATAAATAATAATAATAATAATAATAATAATGTCTTTATTTGGACACAAGAATATATATAAGCTAATTGACCAGCTACTATGCAGATTACGATGTCCAAAGGGCGAAGTTCACTTTCGGGATGCAAAATCCGTCAGTGCTCTTCCACTTAGCCCGACAAATAGTAAATTCAATAGACGGGTGAGCTGAGTATGAGTAATACATGCAATGAAAAGTTTTAAATAAGAAATGAAATGACAATAGAGATGAAATGGGACGTGTATATTTGTAGTAACTTATCGGCGTCTAAGTGCACAGCAGGTGTTTACGAAGTGTTTTTTTAAAATTAGTTGGTGAGAGATGTTTGATACTCGGCGGAAGTGAATTATATAAATTACATACATTATATGAAAATGATTTTTTAAACAGCTCTAAATTATGTTTAGGAACAGTAATTAAATCCTTCCGCCGTATGTTGACATGATGTACATCAGTACGAAAGCAAATCTTATTATACAGATATGGAGGTATTAAAAATGTGAATGTACTAACGGATTCTACTTAAAAAAAATGCCTTGAGAATGTTTGTACAGTTTGTCGTTACATTTAGAAATAAAAAAGTTGTTCAAGTTTTTCAAAATCGCCATTTTTTCACTTGTGGCTAATTGCGCAATAACCGTCAGAGATATCTTGATTATGGCTGGATTGGATCTTAATTAACACCAAAATCGAGCACAAGGACCCCATATTGCTTTTTGTCTATCTGTAATAAAAAGGGTACTTCCCATAAGAAAACATCAGAAGTGGCCCAATAAATTTTCTTCGGGAGATTTCAGATTGACCGATGAAGTACGCTCTGGGAGACCAAGATCATAAACAACGAGAATCTTCAACAGGTTGTCTAGACCAATTCCAGTATAACGTGCCTAGAGCTTGCAGAAACGTTCAATGTGAGCGATGAAACTATTCGTTTGCAACTTCATCAGCTAGAAAGACGTGGAAGTTAAGCAAAAGTCGTCTTACCGTTTGCTCGGAAAACATTTTACGCAACAATAATGAACCATTTCTCGATCCGTTGTAACGATACACAGTTATTGAAGAAAATCAGAATCAGAATACCGAAAAGGAAAACAACTTTGATCCATTTTCGTTTTGGTTGCATGTAATTAACCTATCATCATTCATGTCGTACAGGGTGGTTCATTTTCGATGTTTTCTTATGGCAAGTACCCTTTCTATTACAGATAGACAAAAAGTAATATGGAATCCTGGTACTGCATTTTGTTGTTAATTAAGATCCAATAGTCATAATCAAGATATCTTTGACCGTTACTACCCAATTAGCCAAAATTGAAAAAATGGCGATTTTGAAAAACTTGAATAACTTTTTTATTTCTAACTGTATCGGCAAACCGTAAAAAATTCTTAAGGCACTTTTTTAAGTAGAATCAGTTAGTGCATTCACATTTTTAATACCTAAAGATATGACATAAAGTTGTATTTTTTTATATGGAAACCATAGTTGGCTATGACATTTTTAAATGACATTTTTTTGTTCTTTTTAAAAATATATGCTCTATGCTATTTTAATGATTAATTGATTTTTTTAAGTTTTTCCTAATTGGTATAATTATTAAGGATAACAGTTGGCATAGAAAACCAGATACGGAATTGAATGAAGATATTCTACTCAAAAAAGAAATTTCACTTCCAGTAAAATATTTTAGAGACATTTTGTGAATTCAAATAAGTTTAATTGTAATGTTGTTCTTGTGGAATGGTAACAAATTATCAAATCTAAAGATTGAATATAAAATTATCAAAAAACCTCAAATGCAAATTGAAATGAAATGAAAATCAACAATATAACACCATCAGAAATTATCAAAAGCTAACAGCAAATCAATTTTTATACGTATGTAAACATCTAATTCTATAAACGAACAAAAATATGAACACAACATATCAATATAAAAACACACTAAAACTACAAATATTTTTCAAACTGTGCGCCCTCTTTTTGGATGCAGACTTCGCGGCGTCTTCTAATTGAATTTATAGAGTTGTCTATAGATAATGGTGTTAATCATGTAAAAGCCACACGAACACTTTCTTTTAACTCATCCATAGTATTATTAGTTCTTTTGCATATAATTTTTTTCAAAAAACCCCATAAAAAAAATCTAGAGGCGAAAGATGGGGTGAACGAGCAGGCCACAAAATTGGTGCTGTCGTTCCCATCCAGTTATTAGGAAAACGTAAATTTAATGTTCTCACTAACTACACGGGAATTATGTGCTGGAGCTCCGTCTTGCTGAAATATGACGTTGCAATATTGTGCTAAAGGAAGACCCTCTAGAAATCCCTCCAAATGAATTCGTAGAATATCGAGATATTTCATTGAGTTTAATGTTCCTTCATACATGTGATAATAAAAACGTCCGTTTTTAATACAGAACCACACACTGACATGAGCGTTAGTATCTGCCCAGTAAGGTAAATTGTGATTATTAAAAATACTATCACTACTGATATGCGCCTCGTCTGGCCATGCAATAGAGTTTTAAAAATTAGGTATATTTAGGCATTGACTATATACCAGTTACAAAACTCAGTACCCCGCCTTCTGTCGTCTATAGTCTATAGCAGAGTTGGGGGAGCACGCGCTCAATTTATACAATAACGCGGCGCTAGGCGGTTAAATCACTTTTACCGATTATAGTCATGATGTAAATAAACCAGGTTTAGCAATCCCAAAGATGCGCAGTAGTTCGACCAATCAAAAATTTATCCAAAATAAAAGCAGCATGGCAAGTTTAAATCATAACCTAATATAACCTGAGCATACCAAAATTGGAATAGGGAATGTAGGAACTGCGCTGTATTCTTCCAAGAGTTTGGACAAGTTTGCTGGTTGCAAGGAACACATTCTCTTCTTGCACGCTTTTAGTTCAAGCTTTTAAAATGTTTAAAAAAAACCTGCATTACATCGCATGGCTGAAATGTTCAAAATAAAACCTGCACCCCAGACAAATTATTTGAAAGTGGAATACATTTTCTCCTGGCGGTGTACAATGCTCCTAAATTGTAAGAAAAGCATCAATAATTTCAGGTAAGGATTAATAATAACATTATCACGATTTGATATAATTATGTCTTAGATATACACATTTTATATAATCGACAAGACTCAATACACCGGTTCATATGATGTCACTGCTGCCTTCCAGTGAAGCAGCTCGGCAGCACATCCATCGAGTCTACTACCAGGTAGGTAAAGACTTGGTTAAGAAAAAAAAAGATCTAGAACCTAAACCCGGTTTACTTTCAGGTACAAACTTGGCTCGGGGAAAAGTTAGAACTCGTTCAATGCGGCTGGCGATTGGAGAAGGAGATCATGCAGCCAGTAACAAAATTGCCTTCAGCACCATAGGAACTGTTAAATGCTATTTTTTGTGAATGCAAGAAGGGCCGTGGTGCAAAGTGTAGCTGCAGTGAACACTTCATCTATTTCACGAATGCTTTACCAATAAGCTCATAAGTTAAACGTGAAGAGCTGAGGTAATGGAAACCTGGTAATTTCCCAATCCAAGATTTGGGAAACGGTTTTCTAAGTAATTCCTCTCTGCTAAAGCACTATGGGGTGGGGCATCGTCATGTTAAAAAAAATATTTAGAAGATGTTTTTCAGGAATGTCTATATTTATATTTTGAAAAGCTAAGAAAGAACTGCAGCTGATTGTCAAGCCAACTATGATTCCAGGTTAAAAAAATGCAAGTTTATATTATTACTCAAAAACCGCCACTGAATTCGGCATTTTGTAATATATAAGTACTTTTGACGAATTATATCAGCATAATAGTATTAAGCGAGGTATAAGACCTTGAAAAAGTCTAGAAATAATGACGTTTAGCTATAAGTCGAAAATAGAAGAACATATGAAATTTTCGATTTTGCCATGCAATCTTGATCAACAAAGTACTACGTAAATGTAATAACTCCAAACTTCTATCTTTGATAATAACAAAGATATCTTTAGAAAACAACTAAAACAACGAAATCGGGACACCACTGTACATGGCAAGGATAAGTGATAACGTATCTTTATCTGGTATTTCTTCTCTAAATTACAATTAAGAGCGGATTGATGGAGATACAGTTAACTTAATAGGAACTGCCTCTTATAATTTTTATGTAAATGTACAAATTGATTCAACGATTTCGAATTTTATGTCTCAATAAAAATGTAAACGTATTTTTATATCTATTTTAAATATTTAAACATTTAACACGGTGTAAGGAGAACGATTCAAAAATGTTTCACATTGCCGACGTAAAAATAACACACTCAACATGCATACAGAATAGTTTTGATCTATATTAGTTTGCTATGTAATGTCATGTAATTCTTTATATAACATCATAATAAAATTCTTGTCAGAGAAGTAGATGGTCTAAAACATCTGGCCAGAAGTTTCAGATAGCACATTGTGCATATGCACAATCTTTGTCTTATAATAAATCAACAACAACATTAATTTAGTCATTCGGAAATGTAATTTATGTGCTATTCGTTCTTTTTCAGTTTGCGTTTATGCATTTGTACGCAATAAAACGTTAAGATGTTCGTAAAAATAAACTCTTTGATGTTAAATTGCATAATAATGATCAGTGTTTAAAGATCATAAATATTATAACATAAAAAATATAGATAAACTCTGATTTCCAATTACGGTTTGTAAGACAATTGCTTATAAAATTAGTTATCTGGAGGACAGTAAATATTATATTGGGGATAGATCCTACATTCGGAATAAATAACAGAAAGAATTGCAATATTGAATTTTACTATCCTTATTGTACATTTGCGCCTTTTAATGGATTAAATCAAGAAAGAAGTTAAACACAAGAACAAAAGTCTAGTTTATATTTTAGATGCTAATCCTGCAACATAATATGTATGTACAATGTGTTCAAATTGGTGATAGAGGATTTCAGAAACTACCTACGATAGAAAAATGGGGAAAGTTTCAGACAATCATGTTAGTAAATTAATATTGTGACTTAGTTGTTTCGATTTTGGAGAAATTTTGACAAAATGGAAATATTGCAATTTCGAAAACTTATGTACTCAGGTCCGCCGTAAGTGAATTATTATTATTATTTTTATTTGGTCTTGAATTACAAACAATAATGTATAAAACACGTCAATTGTATGCATTAAAATTACATGTACATCACAAACAAAAACAAAAAGAAAACACAAACATAAGTAATTTACAGGAAAGTTTAAGACGTTTGGGAGCAATTAAAAAATAGTGACATATCGTAAAAACATTTCTGTAATAAATAGGATTTCAATGATCACTTAAAGGTTTTTAAATTATTACACGATTTGATATAATTCGGCAAGCAGTTAAAAATTTTAAGACCTAAAACATTTGAAGAGTAGGCAGTCACATTATATCTTGAAAAGGGAACGTGGAATAAGTTCTTATTTCTTGTATTGAAATTATGAATATCCTTGTTCAGATTGTAAGTAGATTTATGATTGAAAATATATTCAAAAATGTATACGGACGTTAAGGTAAGTATATTAAAGCTTCGGAAGATATTACGGCAAGATGCAAAATGTTTTTTATTTGCCATAATGCGTAATATAATCTTTTGCATTAAAAATACAGAGTTAAATGAAGTGGAACTACCCCATAAGCAAATGCCGTAACGTAGACGACTATCTATATGCGCATAGTACACAGATATCAGTAGTGGTCTATTTAAAATAAATCGCAATTGTCTAAAGATGTAAGAAATAGAAGATAATTTAGAGGTTAGTTTCTCACAGTGCACTTTAAAGTTTAGTGTTTCGTCTAGTGGCCGTGCAAGGCGTGCATTGCACACGGGCAGCACGTCCAGGGGGCGGAAATCATTGAAAGTCATTTTCATAACACCCACGCCGCCCATAGCTACGAAATGTCATCGCATGGTAAAAAAAATCCGACTGGCGCGCAATTACTATTTTCATTTACAATATAGCGTTAACAACGCCATATATTGTCATTTATCAGAATTAAAATGCAATGCGAAACGTCTGTCAGCAGGTGGAGCTACCCTTTGGTTCTGACGTTGTTCTAGGTATAATTAATGATATTTTAGCTTGGTTAGTGTAATTATAATTCAATGTATCAACTGTTATTTAATTTAAAATAAACAAAACTTTTAATAAAAACTATTTAAGATCATAGATAACAGTGCTCAGGTATGTTCTTTTAAACAATGAAACTTAACACTGTTAGGATATGCGAAAATTTTGTTGGTTTCTGTTTAGTCACAGCTCCACGGATGAAGTTTTATTAAATTGTGTTTTGGATTTATTTTCACAATTAAATGTCAACATTCAAAACATACGCGGTAATGTTATGATAATGGCTCTAATATGCAGGAAAAACACAAAGAATTGCAAAAAAATTTTGGAAATCACTAAATGCGCATTTTACGTTTTATCCTCTACTCACAGTCTCAACTTGGTAGTCAATGATGTAGCACGAAACTGTAAATTCTTTTAATGTAATTCAAGAAATTTACGTTTTCTTTTCAGCGTCTACAAAAAGGTGGTCGATAAATTGCAAACATGAACAGATTTCAAATTAAAAGCTTTACGTGCCACGCGATGGTCTGGTAGAATTGATGCAGTCAAACCATTAAGGTATCACTTCGAAAAAATATTTGATGCTTTGCTGAAAATATCTGATAATTCGTCGGAATGGGATTGTACTACATCTCACAAGACATATTCGGTTGCTTTCAACATTCAAAATTATACATTTATTTGCTCGGTTGTAATTTGGTTCGATAGTTTAAACGAAATTAATGCTCTCGGCAAAATGATGCAAAACCCCACGTTACATACTCAAATCGGTATAAATTTGTTAAATACATAAGTTGATTGATAAGTTCACAGAATATCGCACGGATGAACGCTTTGAAATGGTGTTAGAGGCAGCTACCAATGTGGCCCACAAACTTAATGTAGAAACAGATTTCCCACCAATGAACACAATTCGTCCAAGAAGAAAACCAACACAATTTCAATACGAACATAACGATGTAGTTTACTGTACCCCAAAATCAAATACAAAGTAGAGTTTTTTTTTAGAATCCTAGACCAAACTCCTTTAAAGCATAGATTCGAGGAGTTAAAAACATTTACCGATGTATTTGCTTTTTAAGTAATAACTTATTTAATTGCTCCAGTGATGAATTAATGAAACATTGTAAAGATTGAAATCTGAAACTTAAAAACGATTCAAGTAATCAAACAGACGTTGGCGGTATTGATTCGTGTAATGAAATCAATGCTTTAAAGGTGCATTTTCCAGAAAACAAGTCTAATGGTTCACAAACCATCTTACAATATCTCTTTACTAATGATTTAATCTCAACATTTCCGAACACAGCAATAGAGCTAAGGATGTTACTTACATTACCGGATTGCATTTGGTGAAATGTCCTCAAAGTTGAAAATTATAAAAAACTATTTAAGATCAACAATGCACTAGCAATGATTAAGTAATTTAGCTATAGTTTGAATTGAACATGAAATCCTAGATTAGATACAAGACAATTGATAGCAAAACACGCAAACATAAAGGCAAGAAGAGTCCAACTTCTGTAGGTGAATATTTATGCGGTTTTATACTTAGTAAAAAAAATACCTAAGTAATAAAATAAATAATTTGTCTTTCTAATGTGTTTCTTTTATTTTTTCACGACATTATGAGACAACACTAAAGAGCCTTTCTGGAAAGCTCGTTGGTATTGCCCACGGGCGTTCAAACAGCTGGTGGCGGACCTGTATGTACTTATTTTAAATTTGTCAAAGTCGTAAAAAACATTTAAATGTTTTATGTAAAATACGCCAATCTGATTAGATTTTATTTTGCACATTTCGGGGTTCTTGAACCATCAAATGCATTTTTTCTTATGGCCGCATATTGGATTTTTTCGTCATCTAGAAAAGCCAAAAATAAGCTCCATTAATCGTGCCGTTATATCGGCAACTGTCAAAGCTAATGAATCTAAACAAAATTATGTAAGTATTTAGTATATAATAAGTTATATATATATATATATATATATATATATATATATATATATATATATATATATATATATATACTGCTAGTTTCTCGGGTGTTGAATCGCGTACCTTTTGTGTATTTCAAAAAACCGTTTGTTGCAAAACGTCGTTTCGGCAAAGTATCATTTGCCATTCTCAGGTTGGTAACTGTCTCCTCCTGCTTCGAGTTATCTGAAGATGACAAATGAGACTTTGCCGAAACGTCGTTTTGCAACAACCGGTCTTTAGAATACCGAAAGAGCTACGCGGCTTAACACCCGACAAACCCGCAGTACATACAGCAGCCGCGAATATATATATATATATATATATATATATATATATATATATATATTTTAATGGAAAGACATAATTTTTAAGAAAATGGAAAAAGTTATTTATTCAAAGTATTGGCCATTTGATTCTACACACTTTGTCCATCTTTCTGGAAATTTATGAATGCCATCCCAAAAAAACCGTTTATCCTTTGAGTCTAACTATTCATCCATCCATCAAAATGTGATAATCGGATGGGGCAAAGTCTGGAGAGTACGATGGGTGAGATAATACGTTTTATCCAATTGATTTCAATCCTCTCTTCACCAGTTTTGCTGAATGTGTGGTAAAAAATCACTTTACCATGTCTTCGGGCCCATTCTGGGCGTTTTTCGATTAACGCATGGTTCAAATTGACTATTTGTTATTTGTAGCGGTCAGTATTAACTGTTCCACCAGGTTTCGAAAGTTCATAATACACCACACCACCCTGGTCCCACCAAACACAGAACGCTGTCTTCTTTCTGAAGCGATGCGGCCTTGGAGTCGATGGGCCAGCTGGGCTACGATTTTTGAAATAGATCCATTTTTTATCACCCGTCACAATCCGATGCAAAATGACTTCCTTTCGTACCGTTGAAGCAGCATTTTACGAATGATTTTTCGATTCTCCATTTACATGTAATTCAGTTCATGTGGCACCTATCTTACCAGTTTTTGGATCTTTTCCAGTGCTCGTAAGCGGTCGTTAATCGATTCTTGCGCCACATTTAAAGCTTTGGCACTTGTTTACGTTGGGTCCTCGTCTAATACCTCCTGCTATTCCGCATCCACAAATGTTCAGGTCTACCCGAATTTTTACTGTCTTTCAAATTAAAATTATCACTTTTTAATTTTCTAAACCATGTCTCACATGTTTTTATGCTTGAAGCATGCTCTCCTTAAGTTTCTACCAGTAAACGAGGACTTTCAACAGCCTTTCTCTTTTGGTGAAATAAGAAAAGCAATACATGCCGCAAATGATCTTTTTCACTATTACGCTATTATTTAGGCGGAATGAAACTTAATTGTCTTTGAAGCTTAATGACAGTAGAATAAAATGACATATACATATGTCTATACATATGTCAAACCATTTTATTCCATACTTACGGCTATCAACCGATAAGAACTTTCCGGTACAGATGAATATATATATATATATATATATATATATATATATATATATATATATATATATATATATATGATACTTATTATATACTAAATACTTACATGATTTTGTTGAGATTCATTAACTTTCACAGTTGCCGATGTGACGGCACGATTAATGGAGCTAATTTTTGGATTTACCAGATGACGGAAAAATCCGATATGGCGGCCATAAGAAAAAATGCATTTGTTGTTTCAAGAACCCCGAAATGTGCAAAACAAAATCTAATCAGATTAGCGTATTTTACATGAAACATTTAAATGTTTTTTACGCATTTGACAAATTTAAAATAAGTACATACAGGTCCGCCGCCAGCTGTTTGAACGCCCGTGTGCAATACCGACGAGCTTGCCAGAAAGGCTCTTTAGTGTTGTCTCATAAGGGTGTGAAAAAAGAAAAGAAATACATTACAAAGACAAATTATTTATTTTATTACTTAGCTATTTTTTAGTATAAAACTCTATAAATATGCACTCTTCTTGCCTTTATGTTTGCGTATTCTGCTATCAATTGTCCTGTATCTAATCTGCCTAGGATTTCATGTTCAATTCAAACTATAGCTAAATTACTTAATCATAGCTAGTGCATTGTTGATCTTAAATAATTTTTTTATAATTTTCAACTTTGAGGACATTTCACCAAATGCAATCCGGTAATGTAAGTAATATTCTTAGCTCTATTGCTGTGTTCGGAAATGTTGAGATTAAGTCATTAGTAAAGAGATATAGTAAGATGGTTTGTGAACCATTAGACTTGTTTTCTGGAAAATGCATCTTTATAGCATTGATTTCATTAAACAAATCAATACCGTCAACGTCTGTTTGATTACTTGAATCGTTTTTAAGTTTCAGATTTCAATCTTTACAATGTTTCATTAATTCATCACTGGAGTAATTAAATAAGTTATTACTTAAAAAACCAAATACGTCGGTAAACGTTTTTAACTCTTCGAATCTATCCTTTAAAGGAGTTAATGTTTGGTCTAGGATTCTAAAAAAAAACTCTACTTTGTATTTGATTTTGGGGTCTAGTAAGACTTCATCGTTGTGCTCGTATTGAAATTGTGTTGGTTTTCTTCTTGGACGAATTGTGTTCATTGGTGGAAATCTGTTTCTACATTAAGTTTGTGGGCCACATTGGTAGCTGCCTCTAACACCATTTCAAAGCGTTCATCCGTGCGATATTCTGTGAACATATCAATCAACTTATGTATTTAACAAATTTATACCGATTTGAGTATGTAACGTGGGGTTTTGCATCATTTTGCCGAGAGCATTAATTTCGTTTAAACTATCGAACCAAATTACAACCGAGCAAATAAATCTATAATTTTGAATGTTGTAAGCAAGCGAATATGCCTTGTGAGATGTAGTACAATCCCATTCCGACGAATTATCAGATATTTCCAGCAAAGCGTCAAATATATTTTCGAAGTGATACCTAAATGGTTTGACTGCATCAATTCTGCCAGACCATCGCGTGGCACTTAAAGCTTTTAATTTGAAATCTGTTCATGTTTGCAATTTATCGACCACCTTTTTGTAGACGCTGTAAAGAAAACGTAAATTTCTTGAATTACATTAAAAGAATTTACAGTTTCGTGCTGCATCATTGACTACCAAATTGAGACTATGAGTAGAGCATAAACGTAAAATGCGCAATTATTGATTTCCAAAATTTTTTTGCAATTCTTTGTGTTTTTCATGCATATTAGAGCCATTATCATAACCTTGACCGCGTAAGTTTTGAATGTTGAGATTTAATTATGAAAATAAATCCAAAACAAAATTTAATAGAACTTCATCCATGGAGCTGGTGACTAAACAGAAACCAACAAAATTTTCGCATATCGTAACAGTGTTAAGTTTCATTGTTTAAAAGAACATACCTGAGCACTGTTACCTATGATCTTAAATAGTTTTTATTAAAAGTTTTGTTTTATTTTAAATTATATAACAGTTGATACATTCAATTATAATTACACTAACCAAGCTAACTATCATTAATTATACCTAGAACAACATCAGAACGAAAGGGTATCTCCACCTGCTGACAGACGTTTCGGATTGCATTTTAGTTCTGATAAATGACAATATGTGGCGTTGTTAACTCTATATCCTAAATGAAAATAGTAATTGCACGCCGGTCGGATTTTTTCACCATGCGATGACATTTCGTAGCTATAGGCGGTATGGGTGTTATGAAAATGACTTTTAATGATTTCCGCCCCCTGGACGTGCTACCCGTGTGCAATGCACGCCTTGCACGCCCGCTTACGGCGAACCTGACTACATAAGTTTTCGAAATTGCAATGTTTCCATTTTTTCAAAATATCTCCAAAACCAAAACAACTAAGTCACGATATTACTTTACTAACATGATTGTCTGAAACTTTCCCCATTTTTCTACCGTAGGCAGTTTCTGAAATCCTCTATCACCAATTTGAACACATTGTACATACATATTATGTTGCAGGATTAGCATCTAAAACATAAACTCGACTTACGTTCTTGTGTTTAACTTCTTTCTTGATTTAATCCATTAAAAGGCGTAAATGTACAATAAACATAGTAAAATTCAACATTGCAATTCCTTCTGTTATTGAAAATGTATGGAAATAAAAAGGAAAATTAAAATCTACGGTAACCTAGGTTACCGTAGATTTTAATTTTCTTTCTTATTTTCCTTTTTATTTCCATTTTATTTTCCGTGATTTGATCATTTCCCTTAGGGATTTGACCAAATCCCCAATTTCAACATGTCACTGCCACATATATACAGAATGGTTGGAATGTGCTAAGTAAATTTCGCAAATGAAAAATAAAAAAAAAGTAAATTTTAGATGATTTGAAATATACAGTCCCCTCCCCCCCTTGTATCTTTTGAACGGTTTTACTTATACTGATGAAATTTGGAGGGTGAATATAAACGGATATAAGCTTCTCAACTAGTCATGAAAAGTGACGTAATAGTCATATATGACGTCACATGGTCACAGTGACCAATAATTTTAAATAGTACCTTATTGCAAGTGACATCTCGTTTGAAAGGTATTAAAATTACCTATTCAGTAATACTAATTTTGTTAGGGTTTAGGTTGATTTTGATAGAAAAATTAAATAAACACTAAAATTATAGTTTGGCATTTAATTAATCAAGATTGTAAAGTCTGCGTCTGGTTAATTGTAAAAAAAGTTGACGTTTTTAAATTATCTCATTGTTTTTACTTTGATAAGTTTTTATACCTTGACCATTCAGTTTAATTATTCTTTAACGCGACGTTTAAGTGTCTACATAGACAAAATGGTACGTAGCCGACAAAGTAGCAGCTATCTTAATAATTGGTGAATGTAGAAACAATTTACATGCAGCGGAACGTCTTTTTAATGAGAGGTACCCCGATCGCCCTATATCGAGGTTTACGCTACAGCACCTAGCAGTATGCACATTTTGAAACAAAGAATTGTTGAAGAATGTAGAGCAATTTCCGCAGACACATTTGAACTAGTACGACAAGAGTTTAGCAATAGGATGCATTACTGCCAGGAATTAAGTGGACCACATTTCCAACATTTGCTATAAGAATTGGTCCTTGAATCTTGATTAATTAAATGCCAAACTATAATTTTAGTATTTATTTAATTTTTCTATCAAAATCAACCTAACCCCTAACTAAATTAGTATTACTGAATAGGTAATTTTAATACCTTTCAAACTAGATGTCACTTGCCATAAGGTACTATTTAAAATTATTGGTCACTGTAGCCCTGTGACGTCATATATGACTACTACGTCACTTGTCATGACTAGTTGAGAAGCTTATATCCGTTTATATTCACCCTTCAAATTTTATTAGTATAAGTAAAACCGTTCAAAAGATACAAGGGGGACTTTGACTAGCACTGTATATTGATATAGAAATTACGATTATAAAGTTAATGTGAAGTATAGCGATTCATAGATAGAATTTGACTTTGTTTTTTGTAAATAAGCAGGTAATATTAATTTAATTTTAATTTAATTAATTTTTTATTTTAAATTAATTACATTTTTATTCCACCTGAATCAACATTTTTATTAATTGAACAGAGAGAGAACTTAGTTTTTATTTTACACACATAAAATTACCACACAGTAACGACAACTTAATAATAATAATAAAAAATACGTATTAGTATTGGCACATTTGGCACAATAAAAACGATTACTAATTTAAAACTATAATAGTAATTTTACACACCAACACTCCCTCTTAAAATCAGTTGTACTAATTCATGAGTTCAAAATATCTGTGGATGCCAAGTACTCCAATTTTATTTTACCTTTTTTTGTTCTCTTATGAAATATATCGTTTTTGCGCTAGTTTTTGTGCTCCTTGATTGTCATTATAAATAGTAATAGTTTCATTACAATTATAAATTTCATTTAACAAACCCGTTAAAAACATGACTTCATTACACGCTTCGGAAATAGCAATGTACTCTGCCTCAGTACTTGATTAACTTACAGTACTCTGTTTCTTTGACTCTCAGCTAATAGGCCCCCAGACAATTTAAAGACAAAACCTGAGTATAACTTTCTATCGATGTTACTGTTAGCCCAATTACCGTCCACAAAGCCCTCTATATTATTATTTAAAATCTTTTTAGAAATTAAACAATAATTATTAGTTTCTTTTAAATATCTTAGTACCCTATTTACATGTTTATAATGATCTGAAGTGTGATTATTGTTGAACTGATTAAGAAAGTTAATTGCAATAGCTATATCCGAAAAAACATAAAAACATCAATACCTAATACGGCAATAATTTTTCATTTTGTTGATCGGTTTTTTTAAATTTTTAAGTTAGTTTTAATAGGAATTTTGATTGCCAAACTTAAACAGAAATATTTTTCAATGTATTCCTTTTGACTTATCTTCATTATGTCAACTCAATTTCAAGACCCAAAACCTTTTTTACTATTTCTAAATCTTTCAAAATGTTTTCTTAAACCATTTTTAATTTCAATTATTAAATTCATCATCGTTTAGTCCTATCGATAATAATAGTCCCAATTCTTTTGAGAGGGCAAACAATTGTCACAGGCGAAAACGTTTCTATGTAATCTACTTCGTATTTCTGGGAGAAACCTTTGGCCAGCAGCCTATCTTTATATTTAAAACAATTATTATCTTCATCAATTTTTTTTACAAAGACCCATTTACAAACAACTATATTTTTATTTTTAGATTTATCCACCAAATCCCAAGCTTTATTATTTTTTAAAGAGTTTAATTCACTCACCATCGCTTTTATCCAGTTATTATCTCTTAATGCCTCCTGTACGCATACCATTTCACCAGTTTCACTGAAATATCCTTCTTTTGCGGTTTGGTAGCTAACGTAGTCGGGGTAGATCTTCTCCTTCCTTTGTCTTAACGGATAGCGCCTTTCTTCAGTTTCAGGACCTAATTCTGGTTCGATTTGGTCTTCTCCTCTGACTCAATTTGGTCTTCTCCATCTGTCTCGATTTGGTCTTATCTCTGTTTCGCCTTCCCCTTCTAATAGTATATTTTGTTCTTCTATATAAACAATTTCTTCTTGGTCAAGTAAATTTTTAGGGTTCTGTTCTTCTTGAAAACATACGGCTCTTGATACAATTATTTTTCTCTTTTTAGCATCCTACAATTTATAAGCATTATTAGTCCCCAACCATTATATACTTTTCTGCACGATAATCTATTTTTTAAGATGGCCCAGTTTTTGCGCAAAAGCAGTCGTCCCAAACACTTGAATATTTGACAAATCTGATTTTCTTCCTTACCACATCTCGGCCGGAGTGCCGTCAATGGCTGTGGATGGGCTACGATTTAATAGGTAGGTGGTTGTTAATGCAACGTCTCTCCACCTTTCCTTTGGGAGCTTTGAGTCTACGAGCAAAGCTCTTTCTAGAGTGTGTGCTGGTGAACAATCCAAACTTATACCTCTGAAGCACACCATTTTTGAAAGATAGATGACTTGCTCACCTCCCTGGTCTGGGCATTACGCATACGTAGACGAAAGTTGAGCTACACCACAGTGCTCAAGGTCACCAAGCAATTCTTGGCTGAGTCGTGGTGATAATTCATTTATTACAAATCTTCAAGGTCACGTATGGGGACTCACTTGACGGTATATAGTTCTTCAAGGTCACGAGTGGGATACTAATCCGACTTTTATTTTAACTTTGAAAAAGTCACTAGACTTTCAATGTCAAGGTCATCACGTTACCTATAGTTTTTCACATTGCCTGCATCAATTCTATCTAGAAAGGGAATTAACAATGTATACTGCCCCAGTTTGCAATCCTGCTATGGATAAGTTTTTATTCGGTTGCACATATACAGATTTGTTGGTTTTTAATATATGATATAGATCGCTAGACCTTGAAAGGGTCTAATTTGTTTGTAAATGAAAGAAACGTGATTGATTTTATATCATTAAATAGAATTCATGGATATGTTAACTAAAAATTCTTTTATTAATGAAGCATTAAATTGAAAATATGGACATAGAGATTTCCTTTGTTTGTATAACAATGAAAGTATTTATTGCATTTGCCTTCTTAAAAGTGTAGGAATGTAAAACACGCAATGTGACACACACACACACAACACACGCACGCGACATAAACACCACACGCACAGCACACACACGCACACGCACAGCACACACCACACGACACGACACACGCACACGCACACGACAGCACACGCACACGCAACGCACACGCACACACACCAACGCACACGCAATATACTAATACGCACGCATAATATTACGCACACACCACCACACACACACAAAAACACAAACACACACACACACACACACACACACACACACACACACACACACAACACACACACACACACACACACACACAATTATTATATATAATACATCATATCAAATAAAAAATATATACACTACATATATACACTAAACATAATATAATAAACATCACTATACACACATACTACAAACACAACATCTACAATTTACACATACTATTATACACATCAAACACACACTACACACACACACACACACACACACACACACACACACACACACACACACACACACACACACACACACACACACACACACACACACACACACACACACACACACACACACACACACACACACACACACACACACACACACACACACACACACACACACACACACACACACACACACACACACACACACACACACACACACACACACACACACACACACACACACACACACACACACACACACACACACACACACATGTATATATATATATATATATATATATATATATATATATATATATATATATATATATATATATATTTAGCATAATAAATACTAGTTAAAGAAAGTTTACAGATGGTTGGGGGCACTACTATGTTTATTGTTTTTCCGACTACGCCTAGACTACTCATGAACACATCCTTTGCAAAAGAACACAACAACAACAATTAAAGTATTTATTTTTTTAATTATACATCTTTTTCTAATAGAGAAAATATAATTAGTAACTGACTAACGCCCTTCATATTCCTCTTCTTCCCCCTTTTCATCTTCATTGGTATCCCTAGCTTCCCACTTCTTCAAATCTAGAGTGAACTCTTCTAGTTGTACCGCACTTAACTTTTGTATTAAGCAAGTCAAACTCTATCGGCACTTTAAATATCTTTCACATATTTTTACACCATTTTCGTATTTCTTTGCAAGTGCACGACAGTCCTCTTCCATATAAAAGCGTCCTAAACCATATACTCCCTCATAATCAGCATTGAATGCCAATGTCGTCAAATGTTGAAGTAAACGGTCTAGGGCTGTACGTGCATATACAGCTTTGGTCCATGATTCAACAGCGTAGCACATCCACATATCAAATAAATTTTATTTGGACATTACTACTTAAACACCTTAACCACTTCCACATCTACTTCAAACCCTCTCCCTTGCTAATGACCTTCTAATTTCTACTTTTAGATTTGACCTTGAAGAGCAATTAGCCAATGTAAGACCCATTTAACATTGACCTACTTTTAGAATAGATAAGAATTGATAAGAATTGATTTCTAGGAATTGTAATAAATTCTAAGACTCATTAAAAAGTCATTGATTAGGAATGCCTATTGATTATTAAATAGGAATTGATTTTTAAGAATACCATTCAGGTGACCTTGAAAATTGATTTTGATGCCAGTAAATGTTGTCCTTGACTCCATTTACCCATGAACCTACTTTAGTACACACGACAACCTATTTGAATTGTAATATGATACCCATGTAGGTGACCTTGAAAGTCGATTTCTGGGAACTAACACATGAACTCGACTCGACTAAATTGTAATTGTTTCGTGATCTTGAAAATTTCCCGTCCAAAGGGTGTTACCTTGAAAAATGTCAATGGATGACTCACACCTTCAATGTACTTGTAACAATATCTACAGGTAGCCTTGGGAATTGATTTCTAAGAGTACCCCCGCAGACAACCTTAAAAATTCATTTGTAGGAATTGTAATAAGATCTAAGACTTATACAAAAGAATTTCTTGAACAGTGTGGCCTTGACAATTTTCTTGGTGACGTTGAGAATTCTATTTTCAGAGACGTGACCTTGAAATTTAAAGCAAATGGTGGGGGAGCAGGTGACCCACACAGCCAGTGGTTATGCTTATTTTTGATATTTGACCTTGAAGAGTCAATACAGGAACCACTTGACTGAACAAAGGTCAATGAACTTGGATTCCAAGAATTGTTGGGGGCGTGACCTTCAATGATCTTGAAAAGGTCAATGAACTGACGGCGGTGCATGACCTTGAGACATGGTTAGCATAGACAACAATATGTATGATGCCCCTGCAGGTGGCAATGGATATCTAGGAATAACTGAATTAACAGCTTAACTGAGCCAGATTTGCAGGTGATCTTGAACATTTCCCGACACATGGCATTGACAAATTCCAACAATTGCTTCGTGAAAATTTTCCCCTCTACGCGTGATCTTGAAATTGCAAGACTTTGAATTAACATATGACCTTGACTCGACAAAAAGGGCGTTACCCTCAAGGATTACTCGCGCAAAATAAACTTTGACCTTGAAGCGGGTACGTATGTGCACGAACTTTGACCTTGAAGAATTCCTGCAGGTAATGTGAAAAACTATATGTAATGTGATGAATTTGACCATGAAAAACCAATCCAGTGACTTTACCAAATCTAGTTACTTTTCTAGTGACAAAGTCGGATCAGTATCCTGCTCGTGCCCTTGAAGAGCATCCTCCTATATACCTCCAATTGAGTCCCCATACGTGACCTTGCAAAATTGTAATAAATGAATTAACAGCTCGACTTGCAAGAATTGCTTGGTGACCTTGAGCACTGTGGAGAAGCTCAACCTTAATCTACGTATGCGTAAAGCCCAGACAATGAGTCATGCAATTTGACCTTGAGGTACCTACTTCAGAGCTCAATGAACTAATTACGTGACCTTGATAAGATCAGTCACCTTGAACATTTACTGGCACGCGGCCTTCTCCCAAGAATTGCTTGGTGCCCTTGAAAATTTCCTGTCAAATTAACACATGTCCTTGACACAGACAAATTCCAAGAATTGCTTGGTGACCTCGAACATTTCCTGTCACGTGGTCTGGAAGACTTTAACTGTGATACAGAGAACGTGTGCGTATCTTTGAAAATCGTTGACTTCGACGTAAATGTATATACGTAACCTTGGTATCCTGCGTGCGTTCGTGCGTGCGTGCGTGTACTTTGCTAAATTAACACGTATTATTTATGTCTATCTGGAATGAAGTTTTAAACGTCATTCTGACATAGATTACTGTTTTTGTTTTTACAATGTTGTCTGTTTTCGTTATGAACGTATGAAAGAGGTTGCATAGTTATAGTCCGGGAGGTAGTGTCAATTTTTCAACAGTGACCGATCTCACACTGGTTTTTTTACCATAGCTAGTTTGTTTGCTGTTTGTATAGTATGCATTCGTCAGTCAGTCCAGTAGCGGTGGGTGTGGGCGTGGGAGGCTGTGAAAGTTGTCGGAAAAATTTTTTTAAAAGTTATTTATCTCACGCTAAAACTTTGGGAACTCATTACTTATAATAGATTATGGAAAAAGAAAGACGTCAGCCCCGTCACTGATGGGGGAATCTTCGTCAGTCAAACGCATGAAGTCGCACAAAAAGTAGAAAAGTAAATGATTTATCTCACGCTGAAATTAAGTAGACATATTATTTACAGTGCTCAAAATACGAAAATGAACGTCAGCCAGCATTAGACATGTGGATTGTGCGTCAGCTGGGCCTCCAAAGTGTAGCGCAACCTTGAAATTCCTTTGACGCGCTGAACTCTTTGCGGTCAGCTGACGCTGAATCCATTCTTGTAATCCTGGCTGACGATTATTTTCATGTTTAAAGGACTGCAACAGATTATTAATCTACTCAATTTCAGCGTGAGGTAAGTCACTCCATTTGAATTAATTATGTAATAAATTGTCATATACAATACAATAGAGTCAAAAAATTCAATCAACAAGTACAAACTCTCACCATGTATATTAAACATAATATAAATCCATTCTCCGAAGATTACGACATACAGTATTTGCACAACATATCGACTAGAAAATCTGTAGATGAAAATGTTGAGTGTTGGATACCTTAAGCTTATTGTGGTTATTTAGCGTCTCCTGTATTAATTAAACTTTGAATAATAGTGTAACCAGTAGCAGGGTTTTATTGATAAACAAATAAACAATAAACATTGAGACATTTTTACTAAACATGCAGGAAAAAGGCGAAGAATTGCAAAAAAAATTCATCGAAGAATGCGCACAAGATGAGAATAGATTTGAAAAAGCATTGAAAAAGCAAAAAATTCTCTTTGCAGATCCAACAGAAAACCGTAAGATTCAGGTGAATGGAAAGATGTTGAAGTCAAGATGCAGCGCGATCTTTTTGGTAAATTCCTAAGATTGTCACTAGAAAAGGCACTGAACATTAATAAAGTTTTATCGTACTCCGTAGCACCAGTTCCACTGGCATTATGTCACTGGGAAGGGACCATATGTAAAACTTGCTTCACATTCTTGAAGAAGAAGTAATCAGCGAGAAACCCGACAAATGCGATGTGATAGTTTACGATGGTTTCACGTCATTCATTCTCTTAAAGAAATTCCAGTTTCTTTCGGGAATATATAAAAAAAAATATTACATGCTTTTACAGCGAACGACGCGAAAACAATCATAATTGTATTTGATCGTTATACCTTTTCTTCAAAGACAACGAGCATTTATTAAGAGGCAGAGCAGGGGGTAATCGATTTACTCTTAGCGGAGAAAATCAAAAGCGATCGAGCGATTTAAAAAAGATCTAAAAAATAAACACGCGCTAATCAAATTCCTTTGATCACTAGAAAGAAGACCACATGGTTGCGTTCTTCTTAAATCGAACCGTTTATGTAAATTATGAATTATGCTATAAATACGAAGTCAATGATAACGAAATATTAAAAACAGTGGAAGCTGATTTATCGTGCCCAGAACATACTGAAGCTGACACGAAAATTATTTTCAGTTTAATTTCGAAGCTAACGTGACGATTCGCTGTACAGATACTGACATCTTAATTATTATGCTTGGAAACGTTGATATGATTACCAATAAAAACTACAAATCTCGATTCTGACCGGAACTGAGAATTTGCATGGATACATCGATGTCACAAAACTGTATGATAAACTGGACTCTGATTTATGTAAGGCAATGGCTGCGTTCCATGCTTTGATTGGGTGCGATTTAACCCTTCTTTTTATAGGAAGGGAAAGAAGAAGCCGTTTCAATTGCTTAGAAAAGCACCAAAATTTATTGACTCTTTGATTGGAATTTCGGATTAGTCTGAAGAAATTTAGATGAGCATTTCGCAGCATTGGAAGAATTTGTCTGACGCATGTATGCGTTTAAGTCAGTAAATGATGTTAATATAGCTAGAGTAGAATCTTTTATGAAAACATACCAACTTACTGATAATGAAGACATTTTAAAAACAAAACGCTACTTTGAAGGATCAATTTTGTGACCATGCAAATCTGAGCTGCGTCAGCATTTGTTAAGAACATCGTATATCGCGCAGATGTGGACGCATACTTCCCAGCAAAATCCGACTGTTGCTCACCCGACTGATCACGGTTGGCAAGAAAAAGGCGGAAAATATATCTTGAAATAGTTCGACGGTGAACAATTGCCTCAAATAGAGAAATAACAGACCAAAAAAATGAAAACATTACAGGTATTTACATATTTTACTGATAATCGAGAGGAATTTTTAATTCTCATTCTATTTTTACAGATAATTTGGAAAATACTCATTTCGAAGATGATCTTGGAAGATTTCATGGATGTTACATTTGATTATAGGATGATAGCGATGAGAGCTCCTTAGATAATATTGATATAGAGTCAGATGATGAGAAATAATTCTACATTATTTATTTTATATGGAATTCTCCGATTATTTTATATATTTGCAAATTAATAAAGTATGAATTATTAATAAATAATAAACTGTTATATAATTAATTCAAATGGAGTGACTTACCTCACGCTGAAATTGAATCAATCAATTATTTGCGGTTCTTTAAACATGAAAATAATCGTCAGCTAGGATTACAGCAATGGATTCAGCATCAGCTGGACCGTGAAAAGTTCAGCGCGTCAAAGGGATATCAACGCCGCGCTACACTTTGGAGGCCCAGCTGACGCAGAATCCACCGGTCTAATGCTGGCTGACGTTAATTTTCGTGTTTTGAGCACTTAAAATAATACGTCTACTTAATTTCAGCGTGAGACAAATTACTAAATTTTCTAACGTTTGTGCGACTTCATGCGTGTGACTGACGACAAAATTTCCCCATCGGTGACGTGACTGACGTCCTTATTTTTTCATAATCTATTATAAATAATGAGTTAACAAAGTTTTAGCGTGAGATAAATAACTTAAAAAAAAATCCCACAACTTTCACAGCCTCTGACGCCCATACCCTTCCACTTCGCGCTGGCTGACATGTGGATATCACACAAGCAATGGACAAATTAGCTTGAGGTGGATCACTGTTAAAAAAGTGACACTACCTCCCGGACTATTATGCTAAAAGAAATTATAATTAAAATTATTTTATTCCTTTAATTCTAAATGTCTACTAATCTCTGTCTGTCCAAAAGTTTTAAACGTCTGTGTGACATACATTATTTAAAATGTTGCATATTTACGCGATGAGCTTATTATAAAAGTATAAAGATATAATTATTCTAAAAAATGTTATAAAAATTATTTCATTTCTTTTAATTTCCATTTTGTAGTTGAGGTCGTGGTGTTCACGCTGATATTTGACATTCAATTGATATCAAAATTGAACTTGGCAATTCTAATAATACGAGCATGTCGAATAAACATAAATTTTGACCATTTTCGACGTTATTGAAATGTTCAATTTGTCGTATTTTAAACGCAGCTCATATGATCTGGCTATCTAGTTATTAAGTAAAGATATCTATGACTCAAATACACTTAATATAGCCTTGGTAGAACTGAACGGGTATCGGATTAACAAGGAGGATTGTCAATATATGGTTCTATTGGAAATTAATGCTTTGCTGTCTCGTACTTATTGTGTGACAAAGAAAGATGGTATATTATGAATAATTCTATTTCTGCCGAACAAAAGCGTTTGCAACTTTCCACATAATGACAAGGCAATAAGAATCAGATGGGTAGAATAGAAATTCAATAGGTATAATAAAATGCCAGTGGTTCTCAACACTGCTTTAACATTTATAATTTGTGAAGAAATGCAACTTTTGTATAATAAAAATAATAATCGATTACTAATTACCTATAAGTAATTTCAATTGACACCTTTCACTTATACTTATAACAACAATAACAAATACATTTTATTATAGTTAGTAAATATTAATTAAATTACAAAGATATACTTTTATAATTAAATGTTGGATTCTTTTGTAATTGAGTACACTAAAACGTCATTACCATACTTAGGTATACAATGAACTTTCTAAATGTAAATTGAAATACCTATACTTAATCGAATATTCATTATTATGAATGGCTTTTATAAATGTTTATTATAAAACTTGCATTCTTCCATAAATTTTAAATGTAATGTTAAAGCAGTGTTGAGAACCACTGGCATTTTATTATACCTATTGAATTTCTATTCTACCATCTGATTCTATTCTTGATCATTATTGCTTGTGAAAGTTGCAAACGCTTGACGGCATTGAAATAGAGGCATTATTCATAATATATCCATCTTTCTTTGTCACGTACAATAGTACGAGACAGCAAATTACTATAAATGAACCATGTATTGACAATCCTCTTAATCCGATAGTTCAGTTCTGAATAGCTTAAATCGGAATTATACATCGTCCTCTAGTTATTACTGCTGTCAAATTGAATTTAATACGGTTTTTACATTAAAAAATAAATAAAGTTCGTTAATTAGTGAATAATGTCGTCTAAATGAGGTGCAATGTATGGCTCTACTAGTTATAAACTAAAAAACAATGGCAGTAGATCATTTTATCGCAAGCCAAACGATCTTAACCTGTAAGTATAGAAGCTATTTTTTGTCTAATTTGATTTCAAATTGAACGAACATTATTTAGATCTCATATTTATTTATTATCTACTACATGCCTGTTCAAGCCTAAAATTTTGTATTTCTGCATCTAAACGACAAGACTTGGACAGTATTTTTAAATCTAAGGGCTCGGATTATTTCTACAATACCGATGTCGTATGTTCTGACTGTTTTGAAGTGGAATGTTTTAGAAATAAAAATTTATATAGTCAGGGGTAAATTTACGAAAGTATTAAGTTTGTACATTTAATGAAAGCAATTTTACTTTATACACACATAACGATTGAAAAAAAGATTCGTCCTAATATTACTGTCCCTGTCGAGTAAGTCCTTCAAGTTGTAATGAATACTTATTCCATAAAAAAAATCAAAATTGGAAATGATTTGAAGGAATTGACGTTTAAATCAACTGACGAAGGAGAATTAATCAATTCGAGAACTGGTGATAATTTAAATGACGTTAATAAATTAATGAGTGATCTACAAACTGCTCAAAATGAAATCGACCGTTTGCAACAAGTGAAACTCAAATTAACCAAGCAAGCCAGACATCGAAACACTATAGTTTGAAGAAAGAAAATTTACTTTTACGTCGAAAGATTACTCAGATCAAAAACAGTGGAGAAACTTGTATTTCAAAGGTTCTTTCAAAACAAAGTCAAGTGTGCCAACGATTAGTTAGTGAATAAGAAAAAAAAAAGAATTTGCATTAGCATTATATTATTGCTCTTCAAAATCATATTCATTTTTTCAGAATTATTTTTGTCTACCAAGTATAAGCTAAATAATTTGCATGTTGGGTGTGGTGTAAATTCAACGGTTATTGAATTACTAAAAACTAAAGCAAAAAAATAAACAACGAAGAAAAAGTAGTATCTCTATTATTCGATGAGATGTCTGTACAGGAACATGTAAACTACGATGCCAAACGGGAGGTTTTTGAGGGATTCGAGAACTTTGGTGACGGCCGTCCCAATTCCATGTAGATATGCAATCATGCTATGGTGTTTATGATCAAAGGTGTTTACTTAGATTTTAAACAAATAATAGGCTACGTTTTAAGTAAGAAAGCAGGTTTTATAGTTAAGTCTGTAGTGTGTGGTTTAGGAACTAATAATGTAAATCTGAGAAAATTACTATCAGTTACCATTGATCAACCTTTTATTGTATATAATAACACTAAAGTCTACTTTTTTTATGACACTCCCCGTCTTCTTAAATGTTTAAGAAATAATTTTAAAAATTATGACATTCGGTGTAACGATCAGATATATTCTTGAAAGCATGTTAAAAATTTGTATGAAATTGATTCTAAACAAGTTCCTCGCATGGCTACAAAATTAACCAAAAAATGTATCACTTTGCCACCTTTTTGTCCGATGCGAGTGTGTTTGGTTTCTCATGTCTTTAGCCATTCACTGCAAGTTGGAATTTTATGTAATGTGGTACTCAGCAACCTACCAGCCGACGCTGCACATACAGCGAGTTTTATCGACAAAATCCATACACTTTTTGATATATTTAACTCGGGAAGGTATAACGATAAAAAATTTCGTAAACCTATATCAGAAAAATTACCATCTTGTAGAATTAAATAAATTTAAGCAATTTTTAAACACTGTTCAGGTATAAATAGCAACAGTTGGTTAATCCACCTTGCATTGAAGGCTGGGTGGCAAATATCGATGCGTTAGTTTCCCTGTGGGATGATTTACAGAATAGATTCAAATTTCACGCGTAGACTAACCCAAGACTCCATTGAGAATTTGATTTCGGTGGTCAGAAGCAAAGGGGACAATAATGTCACGCCGGATTGTGTTAAATTCCGCTGCAGTCTGGGTGAAATTATGACAAATCAGTTATTAATGCCTTCTCGGGATAGCAATTGCGAAATCGATATTTCCATATTTTTATTACAGAAACAAGGTGAAAGAAACTTTTGATTTAGGAAAATCTGATATTTCTTTGTCAAAAGTGAAGTTTAATTCTAATTATTAAAATCATTTTGATGAAAATTAAATTTCAGCTGAAAAAAATGCTGAAGTATACGTTTTGGGTTGGGTCTGTAGCAGATTATCTCATGAACCATATTTTTTTTTATGATTGTGGACCTGAACAGGCTAAATTTGGCCTATCGTGCTAAAGCACTCAGGAACACTTAGGAGGATGGATAGAGGCATAATGAATTGCCAATAGATGCCTATGAACAGCTACCTTAAATTTTCTCATATCATAAGTGAGAGGAAAGCAGGAACTAGGGTGATCATTCCAGAGTTTAGAAGCCGTGTAGAAAAATGTGGATTGCTCCCGTTTGATACGACAAGTGGAGATTTGTACTGCATACTGATGATGTGAATGAGCGAATCGAGTGTTTCTCGCAAAGATAGCCCGTGATGGTATAAAACAATACAATTCAGCATCACAGTAGCCGTTGTAATAACGATAATACAAAGAAAGAACTGAAATCATCCTTCTATGCTCAAGAGACTGTATGTGAGAAATTAAGGACGGGTCATTTATAAGCCTAATCGCTCTCTTTTGAATACGATCAACGATATCGAGAGCGTATTGGGGAGCACTAACCCAGAGGTGAGAATTATATTCCAGATGAGGCCGAATTTGGGCCTTATACAGCAGAAGGAGTTGTCGAGAGGTAAAGTACTGCTTAGATCTGTACAAAAACCTATTTTACGAGCAGCTGTTTTGGTAGCTGACAGAAGATGGTCAACCCATGAGAGATTTGAAGATACAGTCATACCCAACAGAGTAATAGAGTCTGAAAACTTAAGAACTGAGCCATTTATACTTACAACAGGAAATGATCGATCTTTTTTGGCGGACACAAGGCAACACCGAGTTTTGTTAACATTAAACTTAACTAGATTATTGCTTCCCCATTCGAGAATACGTTGAATATCTTTGTTGATTGAATTTGCCATTTCAGCTTTATATGATTTGACATAGAAGGTGGATTATCACTATGAGTAGACTGAGTTGAACTACAGTGAAGAGTGCTATCGTCAGCAAAGCAATGGATGGGTTATTTGTTGAAAAAATAAGGTCATTTATGTACAGCAGAAAAAGTGTTGGCGCTATAACGGATCCCTGTGGTACGCCTGCGTTAATGCTAACTTCTTTTGAAAAAAGCCATCAACTACGACACGTATTCATCTTTTATCAAGGAAACTAGAAACCCAGTTGATGAGCATATCATTTAACCCAAACGAGGTGAGTTTGGCAAGTAAACACTTATGCCAAACTTGGTCAAATGCCTTTGAGATATCTAAAGCGACTACAACTGTTTCACCGGACTGCTCTACTGTATTGTTCCAAACTTGGGTCACATATGAAAGAAGATCACCTGTTGAACGACTTTGCCTAAAGCCATATTGGTGTCACTAAGGAGTTTGTTAGTTTCAAGGAACGTGAGCAGTTGCTGATTGATGGCTTTTTCCATGATTTTAGACAAAATGGAAGTGATGGCAATTGGTCGGTAGTTTGAGGGATCGGTCTTATCGCCTTTTTTGGGAATAGGTTGAACATTTGCTAACTTCCATGATGAAGGGAATTCCCCAGAAGACATAGAGATCGTATAGAGCTTAGATAGGACTGGTACCAGTTCGGGGAACATTTCTTTAAGACAATAGCTGGGATACCGTCTGGGCCAGTCACCTTATTGAGATCAAGCCTACTGATGTTCGATTCCAAGAGCTTGTACCGAAAATGAATTGGTTCCATAGCATATGAAGAAGAGTTGACTAAGGGCACATCTTTTCCAGAATCATTGAAACACGAGTTTGATGCAAACAAATCCACAAAAACATTGGCTTTGTCTACAGAATCAGCATCTACCGATACGTCAATAGATGTCAGGGGGGGAAATGAAGATGTTCCAAAGTTTTTACTAATGGCTTTAGCTAAAGACCAAAATTTACGACTGCTTGAAGGAGATGTAGCTAGTTCATTGCATTTTCGTTGTTCGAACAACTTTTTAGTTTTAGTGATGACACTTTTGCAGATATTCCTAGCACCAACGTATTCTACACGACTGTCGACCGATTTATTAGATTTCCATTTAATGTAATATTTATTTTTTAAAGATATTGCATCAGCACAAGCCTTATTGAACTAGGGTTGGAAGCGTGAATGACCTATACGGTACTGTTTTTTGGGAATGTATAACTTCATTCCAATGAGGATGACTTCAGATACTGAAAGAGCGATGTCCGAAGAAGAGGACGACTTAAAACAATATTCACGCCATGGAAAGGTTGCAAAGAAATCCCGTAAATTACTCCATCGGGCTGACTTAAAACACCATAAGGTTCTATCGGTTTGGCGAACAACAGTGAAATTAGGTACAGTAGAAATGATTTCTATTAGATAATGGTCGAAAAGACCTAAAGGCGAAAGAACGGAAGTTTTATAAACAAGAGGGTTTGATATAAGAAAGAGATCTAGAAGATGTGGAGTATGGTTAGGGTTATCAGGGATTCTTTTGGGTTCAGAAATCATTTGTGTGAGATCACATGAAATAGCAAATGTTTCTGCACTATGACCAGCAGGATTTGTAGTAGATGAAAACTCATTGAAATCACCTACAATTGAGATATCGCCAGATGGAAACTGAGACAGGAGATAGTCAACCTTCATACTAAGGTAATCGAAGAAGTCTTGAAAGTTACTGTCATTAGGGGACCTATAAATGCAACAGTAGAATTTCACAAAATTAGGACCAGAGCGTTTAAACCAAACCACGTCAAAATTTTTATTTTCTAAGGAAAAAACCCTCTTGTAAGCAATTATATCCTTGATGTAGGCACATACGCCTCCTTTATATCGAAAGTTAGAGTGAAGGTGGTATTGAGGAAATTGCAAGTCGGGTGACTCGGAGCTTTCAGAGGAGACTTGTGTTTCAGATAGAAACAAAATATCAGGTTGTAATTGTTCAAGATGTTGGTGAATAGCATTAAGATTAGACTTGATACCGCGGAAGTTGCAGTAGTGAATCAGAAAGTTGATAATTTCGATGACCGTGGTCGCTTGGGCCCTGCCCTCCCGGACATCCGAATGGGGCACGATTTTACGTCCAGAATTTATTACCCTAGAAACCACAGCCATCTTATTTTTTAATTTGGGACTTTTAATCCGATAGGAAGACAGTGAGGGCGAGAAGGAAGAATAAGGATGAGAATAGATTAAGGATGATGGAAAAGGTAACCGGCAGCCCTTACCGAGCTCAGAAAATCGGAGACCCAATATTAAGGAGCCCATGGTAAGGGTGGTGGTACCTCCCCGGCTGGCATGGAGTATACATGCCTACCAAGTTGATGTCAATTAAGTAATAATTATGCACTAGAAAACACGCAAATTGAATGGAAGAAATATAGTGAATCTTCAAAATTATATTTCCCTAATTTAACAGGGAAAAAGTTTCTGAAAATTTAAATGGGTGTGTTAAAGAAAAATATGAAGTTTATTATAAGTTTTTGTTGAACGAATAAGTTCAAAGGTAAATATGTAATTAAAAATTATTATTAATTTCATTAAATACATAAATAAAAAGTTTACCTGGAGTAGGATTTGAACCAACGACCTCTACTTTTCGTACAGACAGTTATATTTAGTTTTAATTACATTTACATTAAACCGTTTCTGTTTTAAGTGTTATTTATGGACATGCAGTTTGTATGAGCACTAATATTTTTACAATCTTTAACTGTGTTCTTACAAAATGAAATATTTATATTCTTAAATAAGTATTTTTACAATTGTCATTGATTAGTTGTCACTCTTGTGTTTTACGTTTGACTTAAAATGCTTTGAATATCATTGTTACCATATTGCAACGCTAGTACGGTGTCATAATTAAAATACGCATGTTTTCTTTCAGTGTCGGTTTAACAGTAAAAGCAGCTTTGGAGATGGCTTATTAAGACGATATAAACGTTGAAAGCATTTACATAGAACCTCCAGATCCTCAAGAATTAACTGACGAGGATTCTGCTGATGAAACGATGGCGGTTTGGCCGACAATTTGTCGAGAATCCACTGAATGCAAAAGCGGAAATTATTTTTTACCCTACAAATGGTTCTGCTGTCAATGAACACATATCAACAAAGAGGTGTAGTAAAGATGAAGGAAAGAGAAAGTTGACGACTCTGAAAACAGTAAGTAGTGCTACGAAAGAAAACAAATACAGACAACATTGAGATCCAGACAAAAAGAGTTGACTACTCCAAAATAAAATGGGAGGAAGGTGATCTCCAATCTCAGCATAAAAATTTTCCAAATCCAGATTACGAACAATATAAAACCCTAACTCCCCTAAAATTATTCAAAGTTGTTATCAGTTATCAGTTCTTATCAGCACAAAAACTGTCCAAATCCGAATATTACGGCTGAAGAAACGTTGCTTTCTAGAGGCTTTGATTTGACCGGATACAATAATTTACCTGAAAAAAACGTATTACTGGGACACCTATGGAAATATGGGTAATCTATTTGGTATCAAATGCCATGTGGAAAGATCGTTTCATTACAATTTGCTGTTATTTGCATTGTGCAGACAATAATAGCCTCAATCCTAAAGATAAGTTTTATAAACTATGACCGCTGATAGAGAAGCTACAACAAAAGATTCTTTGATACTATGTGCCTGAGAGATCTAAATCTTGGCGAATCTATAGTGAAATATTTTGGGAGGCGCTCGTGTAAACAGTGTATACGAGGAAAACCAATATGCTTTGGTTATTGTTATAGGCCAAATACTCATTAGAGCATCAAGCCCGTAAAGGCAATTTGTGCGTACGGTATAGCTCAGTGGTGTGGGTGGGTTTCTTACGTAATGCTGCAAAAGGGGACTCGTCACAACTCCAAAAACGTCAAAATCGGGATACAATTTCAAAAAAGCGTCACCTGTTAAATACGGGAAAACGTCATGAACTAAATATTATAATGACCTAACAGGAAACCATAATGCTCACTCAAAATAGAATCCTCACCTCTACTAAAATTCTGCTCCAAAAATATTTACGCAGTGTTCACCCAACTTCAACAAAATAGTAATCTTCACTTAAAAATCACAAAATTGCGAAAATAAAACTAAACCTCATTAAATATTTCGATAAGCTTTCAAATATTCAAAAATAACTGATCAAAACGGAAATTTAATTATATAATTTAAAACGGAACATACGTCGCAACAAATTAAACAAACACGATCAAAAATTTATAGAATCCCAAAATTTACGAAACGTCGACATCGGGATATAATAACTAAATTTAGGAAAATACACAGCTTCGCCATGACAAATAATCAAATTCGCTTACCTGTTTAGCAAAATCAGGCAAATCAGTGATGTTTACAATCGCGACGTTGATTGCTTAAAAAAAAAAATTGCGACTATTCGAAAAACTATCATGTGCAAAACTAACCAGTTAACCGGTCAACGGCCGATTTTCTTCGTAATCTACGTTACGTTATGGTCTATTAAAATTGATCTTCAACTTCAATTTTGTCAACCACTTGAAATCAAATCAATCAGTCTGCTATAAAATATGCTCCAGTTCAAGAAAATAATATAATCCATTAATTCATTAACCTTTAAAAGTTACTTTATAATTCAGAAATCAATGCTATCTTTCGAACGTAATTACTTTACTTCAAATAAATACAAAAATTTTGACGTTAATCCAATGACTCAGTCGTAAATGTTGTGCTGTTTAATAAATTGGTTTACATTTAAAAGAAAACAATAAGTACCTTAACCTAAAGAGATGTATTATGAATTAAAAAACACCATCGAGATGTCAACACAGTTGTTACATTAATCATATCGTTCTATTTAAATTAAATTACCTAGTTTACTTATTAGGCGGTGATACTAGCTAGTCTCAACGTCATTATATTATAACAAATAAATTGCGTTCCCCTTGTAACGCATTCGACACATAGAATTTCGATACAAATTCGACAGTATAACATAACAAAAACACTCAAATCAATTTGGGTTATAATACGGTTGACTACGCTTGTAATAAAATTTAAACGATAAACTAATAAAAGGTTAATCTCAAAAGACAGCGTATTCCACCGTTAGAATATACACAAAAATAATAAACTACACACGAAAATTTATTAAAATTTGCCAACCACAGTAAAGAAAAGTGCACCGAAATGTTTACCTTAACTTGGTGCAGTCCCTTTGTTATACAGACACCTGGTGGAAACCCAGGGGATGACCTCTGCGGCGGCCTTAGCAATAGGATCGAAGTTGAAACTGCGCTCGAATCTCAAAGTATGATCCAACTCCTGAATGCTTCTATTCCCAATGCGTTTTGATTGACATTACAATTGGTTGTATGTTACACTAATATTTATACCTCCACGAAACTTATTAACTTTACTCTAATCATATACAAGTTCCGAATAACACTTATTATTTTAAAAGAACAAAATCTTTTTATTTACAGCGAGTTATTTGTTATCGATTCAGCTGTACACACGAAGCAGTGAAAAAAACTAAAATCTGAACTATATTACTATTAATCTACACACAAGATGCGAAGGAACTCCAAGAAGAATTAATGACCGGCACTTATTCAGCACCGAATCCAATTCCCTGGACGAGAAAATGTCGCTGCGCTACAACGATAATAGTAAACTAATCCGGGAGAAACGAAGTCACTAAAACATCCTCCAAGTTAAGGGTAACGGAAAGACTTCCAACGATATACTTCACTAAGCCTCCCGATGTGGACGTAAATAGTTCACTACCTCCAAACAAACAAATCTTCGTGCGTTCGGCGGAGCCGCAAACAAGAGCCCTGACGCTACGGCATCCTTATCATGCCTTATGCTACGTTCATTTCACCCCATTTTCAATATCATCTCCCTTCTATGTTAATTAACCAATCACACAATACATTTATTCAAATTATAAACGCGGTAGAAACGATATGCTCTTTCCGTAAACGTTCGAGAGAGATTACGTCATAAGAAAACATTTCACTGGTTACTATACCACGCCACATTATCAAGTAACCCAATACTTTCGCCAAAGAAAATCTCGTCGAAAATTAACCTTAAATTAACGTATTTAAAATCGAAACTATTTGTTCTTAAGCTCAAAATCTTAACTACTGAACAGCGACAGTTCGTCGCCTATAAATTAAATTTGCAATCGGTGCTCCATACAAAGTAATTTTATACTCAATTTAATTTTTTAAAACGTAATTTCTCTTTTAACTAACAAAAAATACCTAAAACTCACAATAAGGAAAATAACCACTATTTGTACACAACTATTCCATTTTTAAACAAATTAGTAATAAAATATCTGGTGTGGAACACCACAAGACCTTCAAACTTACAAAGTGGAAATTAAAAGAATTTAACAAATTTTTGTTTAGGATAACTATGCAACATCTTTTATAAAAAGCTCATTACAAAAATAGGCAACATTGTTAACGCAAAAACAATCATCTATGTCAAACAAACGTTTAAAACTTCATGACAGACAGAGGTTAGTAGACATCTAGATGCTAACTTAAATTAAAAGAAATGAAATAATTTTAATGTCAGTTTTTTTGGATAACTATGCTACCATCATTTTCATACGTTCATAACGGAAACAGGCAATATTGTAAAAACAAAAACAGTAATCTATGTCAGAATGACATTTAAAAGTTCATGACAGAAATAGATTCATAGGCATAAATACATGTTATTATAAGTTTTTGTTATGAACGAATGCGTTCAAAAGTAAATATGTAATTAAAAATTATTATTAATTTTATTAAATACATGAACAAATAGTTTACCTCGAGTAGGATCTGAACCTACGACCTGTCTTTTAGTACCGCTAACCAATTGCGCCATCGAAGCAATCTGTAGAACTGATGTAAACATCAGCTCTACGTACTTAAAGACAAAATTTACATCCATTGGGGATTGTACTTCGATAGCGCAGTTGGTTAGCGCGGTACTCTAGCAAAGTACAGATCGTAGGTTCTAATCCTACTCTAGGTAATCTTTTTATTTATGTATTTAATAAAATTGATAATAATTTTTAAAAATGCATGTTAACGCAAAAAAAATTTCAAAGCCGCCCAGTTCTATAAAAATATCGATAATACAGCTTCAGCATTTTCAATCATATTTATTTAGTTTTTACATTTATTCCACCTTACATAAAAAACACTGAAAACGTGAAAATCCGTTGAAAATCGACATCGGTATTTCTCACGAAAGCTACTTTGCTTATGGGTTGCTTCGCGCGTAAGCAAGTAAATAATACGAATTAGGTTGGAAGCAGTTAAATGGAAATTATTCAGATCATTCATTATAATGTAGTGAAACATGTTCTTCCCGTTTTTGGAAGAACTAGTCGGAATTTTTTTTACGTTAACATGCATTTTTAATAATTATTATCAATTTTATTTATGTATTTAATAAAATTGATAATAATTTTTAAAAATGCATGTTAACGCAAAAAAAATTTCTATAGTTTAATTTATATAGTTCTATAAAAATATCGATAATACAGCTTCAGCATTTTCAATCATATTTATTTAGTCTTTACATTTATTCCACCTTACATAAAAAAACTTTGTAAAGAAAATTGATGTAAAATTAAATTTTATTTAAAAAATACGTCTACACCTTTTTTTATAAAATTAATCGTTATTCAGATAATGAAAAAAATTTAACTAACACTTATATTCCACCTTAGGAATTTTTTTGCCGCTAAATTAGGCGTCATATCAAAAAATTGCATAGAACATAATTAATTAAATAAATTAATTAATACACACACACACACACACGCACGCACGCACGCACGCACGCACGCGCGCACCACGCACGCACTCACGCACGCACCACGCACGCACGCACTCACGCACACACACACACACACACACACACACACACACCACACCACACCACACCACACCACACCACACCACACACACACACACACACACAAACGTCCAGACATGATGGCCCATCTTGGCGAAACTTGGCCAAAAGTTGCAAAATGAGCTAATAACTCCATTTAATGATAGTGAAAAAAGGCCGATTGCATAACCTTCTATACCTAGATATGTATATGTAGTTTAAACTTCGATGTTAATTTGGTAAACAACAAGCCTTATATTTCGTTTTTACAAAAGACCCTAAATGCGATCGTTGTTTGTAAAAATTTCTAATACCTTCCAAATACATACAGAGTAAATCATTAAACGTTACAATCGAAAGCTTTCCAAAAATGTATGCATTATGAAATTTAAATGTATGAATTTATACTAGATTTCAGATGCACGGTACTAACTAATTTATAATTTCGAAATTACCGGAAAATATGTGATAAAATCACATATTTGGAGCCTGAATAACAAAAGCGGCAGCTAATGAATTTTTTGCCATACCAAGCTAACGATCCTAAAACGAATGTTATCAATCAATTAGTGTTTGGTTCTTCTGCAACGCCACTTTTAATTTTACTGGAAGAAATTCCCGAAGACCAGAGAAATACGCCATACTTCATAAACTACGATAATCTTTTTACTAGATTCTACCTTCTGCGGTACCTGAAAGACTTAGGTTGTAACGTCATTGGTACCATTAGAGACAACCGTGCACCAAAAGGCTGCTATCTAAAAAATAAATGCAAAAAAAACAAGGGGAGAGTATAGCGCAATGTTAGACAAGGAACACGGTATTGAAATAGTAAGATGGTTTGCCAACAATGTTGTGACAGTCGCATCAACATCGGATACAGTACACCCGCTGGACCGAGTAAAATCATATTCCAAAGCTAAGAAAAAGATTGTTGTTATTGAGCGTCCTCACCTAATCAGAAAATGTAATAGTGCCGTGGGTGGTACAGTTTTAATGGACTACGCAAAAAATGGTGGTGGATTCTTTTTACTTGGCTTCTGGGTGCAACGATTCAAAACGCCTGGATAATTCACAAAAAGGCAGGAAAGGAACTAACGCAACTACAATTTACAAGAGAAATAGTTAAAGCTTATCTAAACAAATTTAGTAATCCACCAAAATTACGTGGTAAGCCTTCTTCCTGCAAATAGAGTAGATCATTTAGTAGCGTGTCCGATGGTATAAGGTTCGTCAATTTCGGCCTCTACTTGGTAAAAGTGAACGACAATAAAAAATGAGGTGTGCTGGAGAAAACATTCAATAATGCGAATTATGTGTGTTAAATGTAACGTTACGCTTTGTTTGGATTGTAACCTATCATTTCATATAACCCTGTAATGTATTACTTAATGTCACAACAAACATCTTTGTTTTTCAAGTCTTGAATAACTTCTTTTCTTATCCTTTTTCATTAGTTCTTGCATCTGCTAGGGATTAGCGTTGCCATATGGCAACAATATATTTTATAAAATATTATATGTTTTTTAAACTTTTCTATTAAAGCTCGTCATAAAAACATAAAACTAATAAACTTTTTATGCATAAACATGCTTTTTCGAAAAAAAAATAATTCTGCCCTTCAAGCGTTAAGCATAAAGGAGGCATTAATGTCTATTGAAGACCATTTTTTAGCTTTCTACCTAACATACACCTGAAGTGAACGGTGGCGGATATTAAAACTGGTTTAGAAATTTATGTTTTCCTTGTTTCAGAATTCAGAATGTAATAAAAATGCAAAAGTGTGAAGACAATATAAAACGATTGCAGATAAGAATGATCGGCATAAATCACAAACAAGTCAAACGTAATTGTAAATGAAACTACAAATTAAAAAAATTCACGAGTTACTTCTATATTACGAAATAGGTATTTAATTTCAAATTTAAAAGTCTTAATAAATTGTAATCTCAATTTGCAGTTTGATGTGGAGTTGAATTAGTGCACAGTGTACCTATATGTAAACCAATTAGAATATAAAAAGGTACTCACATACTTTATACACTTAGACAGCACCCACGAGCGGTATATGTATAGTAGGTTGGGTATTTGGTAACAATAATAGGAGCGGCGTTGTTGTATTTAGCTGTGATATTTGAGGGTAATTGATATCTAGTTTATACCACCCCCACAGAATGTTGTCACCACAAACACAATAGCATATGCCTGTGTAGAAATCAGTTCTTTAACATTATTCTAAACCCATATATTATGGTAATGTAACAACCGTAGCACAAAGGCGTAGAACGAGCTAATTTGTATAGCCTTTGTAAATGATATGTGTGGGCTATTATACTAACCTACTGCTTATCTCATCTTTAAGTTTCATTAATAGAAAATCATTGAATCATTAGTTTTATCTTTAATCGTTGTTTGACTTGGATAATTAATCTAGTTGTTAGCCCAAAATATGTACACATACAGCGACTGTTCTGCTTAATGATGAATAATAATTTTGATATCAAATCTTAAATATAAAATGCATTATTTACAAAAAAACTGAAATATAATAAGAATAACCGACACAATTATACAGCATTTAAGAGTACAGTGGTTCCCTTTAACAGAGGTACAGGGTACCCTTTCTTTGTTCTGCGATTATTTTTGTTTTATTTTTATTTTGTAATATAAAAAGGCTTTCTGTTTTATGAGCATATAAGCTTGCAGAATAGGTCAGATTTTGGACGTATACGATACGCCTACAGTAATGTTTTTGCAGTTAGAAGCCATATCTGTTCTTTTTTAAATCTCTTACAATAGCTTGCTGCTGGTTTGCATTGGAATAAGTTTGATTGGGGCTACAGCTGGATATTAGAACCACGACCATTACTTTCACGAATTATTGGCCCGAACTTATTAAAAATTCCGAATATTGACAAGTTCTTCCAAAAAACGGGAAGAACGTGTTTCACTACATTATAATGGATGATCTGAATAATTTCCATTATAACTGCTTCCAACCTAATTCGTATTTTTTACTTCCTTACGCGCGAAGCAACCCATAAGCAAAGTAGCTTTCATGAAAAAAAAACGATGTCGATTATCAACGGATTTATACGTTTTCAGTGTTTTTTAAATCATCTAGACTATTTCCAAACGTATGCGTGTATACGTGTGTGCATGCGTGCGCCTGTGTGCCTGTCTACGTGTGTGTGTGTGTGTGTGTGTGTGTGTGTGTGTGTGTGTGTGTGTGTGTGTGGTGTGTATGTGCGAGTGTGTGCGGGTGTGCGTGTGCATGTGTGCGTGTGTGCGCCTGTGCGCATGTGCGTGTGTGAGTTTGTGCGCGTGTGCTTGTGAGCATGTGTACGGTTGTGCGTGTGTGGTTGTGTGCGTGTGTGCTGGTACATGTGTGGGTGTATGCGTTTGTGTATGTAGGCGTGTACGTGAGTGCGTATATGCGCGTGTGTGCCCATGTGCGCCCTCGTTGGTACTCTATACGTTGCACTTTCTCGATTAGGTATATATTTTTTAAATCTTCTAATAACTAGAAATTAGCAGGAGCCAAGTAGTTGAAATTAAATGTGTTATATATGTGCACATAATAAATTCTACGGAAATCGGGAGACTACTAACCCTTTTCTGAAACTGTACATAATAAAAACGGAAAATTAGTTTAAAAGAAACTGACCACATACATACAATTATATACTTTACATTAAGTACAAAACGAAATAAATTTAGTAACACGGCTTATAATTGCCTACCTATTAATATACTAATTAATTGCATCTGTTTTGCTAATTCAAATGCTTTATGTAGACATTCTCAGCTTATCATACACCAAAAATAGTACACAATTTAAAAACCAAAAATCGTTATCAAAACAAAAAAAATTCATTAGTTCTCAGAACAAATCAATCGATTTGTCCATTTGTAACTAATATCAACTAATTTTAAAATCCCATAAAGGTAACCGATCTTACCTGTATGCCACTGTTGCCAATTAATGTTCGCATCAATCAAACCTATTCTCAACAAGATTTGAACGTTCAAAGATAGGATCTCTGGCATCGCCTTCAGGTATGTACGTATATATATATATATATATATATATATATATATATATATATATATAGTGGTGTGAAAAAGTCCTGCATCACCTGTTAAAATTAATGAAAATTTACTTTAATGCACTTCACGCGAATGCACTTCAAGTATATTCTCTATATCAGCTCTATCTTAACTAAGGACTTAATCACAATGATAAAATAAAAAAACATTGAAGTAACTTAGTAAAAAAAGGCTTTATTCAAAATATCAAAAAATTACAAAAAAAAAACGTATACTGCATTATGCCAAAAATGATCTAATTTTAGTATTTAATCGGCCAACCCTTGTTTTTGATGACTAGTTGACATCTTTTAGGCATGGAATTCACCAGTTTTTCCAGTTCCTAGTGATGCAGTGATTCCAGGCGTCAATTAGAGATTCGATGAGGGCGACCTTTGTCGTTGGTTTTTTTCTCGATATGATGTGAGATATCCTGTTCCACAAGTTTTCGATGGGATTCAGGTCTGGAGATTGCTTTAGATGTTCCTTTGCCCATTTCAAACGGTTCAGCCTTTGCTTCTCAGAAAGTAATGGTTTCTTACGTGCTTTACACCCTCTCAATCCAAAACTAATCAGTTTTCTCCTCACAGTTGAAGTGCACACACTTATACATGTAGCTTCACTCCATATTTTTGTTAACTGGGTGGAATTGAGACGTTTATCTGCAAGGCTTGTTCGTCTTAAGACAGCATCATCTCGAACGGAGGTTTTCTTTGGTCGCCCACTACGCGGTTTGTCGTCGATTTTTCCAAACTCAGTATACTTTTTAATGATCCGAACTACTGTAGATTGGTTACATTTTACTAATGACGCGATTTCGCGACTAGAAGCACCTTGGTTATGATGAAAAATAATTTCAAACCTCGTTTGGTCTGATAATTTCGTTTGCTTCGGTTTAGAACACATTTTAACTTTCTACACGAAATGCAAAAAGTGAGTAATGGCTTGAAGTATTTTCAGCCCATATATACTAACAATTTAATGGAATTATTTTCTTCAAATTTACTTTAAATATATTTTAACGACTTCCCTTTACGACCTAATAATTATGCTTTCTTTAAATCTGCTTAATTATCCGATTTGATTAATTATAATGACATCATTAGCAATAACACTAATGATAAATGAAGTACAATCAGATAATTCAAGGTAGTTAACGAAAGAATTCGAAAAATTTCTGGTAGAGTCCAAAAACCATTGTAGACGTGGGTGATGCATGACTTTTCACCACTGTATATATATATATATATATATATATATATATATATATATACGTACGTACGTGCGTGGGTGTGTGTACGTGTGCGTGTGCGTGTGCGTGTGCGCGTGCGCTGCGCGTGTGTGTGCGTGTGCGTGTCGCGTGCGTACGTATATATATATATATATATATATATATATATATATATATATATATATATATATATATATATACATATGTGTGTGTGTGTCAGAAATGTGTTCAATAAAATGAGGAAGGTACTCTATGGTAAAGAACTTAGTTTGCATCTCAAGATCAGGATGTGTTCCCGGTGCTGCTTTTTGGATGGGACGTTGAAGCAGCATATTATTAACCGCCTGGAGGCATTTGAAATGTGGGCATTCAAGAGAATTTGAAGATAAAGTGGACAGATAGAGTATGGAATGCTGAAGTACTTAAGAGAATTGGAAAAAAGAAAGAAATGTTAAACACAATAAATATAAGGAAATTGCAATATCGGGGCCATGTGGTGAGAGGGGAGAAATACACTCTGTTGTTTCAAGGCAAAATACAGAGAAAGAGAAGCAGAGGAAAAAGACGCATATCCTAGTTGATTAATGTAAGACAGTGGTACAGATATAATTCTGTTGAGCTGTTCAGTGCCGCACCATCGAAGATAAAAGTAGGTGTGATGATAGCCAACCTTCTGAAAGGAGATGGCACTTAGAGAAGTGTGTGTGTGTGTGTGTGTGTGTGTGTGTGTGTGTGTGTATGTATGTGTGCATGTGCGTGTGAGTGAGCGTGAGTGTGTGTGTGTGTGTGTGTGTGTGTGTGTGTGTGTGTGTGAATTTGAGTGTGAGTATGAGTGTGAGTGTGTTTGTGAGTATGTGTGTGTGTGTGTGTGTGTGTGTGTGTGTGTGTGTGTGTGAGTTTGAGTGTGAGTATGAGTATGAGTGTGAGTGTGTTTGTGAGTGTGAGTGTGAGTGGGAGTTTGAGGTGAGTATGAGTATGAGTGTAAGTGTGTTTGTGAGTGTGTGTGTGTGTGTGTGTGTGTGTGTGTGAGTTTGAGTGTGAGTATGAGTATGAGTGTGAGTGTGTTTGTGAGTGTGAGTGTGAGTGTGAGTGTGAGTGTGAGTATTAGTGTGAGTGTGAGTCTGAATGTGTGTGGGTGTGTGTGTGTGTGTGTGTGTGTGTGTGTGTGTGTGTGTTTATTTTGTAGTTTCCGCGGATGTTGATATATCAATATTCTTCTTCTGGGTGTTGATTCGCGTTGGGGTTTCTCCTTTCTCTCGGTTGTTAAAAGAACCATTCGGTTGTCGACAGATCCCACAAGTCATTATCAAGTCTTTCTTGATCTACTTCTCGTAACTGGTGTTAAACTAACTTTTTCTGGTTTCTCCCTCTCTTTATACAGTTGTCGTGTAATTGGTCTGCTTTCACGTCACTCACTTTCAATTTCACATTTTTGTTTGTTCATTTTGTACACCTTTCACTGTTTTTGTCCTTGTTACTATTTCATCCTTTAAGATAGGTTTCCCTGTTTTCGGCAATCTTTGCGCGTCGTGTTTTGTGTTTCAGTTTTGCAGACGTTTATCTACTTCTGTGGGTTCTTCTATTATTCGTTGCGTTTTGTGCTCTATGTTGGCAATTATTTTAGGATTATGTCGTATAGTATATATTTTTCTTGGTGCGTTGAATATTGTTTGTGTTTTATTTTTCTTTGGTATTTTACCTATCATGTCCGTAGTTCCCTTGATGTAAGGAAGGTGTACTCTGACAATTGGTTTCTCTTCGTTTTCCTCAGTCTATGTTTTCGGTGGCTTGGATGCTGTTTTGATGTTGTTTTTTGAGTAACCATTTCAATCTTTCCCTTGTGGACGTTTTTCTATTTCTATAGCTACTCTTATTATTCGTTGCGTCTCTATGTTGGCGTTTTTTTTAGCACTTTCGAAGTGTATGGGATCTGACGTCTCTTATACGTGTTGAGATAGTAAATATGTGGCTTGGTTTTTGCTACGGCATTCCGATTTTCTTCTCTTCTGGCGTTTACTCTGCGGTTGGTCTGACCGATGTATGTTTTGTTGCGATCTACACAAGGTGTCTCGTACACACCTTGATTTTCAACGCTTTCTTAGTTTTAGGATTATGTAGTATAGTACATATCTTCCTTGAATATCGTTTGTATTTTATTTTTCTTTAGTGTGTTACTAGCCTTGTCCGTGGTTCCCTTGACGTATAGAAGGTGTACTCTGGCAATTGCTTTTTCTTCATTTTCCCCAGTTCCGTTTTTGTGTAACCATTTGTTAATAGCGTTGGTTTCAGTTGCTTAATTTCTTCTTTTGTTTATTTGTTCTAAGAATATGTTAAGTTTTTCTGCTCCATGTATCTATGTGACAAAAGTGTCGTCTACGTGTCTTAGCCAAAGTTCAGGTTTATATGTGACCGTTTTCAAAGCTCAAGTTTGTCTAAGTCTTGTAGAGATAGATTTACAATCACTGGATTCAGGTAAATCAAATAGGTATTCCTGAGGCAGTGCTCTGTTAAATTGATTATGTGATCTGGTGTATTAAAGTTCCGCTTAATTATGTTTAAGTGTTTCCTCCAGGGGCACGTTGGTAAACAGTGATACAACGTCAAGCTTATTAGTATTTTATCTCTTGTGGCCCTGTATTTCTTCAGCAAAAACCACAATAGTGCTCCAACCGACCAGTAGACGCAATGGTAGTCGTGGACATTGACGACTACAATGGATAAATAAAAAAAGCTGCTAAAGGATCTGGCCTATCAAGTCGGATCCTACGACTTACTTGGAAAAAACTACAAACATGAAGGTCAAGGCAACACACATCATCTAGAAATACAACACTATTCCACGGGAAAAATCATCCCGATGCACAAAATTTTATGGTTTACCGAAATATACAAGAACGGAGTTCCTTTGAGACTGACTGTTGGCAGTATTGTATCACCACTTCAACAACTAGCGAGGTACCTAGCAACTCAACTACAACCACACACCGAGAGAGCGGAATCCTACGTAAAGCATGCAAGCCATTTGATCGAGTTACTGAAGAAACGCAGGGTCACAAGGAGTACAATATTAGTGAGATTGGCGTGGTATCACTGTTTACCACCGTGCCTATAGAGGAGACACTAAACATCATTAAGAGGAACTTTAGCCCACCAGAGGACATAATTAATTTACCAAAACATTACCTCTGGAACACCTTCATCATTTACAATTCGGAACAGTACAAACAAATGGAAAGCGCACCAATGGGCTCACCAGTGATTGCAAGTATATTTCTGCAAAACTGATACTCCCTTGAAAACGGCGCATATAGAAGAGAAACTTGGAACAAGTAAAACAACGTACATGCTAATACAAAGTTCACGACGGAGATAGCAAAAGATAACCAATTACCATTCCTTCATGTACTAGTGTACGAAAAAGGACAATAGAGAACTAGAGCATACTGTGTATAGAAAAGCAACACTCATCGATAAATACCTACACGCCAACACAGCTCCCGCCAAGTCATAAAAACGTTGGTGACGAAATTGAGATTAGTAAACGCAAACAGAAATGGACAAACTGCGGAAATAAAGAAAAACCAATTGCCAGAGCACCCCTTCAAGGGAGCCACAGACAGGATAGGTAAAATATTAAAGAAAAATAAAATACAAACAATATTCAACGCATCAAGGAGGATATCTACTATACTACCTAATCCTAAAATAATCTCCAACATAGAGCACAAACAGCAACGAATAATAAGAGAAGGCATAGAAATAGATAAACGTCAATAAAACTTAAACACAAGGGACGACGCACAAAGATTGCCGTAAACATGGAAACTTATCTTAAAGGATAAAATAGTGACAAGGACAAAAACAGTGAAAGGTATACACAATGAACAAAAAAAATTGAAAGTGAAAGTGACAGTAAAAGTGAAAGTGAGTCAAGTGAAAACAGACCAATAAATCAAGAAAGACTTGGTAATGGCTAGTTGAATCTGGCCGAAACGTCTTCGATAACGTAGTGGTTCTTTTAAGAACCGAGCGAATGGAGAAACAACAGCGTTGTTCGAAATTTCATTCTGAATATTTTAAGCGTAACATTAGGTCCTAATCGTAATTTCTCATTTAAGAAAACGAAAATATCTGTACCCTTTATCATCAACAAATGTAGCAATTGCGATGAAATTTTTTATCACGAACAGTAAATTTAATTTCTAAACAATATGAACAAGAATACAAATAAGTAATAATAAATAAATAAAACAAGAAATTAAATTAAAAATATTCAGAATTAAATTCCGAACAACTTTTATTTGAAAAACACATAAGAGAGATAGGAAATACAATTTATGTAATAAATACATATTTATAGGTGTAAAGTCCGGTTCATGAAAGATGAGCGGTCTTAGGATTGTTATGATAATTTTAAAATCTCTTTGCATGGTTTATATTGTTGTGATGTACATTCCGAGAATTTAATTTGTGAAACTGTATATTTTTACATTGTAATACGAATTAAACAATACTAACAATCAGCAGGAAAACACATGTGATTAATAGCTAGTTTTTGTTTATTACAATAAAAATTATTTCATTTTCCATTATATTATTTCAAACTAGCACTGATGTAGTAGCGACATTATTATACGCGTAAATAAAATACCAAACTATTGCGGAAAATGGTATGGAACGCATATGGAATGTACAGAGAACGGCGCTGATCGGCTGCAATGCTCCCGTCTCTCTCACACGACGATTGCCGTTTAGTTGCCGTTTTCAACTGAGTAGTCGTTCAACCTTCCCATCCTATATCGTGGTTGAAGTCTAAGTTATAGCGCGCACAGATTGGATATTATATTACGAGATGCAACATGTAATTTTAGGATTTTCAAAATTTCAGTGAATGCGATTGGTCGTAACCCTTCGTTTTTTTATCAAGCTTCCAAACTGTAGCAAAGAGCGAGCGGCGGTTTAGTTTTAGAACGTTAAATAGCAATGGGTTCCCAGATTTCTGTTTCATATCCCGTACCTTGTGTGAGCCGATAACTAAAACATTGTTGCAGGGGTAGGCTATCCAAATTCTCAAGTACGGTTATTAATTAAGAATTATGTATACACATTAACTGAGCTATTGTGAGTAATTACCTACAAATCTGTTAAGCGCCTTTTTGAGTTTAAGGAAGGTATCATGCACGAAGGTATAAAAGAATGTAGTTTTTTCGTTGAAGGAAAACCCGGGTTGCGTATTTAAACTAGTTTGTCGGAACTGTGTTCATTTTAACTGTAAGGCATACATTGTCTTTGAGAAACTAGGGTAATTAGGGCTTGGTTTATTTCTTGTGTGCGATTTAAAACGATATAAATTGCTGAAATTATACTGTTTAAAATTTTAATTAAATCTGATTTATGAAATTTTTCGAAGCGTTTACTGTCTCGAGTTGTTATTCAGAAGCTGTACTATTTCTATTGAGAGCTTAAAGATTTTGTGATATCGTTAACAACGACGATTGCCTTGCTAAATTTAAATTATTTTATTATTAAATTTAAAATATTTTCACAATTTTAGAGCGTTCTAGCATACAAAGGTGGTTATTTTATTTCGATTAAGATAGAAATTAAGTGAATAGCTTGAAGCCACCCTTGTTACTATGCATGCTTCAGGATATAAGGAAGTGTAACAAAAAGTTCTGTAAATTAGCCAGGACTATTAATATTTACGAATTTTGTTGGTTCCTGTACTCTTCTTGGACATTTTTAAAGCGTGTATTATTTTTTATAAAACTCTTTGGTGCTTTATTGAAAATTACGAACAAGCGCAAAGTGCTTTTAACCTTTGGAGTTAATCTTACAATGCTCTTGTCACCATCCCGGTGAAGACCAATTTTATTAACGCTGCAATTATTTCTATTGCAACCCACGATTATCTCATTGAGCTTCTTTTCGGATTTATTGCTACAACCGTTAGTGCTCATTGATACGTGACAAATGTTTACATCAACTGTGTTGAATTGAGTTCTTCCGAAACGTAGCAATTGTCTTCACTTAATTCATACATGGGTGCAAAATAATGTACAATGTGTCCCATTTTCGATTATTTTTCGGGTATCTCACCTACGAGTAAAGATGCAGAGTTGTGGTTTTCACAATACCGTGCTACTTTTTTGTGAGAAGAACGCTGGTATAAACAGAACTGTCATAGCTCTCTACATTTCTGAGATACAGGGCGAAATTGAAAATATTTCATTTTTTATCTCCGTTATCCTTTAATGTATGGCAAAGGTAAAAATTGGTTCTTATACAGTTTCTTACGTACAATCTAGTGGCGTAGTCGTATTTTTGCTGTAAGCTGTCAATTTTTAGCTATAAATAAAACTTATGGTTTTTTTAACGGAACACCCTGTGCATTTTTCTTGTGTTCGATTGGAAACTCTGTAAGCTTTACAAAAATGTATAATACATGATGTGTATTTTAAATAATAAACCTAAAATCTACGATTTCACAAAATCTGCGTAATAACATAGTGTGTATTATATAGCATTAGAATTAGTAGGCCGTGATTATTGGAACAATTAAATGATCATTTGCTAAGCGCTTGTTAAGACCTGTCAGTTGTAAAATTTATATTCTCTGCGTAATATTGTATTCGTTACAATAGCTGAAAATGAAAATTATCAACATTTTTAAAAATATGACATGTTAGTCTGTTTTATAGAGAGCAATGGAAACTCGCGTGAGGCTTCCCAGATGTTTTTCAGCAGGTTTGTTTGAATACTTATTTATCTTGTGGCGTATGTGGGTTTATTTTTTATGTAAATATCATTTGGATTTGTAGATATCCAGAAAGCAGGCAACCTTGTCTTATGTTTTCTCGAATAAACAATTTTTTTTTGTAGAACAAAAAAGTATAATAAGCTAAATCGCGATCCGGATGAAGTCAACGTTTCAGCATTTATAGAGGCAACGGTACTCATGGACCAATTAGATGGCCCCCACGGTTACCTGACGTATCCATACTAGACTTTTTCTTATGAGGCTACTTGCATAATAAGGTTTATAATACCCGTCATCGGACAATAGGTGAACTACTTAATGCCAAGAATGCGGCGTTTCAAAACTTGCAAAGACGTTCCATAATTATTTTACATGCTTTAAACATTGCGTTCGGGAAAATGGCAACCATTTTGAGCAGTTCTTTTAAGGTTAAAATCTATTAAGGGGTTACTATCGAGTTAACATTATGTTAAGTTTTTCAGTTTTGTTCTGCCTTAAAATTGATTTGTTTGATTGTTTGTAACATCCTAATATAATTAACCCACGACCTAGTAATTCTAATGCTATATAATACACACTATGTTATTACGCAGATTTTGTGAAATAAAAGATTTTATGTTTATTATTTAAAATACACATCATGTATTATATATTTTTGTAAAGCTTACAAAATTTCCAATCAAGCGCAAGAAAAATATCCGTTAAAAAAACCATAAGTTTTATTTATAGCTAAAAATTGACCGCTTACAACAAAAATACGACTACGCCACTGGATTCTACGTAAAAAACTGCATAAGAACCAATTTTTACCTTTACCATACATTAAAGGATAACGGAGATATAAGGGGGGTCCCAAAATGCAATATTTTCAATTTCGCCATGTATGTCAGAAATGTAGCGGGCTATGAAAGTTTTGTTTATACCAGCGTTCTTCTCACAAAAAAGTAGCACGGTATTGTGAAAACCGTAACTCTGTATCTTTACTCGTAAGTAAGATACCCCGAAATATCATCGAAAATGGGATACACTGTACATAATTTGTAACTGAAAGATTTTTTTCTAGGTGATTACATTAATGCTTCTTTTTTTCTGTAAATTTTAGGACGTTTAACGTGATACCAATTTATCGCCAGTAATTTCCCTACAGCTTGGATTAGTGCCGCAATTTTTTTCGAGCACACGATTTTTCTTAAAGAATTCTTGTACGAAGAAATATTTCCGGTTATTAATTCAAGATCGTGGGGGATTCGGTAAGAAAATTTTTCACCAGAATAAATTTTGGTCATAGAGGATTGGAAATAAATGAAACTGAATTTGCGAAGTAGACTTTGTATTGTGTTAACTCTCAAAGTACAATTCGGAAAAGAAAATCAGGAAAAGATTGGACAAACAATTTTGTTTTTGGTACCCACAACATCGAAAGAAGCAAGCAAGTGTTTGGAAACCATTCTTAGCATTCCGTAATGAAAAATCATACAACGTCTAAGGCGAACCTATTTGTATTGACACTTAGCTTTTATATTAGAATATTTTACTTTTAATACAAAGAGAAGGGAAGGCGCAGATTACAATGAAAATGTTGCAAAGGTAATGTGAAACTTAACTGCCAAACAGTTGCAAGAAATGTACTTCATTAAATTTCACATCCAATTTGATCCGTTTTCTAACGTTGAATTTGCAACCACTAGAGCTGTAGGTGATGCAAAGTGTCGACAATTACAAACCGATCCTTCTAAAAGAAAATTGAGCGCTGCATCCCTATCTACTAAGGAATGTAGTAGAATTGTTGACATTTGCGACGAAGAGGCACGGAAGGTTTGCAACGAACATTTTTTTATATTGCATCTCAGGAATTAGCCTAGAGAAAAGGGGAGGGACGCAGCTAGTATATACTTTGTCAAAGAGAGGAACAAAACTGAAGTTGCAGGCCGCATTGACTTTAACCCCGTGTGCTCAAAAACTGCGCAAGGAGGATCAAGAAAACTGGCAGATAGCAAGTGGCGGATAACTAACTTTTCTAATTCTCAGGTTTGCCCGGTTCGGCTTTTCATTGACAGAAAAGAGAGGAAATCTAGTCACAACTAATTATTTTTAATAGCAAACCCAAATAGGGTTCATGTCAAAGGGTTGGTACAAAAATTGCCCTGTTGGAAAAAAACACAATTTCTGCGTGGCTCAAATCTGCTGCAACTAATGTCGGTATTGGTGCAAAAAGAGTTAAAATTACTAACCATTCTGCAAGGGCGAAGGCAGTTTCGAATTTGATAAAAGCAGGTGTCAGCGAACAGCAAATAATTAAGATCACAGGTCATAACAGTAGCCAGTCAATTAAACATTATTTATAAATGGCCATTGATCATCATAAAAATGTTATTGAAGCTATGAGAGACAACATTCCCAGTAACAGTTACAGTGCCCTTCCTGATTTCGAAAACCAAAAACAATCAACATCTGTTTCGAATCCACCAGTAGTTGTTTATAATAACTGTGTATTTAACGTAAATAATAATGATTGTAACAACAAAATGGTATATTTCATGAGAAGCACGAATTTAAGTTTAAAAAAACGAGTGGCGTAGCCACAGGTTTTTTAAAAAATGAGTGCTTCAAGGTCCAATGAAACTCGTTTTTTTAAGCTATTTTTTGTAATTTGTTTTTGAACAAAAAAATTTACTTTAGTTGATTTAGGGATTTTTGTGACGGTTGGTGATGTCTTAATTTTAAAACTGGAAATTTAATCTAATCGTCTTTGGTTTTATCCAAATTCTATCACAATACACGAAAATGGAAGATAATTAAGATAATCTTGCATGTACTCCCCTTAAAAAACGTAGCATTGCTTATAATACGGTCGCGAATTTGCTCACATCATAGCATGCAAGAATTTCAGGTCAAAGTTTGCCAACGTAAAAATTTTCGTAAAATGTTCCGTGAATTAATGGCTATAATGACATCGGAGACGATGACGTCGCGTTTCTTAATATGTCTATTAAAGAATCAAAATGGAAGCAAATTACAAAAATACAATTATAAAATTATACAGTTTTCCTTTTCAAATATGTTATTAAATATTTTCAAACATGTTTCTGTTTTCTTCTGTATTCCATATCTATACGAAAGTGCATATATTTTGATACTATTGTATATATTTTCCCTTAATTTTAGTTGTATGGATTAACCATACGCAAATTAGAAATTACCTAGAGTGTGATTCTTTAACAAACCTACGGTACTAAAATTAACGGAAGCTTGTTTGCAAAGATGTATTGTATTACCTGATAGAGTCATTCTTGTTTGATCTGAAGTCGTACTATATAACATAAAATGAATTCCTTGAATTTTAGTTTCATGAAATACCAACATAGATTAACAGTACTCGAGACTAAAAAATATATCTGAACATTACTAAAATACAGGGTGTCCCATCGGGAACCAAATCGATCGATTGTGGGAAAACTATACATAGTAAAATTTTGAAAATTTCGCAATATACTAATGTTCGTGGGGAGCATACGACTAAAATATTTTCTACTCCGAAAATTTGAAATTTGTAGTTTTCGAAATATTGCCAGTATAACGTTGGCTAAAACGGCGTTGAAAAACAATTGGAATCTGAAGATGTATGGAGCTGTCTGTATGACATCTGCCAGAGAGGCAGTGATGATATACTGGTCACATTACTATTTGAAACTCGTAAATCATAATCATACCGGACCTCTGAAATTATACAAAATTATTTAAACTGATTTATTATTTATGGACAATGTATTTAAGTTATATCAAGAACATGAGATACATTTACATTTCGATATCTGCCAAAAAAGGTCACTTACTTATTGAACTTCTGTTATAAAGTAAAATATCTTTCTGGAATTTTAGTTTTATAAAAAATTACAAGTGTATTTGTATTAGTCTAGTTCATTAAATTCAATTAAATTAAGGTTACTAAACTCAACGGAGCATTTAATTATTGAGAAATTAATGACAGAATATGCAAATAAGTGTTCTGCTTTGCGTTTGACAGGTCGTAGAATATTAGACGAAATTCTTTAACATACGTTCCCACAATGTACGTTAGTTAGTCAATGATAAAAACAGAATAAAAACTTAAAAAAATACAACTTATATGACGCTTCTAGATCATATTACAAAAATGTCATCGTAATCTGAAATGTTTGCCTTATTTACTTCAAAACAATCAGGGTCACACATCGCAATAAACTATGTTTAGAAGAATTCAAAAAGTTAGTCATTTACTCATATTTCAAAAGCTGTTTAACCACATTGTGTCCAAGTATTACATTTATTTGATTAAACGTAGACATGTAACACCTAGTCCCAGTTACCCACCGTTAAAAAAGGAAGATATACTAGAGGAATTTCGAAAAACTTTAACATACCTATTTTTAAAAGTTAGGCTTGGGCTGTGTATTTTTCAAATAACTGAAAAGTAGTAAGTTGGGCGTTGCACGGAAAGGTTTTTAGTGTAATGATGCTTAGTGTATCCAGGATGAAAAAGATTTCAGAAAATCTTCTTTGTTGCAATAGTAACGATTAGAAATAACTTCACTTGACTGGATAATGAATGTTGGTGTGAAATTTTCACTAAATATCTAGTCTTTCGTGCTTAGCAAAAACACCGTATCAGTAGAAAAGGAGGAGAATAGGACAATGACGTCATATCAAGGTGGGGCAAGGAGTGGAGGGCTAGGGCGGGGTCGGCTTCTTTTCGGGGGCCATTTTCAACCCCTTGATACAATTTTCAGCTCCTCGATGTCATTTTCACCCCTAATTAGAGCCATTTTGACAGTATTAAGAGCCTTTTTGTCAGTACACCTCTTGGGTTTAGGGATGTGGGGTGGTCACGTGACTGTTGTGGGTGTGGTGACGTGGGAAGGAGTGAGGTGGGCCAAAGTCCAATTATTTTAATTATGACTCATAATCTAATTCCGATGCCATTTTGTTTTTAATTATGGGTTTTAACCAAGTCCCTCCGCCATTTTGCTTTTAGTTATGAGTCATAATCAAATACGCCTCCATTTTGTTTTTAATTATGAGTCATAATCAAATCACTCCGCCATTTTGTTTTTAATTACGGCTTCTTTTCGAGGAACATTTTCAACCCTTTGTTAGATGTAATATGAACCATGGTGTGATTCAGAATCCTTATGATTATACCACATACCGTTTCAAATTCCCACAGCAGTTTCTTAATAAAAAGTTTATATAAAAGATGAAGTGTATTATCAAAATTGTAAATGTAGGCCTATTTGTATACCTTACGTAATTAGGTAATTAGGGGGTTTTTACCAGACCTGCTAGAGGTATTTGAATAGTAAAAGTTTGTTATTGTTTTATAAAAATTGGAAATGAAGGTTAACTTGTTCACCTTTCACGTAATTAGTGGGTTTTTCATAGCACGATAGAGATGTTTGAATAGTGCAAGGCTGTTATTGTTTTATCATAACATAATTGGGGACACACAGGAAATAATTCGTTATATTAATGATTGGAAAACCGTTAACTAATTTATTTCTATATTAGTTGCGATGTGAAAGTTGGCACAAAATTAAAACCTGTTTATGTATACGATTGATTGAGATTGTTTGATTAATTATTTGCGGCGTTACTTTTGGTTATGACTCATAATAATAACTGAAAACAAATGGCGGAGGAATTTGATTATGACTCAATTAAAAACAAGATGTACGCGTAATTTAATTGACTCATAGATAAATTATTGAACTTTGACCAACCCCTCTCCTATCCCCAACGGATAATGTGACCTTCCCACCCCTCACCCCACATAGGGCCCTAGAGCAAGACCAAGCGCCCTATACCTGTCTTGGAAGTTAGTGCTAGGGCACCTTATTAGAATACAATTCAAATTTCCCGCCAAAGTACTGATAATTAAAATAATTGGACTTTGACCCACCCCCACTCCTTCCCACGTGACCAACCCCACACGTCACGTGACCACTCCGCACCCCTAACCCCTGGTGACGTATTAAAAGAACTGCCGAAAAAAAGCCGACTCCACCATTATGACGTCATTGTCCTATTCTCCTACCTTTCTACTCGTATCTCTAGAAAAGTAATAAACAAACAGCTTTTTCTTTTTGTTGGTAGCCGTAGTAGTTTACACACTTTTGGTGCGATTTTGTATGAAGGTGCTATTTTCATGACAAATAGTGCGTTTCCCCTAAGCGGGCAATAATGACGAGTATCAAAGCTTGTTTGCGAAAAATGCAGTACTGCGTACTTACTAAGTACACCTCAACATTTTGTTAAATAGAAAATTTGGAGGAATGCAACTTAAACTGCCTTTTAAGCTATATTTTTTATTATGAATGCTTAATAATGGTATTCCAATGAACAAAGCAACATTACATTAAATATAATTTTTAACTTTGCCTTAACCATATCTGGTTGGTATGTTGCGCCAAAATTCTTGTCTATTCTTTGGGATCACCTCACTCAAATTTTCTAATATATTTTCTTTTTTCTGATGGAAATCCACGAGATCCACTTAATCGTTCTGAAGAAAGTCTAAGCAATTATTTGGTTCGAATTTAGAATAGGACACTTTAAAAAGAAGATGAAGTTTTCCTCAGCGAGCAGTTAATTACACAATGCATTTTAGATAAATGCTATTAATCTGTTGTTTGAGGTTTTGTTGAGAGATACATGATTTCCAACTGTAAAAATCTGCAAATCGCGTGGTTTTTACATCGAAGACGTCTTTATTTGCTTGTGCTACAGCATCTACAAAGTCTGGAAAGTCATAAGTCTTTCCTTGCCATTTTAAAGATAGCTGCACCGGATGATGGATGCTCTATATGTATTTCCTGGTTCAAAATAGTTTGTGACCAATTCTTCAGCAACTTAAAAAGCACCCATTTTTGTTATGGCTTGAACAATTATCAGACCAGATGGTTATCGTTGTTAAGTCTTTGTTTTTTCAAAAAAGCATAGAATGCACTTGTGATATCCTCTTAGTCTCTTCGTGCCAAAGAACTGAAAACGGTTTTACCCCGTTTTTCCCCAAAAGGTGCAAAGCTCTCATTGGAAACTGAAATCATTTTTGTAAATAATAGTAGATTATTAGGTTTTGCAGTCAAGGCGACAGTCGAGACTGCAAAATTGAGCGAAATATTGAACAACTTACACGTCGAACGCAATATACTATTTTATCTTCAAGTCTCAATGTGATGACTGATGACAAGTGTGCGTCATTATGACTGATTGATTCTATCTGAAAATTTTTATCAAAATCACTTTGTCCTAGCCCCATTATTAGCTTCAACTTCAGTCTAATTAGGTTGAAATTAATAACGGCGCATAACGTTTGTGATTTCAAATACACAAATAATAGACAACTTAAGCTATTGACAGTAATAATGACAAGTTTATTAGTCTCTTGAAGATAAAACTTTTTTAAATGTTTCCAATTTTGGCAACATAATAACTTTTTCCAAATCGGCGGAGAAATAAGAATTACCTTTGTCATTTTCCTTTACTTGTTGTCGGTACAACTCACGTGCCTCTTTAGCCAAATCAATATGGGCCTTCCAAATCTGGTAAAATGTATATTTGCTTTCTTTTCTTGACTGCGATATATGTTATAAGATACCTTAATGTTCGGTAATTTTTCTAAAAAATCAGCATGCATGGATCTTATGGTAATATCACTGCGCAAGTGCAGAATATTCAGGGCATGCTCACGTCGACAATGTGAAATAACAGGGTTGTAAGACTCAATGTGTTCATCTATTTCAGTTTTTTTGATAAAATTTGATAAACGACGTGTTCCACGTTTGTCAGCTAAACGTGTTATGCTGCGTTTGGGGTTCTCAATAGTGCTTCGTAAACAAACCTATCGTTAGTTGGTTTGTACCCGTTTAGTTTAGTTTCTCCAAAGCTGTCTTTAAGGTTGTAATGAAAAACATTGTGTCTACCATAGGCTCCATCAACTCCTTCTGGTATTCTCCTTTTAATTTGCAAACGTTCACTGGAATTTAATATAAATGTTCTTCTTCTAGCATATGAAATTTCTCAGAACTGGTTATTTATTTCATTCCTTCGAATTTCAGAAACGAAGGATGCATATTTCATTTTACATTTATCACTATTGCATCCCAAAAACAGGATGTTTATTTTTAATCATCCCATCTCTATTTTTTCTTGTTGTCAAATTGTCTGTTATTTTTTTTCAGCTCTTATAAGGTCGGGTTCTTTAATAACCTAAAAATAAACAAATAGATACACAAACATATAGTTTCCTTCCGAGCCTGTTTGAATTCAACATTTATTTAATTATCTTTATTCTTGCTTAGGACGGTTTCCTGAAATAAAACATAAAAAACTAAGAAATGATTCTTTCTTTTTTAATTCTAGTCTATTTATAATATTTGCTCGCCTTCACCAACGTTTACGCGAATATGGTACACTTATAAAACGATCTGCTAACTTGGGCGCACTCGAGAAGCACGAGTCACCCGAAACAAGAAAAATTACCAACATTGTAAGCAACTTCTCCTATTTAAAATTTTAAAAGAGCAGCAATTGTATCCGTTTCATATCCAATGTGTACCGGCATTACTACCTCGAGATTTCTTACCGGGTCTAGTTTTTGACAATGGATTCTCAATGTAACCGCTCAAAATCCTAATTTTTTTAATTTTTCATAACAATTACATGTGGCCTTATAATAATAGAGGTGATGGTAAAAGTATAGAATATAAAAAGTGTTTTAAATAATATAGTAAATAAATAGAGAAATAAGTTCTCTAAAAACACAAATCGTTAAGCTAACTGGAGATACTAACCATTCACCACAAATAATGCCTTGACTCAAATCAGTAGATTAACGTAGGGTGGTTCATTCTTTTGATTTGCTTAATTACCCCAAATTCTGCTCGATTATTTCCACTTGACATAAATAATAAAAATTCTGCAATGTAACACTAATAAAAGGATCTCGGACGCCAAGTTATTTTTTAATTATGCTCGGAATAACTAAACCGAGGTTGTTTACAATAAAAATTCTATCAAAATGTGAAAAATAAAAAATATACAAATATGTTTATTAATACTTAGTGATAGGGTTAAATAAAATATATCTTAAAAATAGCCTTAAATTACTAAAAAAATCATTAAACATTAAATACCTGTTACAAAATATACATCTTCTAATACCCCTGGTATTATAAAAAGTAATGCAGAAATGCAAACCATGGTGACGTAATCCTTGTGTCAATGTTGCGTAATATATTGCAATAACAATGCTTTTATGTTGTCAACCCCACCCAAACTGGAATTTTACTTCTTGTAAATTTGTCTTCTTGAAATTGAATAATCCGTTTAATGCATTTTCTTGAAATTTTCAAATAAAAATTGCAATCATAAAATGAAATCGTACGCAACAGTAAAATTAAATGCGTACTTAAAATGTAATTAAAGTGTAAATCAAAGTAGAAATAAAAGAAAGGAAAGTAAAAGCAAAAGTGCCTGAAAAGAGCAAGTGTTTTAATTTTTAGTATAGTGCGTTAAAATATCTTATCATAAAATCAATGGCACTTTTCACTAAATTTAGGTGGAAACCCAAAAAAAAGCTTTCTGCTTTCCACAACATCAGGAAGTGAAAAAATGGACGCTTTGGAATATCTGGTGATGACGCGTTGCGCGAATAAAATGATCAGAAGAAAATTTAGAGTGGGAGTATTAACCATAAAGAAATATATACCCTTAAGAAGATATGCACTTAAGTTACACCAAAATGCAAATTAAGTTGCCTACCTCATAGCTACAAATCATTAATAAATAAATTTTTCTTATATTTACAACTGAATGAATGAAAGACCTAAATTACGGTATTTTTAATACAAGTCAAAATGGGTTGTTACAGGCTGATGAAAATCCACATGGAATCTTTCAAGCTCATTTTTTACATCAATTTTCAGTAAACTTGATGATCATTTAATTGGTCCATATTTCCACTCATTACGATTAATCGGCGAATCTTATCATCACTTCCTACAGGATAGTTACCTGCACTTCTTGAAGAAATTGCTCTTCACCTTACACAAAATTTATGGTATATGCACGATGGTGCCCTAGCCCATTTTAGCATTAATGTACGTCATCACTTAAATACTGTATATCCAAATCGTTGGATAGGTAGGCGAGGTACGCAACATTGGTCAGCTTGCTCTCCTGAATTCAATCCCTTAGATTTCTGCATTTCGGGTTTTATCAGGTCATTACTTTGCTACAATTCCGCCGAAAACTTAGGAATCGAATTACAGCCGGCTATGAGACAATCAACGAGGCGTAGCATGTGTCATTTTTTTTAAGGTCTATTTAAAATTATTTTTATTACTGTTGTTTTGTATTGTTTTGGTTTAATGTCATTGTATTAGACAATAGAACTTTTTTGAAATATTGACAGCAGTCTACCTAAGCCTTTTACAAATTTCGAGTCAATAGCTTTAATACTCTGAAATAATTAAAAAAAAAAAAATTAAAATTTAACACTTTGTATCTCGGATACGAAGCATATTTCGACCTACGTTTATAGGAACTGTTTTTCACAAAAAGTTCAGCAACCACTAAAATCTTTCGTACCTATTTACAAACACCGTGTCTATACCTCCAGTTTTGTTTGTATACCATCAGAATATATTATTTCCGACATATATTCTGTTTCACAATTATAGGCAAGGAGTGTGTGAATATATGCTTCAGTTTCTTCAGTAACCTAAAATTAAAAAAATATATATCGAAAGAAAAAATAGGCCATACTGTAAAATAACTTACCTGATGCAGGCCTATAATATCATCCCTATTTCATTAAAACTGTCTTGATTTACATTAACTGCTACTGCAGGAAAGTTTGTTGAATTATTACCTCTACGGCCTAAGCCACTGCTAGATGTACATATTATTTTCAATAATAGGAATCTCGTTTTCCGGAACGAACAGTAACTCACAAACTTTGTCTGCGCTTGGTTTGTAGCATTTTGACCTAATTTCAAAATTAATGTTTCTTTTCGACAAATTTGAAAAAAACACACTCCTAGCCCGTAGAAAAGTAACCAAACAAATTACTTCACTTCCTGTGTCGACAGACAAAACATATGACGCGTGCTTCTGCTTAAGAACGCAGTAACTCATGCGCGCTTAGTAAAAATTCGGTATCTGACATCCAGATACCGCGATTTTACTAAGAATGCACGAGCGACTGCGAATTTTTGGTAGATACGGCATTTTTCTAAGCACGGCAATAACTGTAATGTTGAAATTATATAGTATGTCAAACTTGCATTGTGAATTTCAATTTTACACATACCTGGTCATTAATCGTAAAATGGAATAAACTTAGATTTTTCAATAACACTAATTGCATTGTTTAATAAACCTTTAAATGATGAAAGGGGTGCTAAACATTTACAAAATTCAATTAAAATTTTGTGAATAATAGAAAGACCATATTGTAAAAAATATTAATTTTATTTATGATTATAAAACTATTAAGTCCAAAAAAAAAATTAGATAGTATTTAATCCAATAAAGCAAAAAATTAAACACGTAGCAGAATTTGAGGTTGCAGTACGAAAGTTCAGTGTGTAACAAGCGTTAATATGTAAATTTATCTTACACGTAATCAAAACACGCCTGTGTTTATAAACGATCCCCAATTATTCTAATTACACCATTAACTAAGCAATATCTTATAATTAATTTTCTCAACTGCAATATAAAGTGGCAGTTTAAGTTTCTTGCAGTTACTTCAAACTAATTATTTACAAAGAAATCGTGTAATACACCAACTATTTTATTTGTTACAAACGTACTTACTTTGCGCGTACAACGTCCGAAATTGATGACGCATTCCTATTTTCAGTTCAAAGTGAAAGGTAAATATATCAAAATCTATTAGGTGACAGAAAAAGATCGATGTTTGAGCCTTTTTTTATTAACAATCTTAAATCGATGCAACAGCAAAAGATTTAAAAATCAGTAAAGCACACAATTCATCTCATAATCTATGTATGGATACAACCATTTCAACATTTATGCATTCATTAGATACCGTTTGAAACTTTGAAAGGTATAAACTAATGGTTAAATTAGGGTAAGACTTAGACTTCACCACATGCATTTCAATTGTGCAAAAGGAAAATTACATTCTAAATATATTACACTATATGAAACACATTTTAGAATGTCAAATAGGGTAGAAGAACTTGATTATTTTTTTATATTATTTTGTCGTCGACTAGCCTTGGTTATTAATGTCAAAATTGTTTATCACTTTATGGCATGCGTGCTATAATGTTGTGCCATAAAGTCGTCTTGACGACGAAATACAAACAAAGAAATTGAACAAATTATTTATTTACCAGGCCAGTCAAATTAGGGTTGTTCAGGGGGTTACTTGGAAAAAAGTGTTGGAAAGCTAATTATTGTTTTGATGGGTTCATTTGACGTCAAATAGTATGCTAGGTTTGCACGGTCCCTCGACCACCGCTCGAGACAGGAAATCCGGACAACGGGAAGTTTTCAGACTCTTTTCAGTTTTTCGCCTATAGCTCCGATACGGTGCGTTCTAGCGAATATTTCAATATGATACAAATTAAAGAGCATTCAATTCTGCGTCGAATCAGTACCCCATTCATTCAATGAGGTTCAGTAGTATGGCTGAAATCGGCGGTCGAAAAATGGTGATTTTTATCAATTTTGCAAAAACGCATTATAGTGACTTTCAATCAACCGTCACAAGGAAAGATCATTCTAAATTAAAAAAACCTAAACTAAATAATAATTCGGAAATGTGGGCGGACGGGCGGGCGAGCGAGCGAGCGAGCGAGCGAGTGTGTGAGTGAGTGAGTGAGTGAGCGAGCGAGCGAGCGAGTGAGTGAGAGAGAGTTGGCTTTCCAGTAACGACCCAGCATTAATGACGTTTTTGATTTTAAATTAAATTGTGTGACATGTGGGAAAGATGCCTCAGGGCATGTACGGCAAAGCAACGCAAGGTGTGTCCATAATGTCGAAACTGTGGCCTTCAATAATTTTTTAATTACTGCAGCTGAACAGAGAGGTGACGTTGGCGTGCTTCGCCGCATTCGTATCGTAAATTATCTGGTGGCGGCAGAGGCGAGGTACCACCGGGCATGTGGCAGATCGTACGTCTCTAGACCGCCCTCTTCACGCCCCCTGCACCGCCCAGAAGATGAAACAGTAAACAGCTGCTTTGGCTACGTTTGTCAGTATTTGGAAGATAATGAGGATTATTGCCAATTCACACTGCAGGGAATTTGAACCATCAAAGTTCGCTTGTTAAAAAGATACGGCGATGAAATGATTGTGACCGAAGACAAAACTAAACTCCAGGTCATACGTTTCAGAAATACTGGTCACAAAGTTTTAAATGAAAAGTGGTACCAAGAATCTAGGATAATAGACGATCCTCAACGAGAACGCCTTCGGGTGGTTGAAGCTGTTGCCAATATAATACGAGAGGACATCCGATCCATGATCTACACTCTGCATTCTTACCCTAAACTAGATAATTTTTTGGATGATGTCGATGACGATGTTACGAAATCTCTTAAGCTTCTCATGCAAACTGTTGTGAAGCATAAGACACAGAGACGTACAGAACGAGTGAACACAAAAGTCAAAGCCATTTGCCACGCTGTAACAAGTGTCGCAAGACCACGATCATTTATTCCCCCATTCAAATTGGACTGGATGCTTTATTATATAAGAAATACGGGTCAAGAAATCTCATGGACGTTCTGTCAAGTCTAGGATATTGTTCTTCTTGCCATGACGTGACGCTGTTTAAAGCAGCATGTATCAAAGAGCCTTCTCACAACTTCCTGGCAGACTCTCATCCAATTCGTTTACGACAATGCAGATGTCAATGTAGACTCGATCGATGGATGCAACACCTTTCACGCTATGGGAGGCTGCCTAGGTGCAACTCCTCATACTTCAATATATTTAGAATCGAGAATTGCCAAGTTGACGAAGATGCCAAAATCCCATACTATTGCTGAGATGCCAAAATCCCAGACTATTGCTGAGATGGAAAGCATACCATTAGTACCTTACCACAAGACAACGACAAATGAGGTGCTTAAGAAAATCACCATTTGTGACATTAACGAGAGACATCTCCCCGAACCTGTTCAAATAATACTTAGTGATTTCCTATGGGTGTATCTGTATGGCAAATGGAGTGATCGAGTGGACAATCCTGCATGGGATGGTTTCATGGAGAACTTCACTGCCGGTAAACCTTTCTGTAAATCTCGAGTGGTCTGTCTGCCCTTCCTGAATTCACCATTTTGCAAACACGATACGATATACTCTGTGTTGCTCTCAGCAGTTGAAAAGTGCAAATCGGCTGGTCAAGACTGCTGTTTTGTTAGTTTTGATCAGCCGTTATATTATAAAGCTTGGGACATAGTAATTTCCAGTGGATCTAATTCTACGATAAGTTCAGTTATAGTGCGACTGGGTGGTTTCCATACGTTAATGTCCTTCATAGGGACAATAGGTTATATAATGGATGGTAGTGGTCGACAAGATTTGTTTAGTATTATATATGCTGCTGCATCAACGGACAAAATAATGACTGGGAATGCCTATTCCAGAGCCGTAAGAGCACAAATATTGGACCGTTTTCCTTTGGCAAAAGTTGTGATGTCCATGCTAGCCATAACAGATTGATAACATAGGTGAATCCAGCTTAGATATTGAAGCACCTTTCATACGAAATGCAATGAACAAGTTCTCTGACAAACTGCTTGAACTAGAACTCAACTGTTAAACTTTAGGTGCAGTATTTCCGCATATTGACAAGACTAAAACGCTTCATACAAGCTGAAAGATGTGGTGACTGGCATGTCCAACTACAAAGTGTGCAACAAATGTTACCTTATTTTCATGCCAGTGGACATTACTTATATGCGAAGTCGGCACAACTTTACTTACAAGACATGACAGAACTGAAAAGTAATCTCAGTCGGAAGTATTATAATACTTTTGTTGTGGAAGGATTTTTTACAGTCCGAGGATCCGATAGCGTGCTAGTTAAATGGATCTCATCTATGCCCGCTATGATGGAAGTGTCTCTCTAAATCGAAGAATTTTGTGGAGTAACTTTTGCAACAACAGAGCAACATGTCTATGCAAGGGTGTCACGCATTCGTGGAGACAATTCAGATGTATTAAAGTTCGTGAAGTGGTTTTCATCGCACAATCCCTTCCCTGTTGCTGAAGCCATAATGTCGATCAGCAATGGAGTAGAAGGGATTGGACCAAGACCTGAGAAATTTCTGGAATTTGAACTGGCACAATTCCCACTTTCACTTTTTGAAGCAGGAAGAACGCAGAAAATGAAAAAATCTGTTTTTTACGAATTATTTTTCCCACTGACCACTGAAGATGAGGAACAACAGCAGTTGTTGATGAAACCCGTGTTTGTGATTGACGGTACGGTGGTTTTCTGCTGCACAGAGTAGTCTGGCAGTCCAAAGAAACGTTCTCAGGAATTCTTAGTAAATATTTCGATTACGTGAAACGGTATTACAACGAACCTGGGACCAGCATTGTGTTCGACGGTTACCCAGACCGTGCCACAATCAAGAACACTAAAAAAGCAGAGCGGCTTCGCCGGCAATCCAAAGTACTCGCACCAAACGTAGTATTTGATGAATCAGTGACTGTGACCACGTCAAAAAAGCATTTCTTGTCAAACGAACGTAACAAGTAACGTCTAATTACCATTGTCTATAAAAAGCTGGATGATGAAGGATTTGTTGTAAAAGTAGCAGAGGAAGAAGCTGGCAGACTCATTGTTACGACTGCAATTGATTTATTAATAAATTATTCATCGGTAATAATTGTTGGAGAGGACACTAACATGTTAGTACTACTTACAGCGTTAGCACCTGCCACCTCAAGGGTTGCATTATTGAATCCTGGGAAGGCTGCACAGGAAAACACTTTGTACTCTCCCAAACACTTCAAGTACTCGGACACTTCAAAATCAAACATCTTGTTCCTGCATTCCTTCAGTGGGTGTGATACCACATCATCATTTTACCGTCAGGGGAAAATGAAGTTTGTGAAAAGTTTAGAAAAGAACAAAGATTTGCAAGATGCTGCCATTATCTTCAAAAACAGCAATGCTTGTGCTGACGAGATAGACGCTGCTGGGCAAAAATTCCTTATAGCCATTTACGGTGACCCTCGAAGACACATCTCATTAGACGACATAAGGTACGACCTATTTGCCAAAGCAGTAATCAAGACGAACATGTAGCTAGCATTCCTCCCCACCCACTGCTTGCTCGTCAACATGCCCTCCGGACATACCACCAGGTCTAGACGCGGTTAGGCTACGCCAAACATCCTCTCCAGTGGGCATGGAAAACAACAAAGTACGGCCTACTACCAATACCCACCATCAAGGATCCAACACCTCCAGAAATACTTAAAAGCATGTCCTGTAAGTGCTGCAGTTGCCGGAAAACAGGAATGAAATGTTCGGCGATTTGCTTTGAATGTAAGGAACATTCATGCTCATACGCGCCTGATGATGGTTAAATCTCCCTGTCGTCGTTGACGAAGCTGACGTAGAGTTGTTCACTGAGGATCTGGATCAGTCAGGTATATATTACAATTGCTACTTTCATACCCTTTTTCCTTATGTAATGCCAAATCCACAGAATATTGGGTATATTACCTGATTAATTAATTTTCTTTTTTTCTATTCCAGATCATGGAGAAGACGATAGCACAATCCTTGAGAGAGTGCCAAACAATAACGATTCAGTTTTAATAGAGTTCTGGAGCAGACGAGGAGGACTACGGGCCCTTAACTTCAAAGCACGTGTGTAATAAGAATATTTCATGATTGTGGCGTAGGAAGAATACTTCATATAATATTATATACATTTATTATAGAGTATTAATAAACTTGATTATTTTATACTTGTTTTAATTAATTTAATTCGGCCTTTCTTGGGCACTCAACAGCATATGACAAGTTCCACAAGTTGAAAGTTTTTCGATGCGGATTTCTGCCATACTACTGGACTTTATTGAATGAATTGGATACTCGTTCAACCCAGAATTAAATGCTCTTTAATTTTTATCATATTGAAATATACGCTATAACGCACCGTTTCGAAGCTATTGGCAAAAACTGAAAAAAAGTCTAAAAATTATCCGTCTTGTAGACTTTTTGCCTCGAGCGGCGGTTGAGGGCCCGTGCAAACTTAGGGTACTTCTATTTGAGGTCAAATCGACCCGTCAAAACAATAATTAGCTTTCCAACACTTTTTTCCAAGTGACGCCACTAATTTGACTGGCCTATTATATTAATACTACGGTTAGGATATGATCTGTAATTAATGTAATATTAAAGAAATTATTGTTTACTGATGTTAATGTTAATGGTGCAATTGGAATTTCCGGTGCATGAAATTCCCCTAGATGCTTCAAAAAGGCAGTCGCTTGAACTGCTTGAAGATGTTGATATAGATATATTTCGGTTACTCATTTCTTGTACTCTACTAGATCCTAAGGTTTTGGCAATTTTCTTCTTGTTTTCGATGGAGTCTGCCACGTACCCTTCAGCAACAGCATCGTTGTTCCAATCCCCATGTCGTTTTAAAGTTTTAATGTGAGCTCCACTGTCTGTCAAGATTGTGGCAGAACTTATATGAATGAATGTCCAATGTATTAATCGGCATTGGGAATATTTAAATGAGGTCAATATAATTTACTCTACTGTCATCGTGTAATATGGTGAAAACCCTGGGTCTATGTGTTTTGGTGTCTCTAATATAAACTACAAAGACAGAACCTTCTTCTTTAATATCCCCAACACACAGATTGTACAATTCTATGCGTCTACAACCGCCAAATACAACAGATATTGCAACTATCTAAAATGGAATCATATTTATTAGGATTAATCTTAAAAGTAAAAATTTACCTTCATAAGTACGTATTTGTCGTTGGACGATTTAAGAAAAAATTCATCCTTTTTGAGACGTAAAATACATTTTAATTTGGAGTACAAGCACGGTAATGAAGACTAATAGAATAAATAATAACAATAACAAATGATATAATGAACTTATCTGATCAAGGAAATATGCAAGCAAAGCCTTCTCTGTAACAGTTTCCGTATTATTCTTGCGCATCTACTCAATAAATCTGTCGAACTCTTTCTTATAAATGATTTCGGACTTTTTACGTATAAGGCTTAACTCAGCTTCTTCTGTTTTTTTTAAGGATTTCTTTATACAAGTCTGAATCCATTTTTGCAAAATTTGTTTATTTACAAAAAATAAATGACACTTATAATGCAAAACTATTACAAGACCGCTCATGAACTCCTGTGAAATGACATTTTTTTTGTAACGATCTGAAATTATTATTTTATTTAATTTGTGCCTCAAAGTGGCAAGTTCGACGACGACATAGCATATGAAATTCTTTTATAATGCGGGATTAAGGCATTCGTTTCCATTATGGAAACTCCTGCCATAATCCCTTGCATTACAAACTAATTTCATAATGTACTATTATTCCATTTTGGAACTATAATCCTGTATAAGAACATAAATGCGGGCATAAATTGGCCTTTTTGGCATGGTCACTGCGTATATACACACCTTGTGCGGCTATTTAAGCGAATGCTGGAGTAGTATTTTCCCCCTCAGAACCCTAACTCCGTTACTTCCGATCCTATTCTGACCACACCCATCCTTAATCCCACCATGCATATGTACGTAATGTATATATGTATGCTGGGAATCCATGACTGCGGTTGAAGGCGCTTGGAAAGCTAAAACAGCCCCCTCCCCCCTTTGAGGAGGAAATGAAATACGTGACCTTTCCTTCCCTTCTGCAAGCACTTACTTTTAGAATACATAGTGTTAAAATAAAAAAAACGATTTTACACAATTTCAATTTTATTTCTCTAATTTGGTGAACAGATTTCTTTTAAATACACTCAAATTCTTGCGCAATATTTACTTTCGACATTTTCTCGATTGGTGTAGTTTAGAGGGATATCGCTCCTTCCCCACCTCCTCGTATTTTTTACGCAACTGGCTGAATTGCAATTTCTTGTTTATTTCCGTGTAAAAGACTTTGACTATGCTAAATTTCACGGTTTTGAGATACTTTAAGTGATACGTGCACTAATTTTATTTAAACTACGTATCTTAAAAATTAGGGCCATTCCTAAAAAATGTTTGGTCAGTTTGGTAGTCCGTAAAATATTGCACAAATTGTGTTTTTAACTGCAGAACAAAAATATTAAATAAGTAGTTTAATTAAAATTAGATTATTATACATAATTAAAATACTTAGTCTTTTGGGTTTTTTAATGGTGTATTTTTATATTCATATTTTACATAAACCTACACGTTTCGATAACAATTAGAGTTATCGTCCTCAGTACTGGTAATTCTTTAAGAATTGTTTAAAATTTATGAAAAACTATAATAACGCAAATATAAGCCGCTAGTAATATAATAATTTGATAAACGTATAAAGCCAACTATGGCATCTAATTTTATTAAAGAATGTCTAAATTCTTAATAAAATTAAATATTATTAAACTGCCTTAAGTATGACAAATTATAACACCCTCTAACAGTGAAAAATGTCATAATCAAAGAGCAAATTTAACAAAATTTAATCAAGAAGGTTGACATATTGATTAAAGATATAGTTAAATCTAACAAAGAAATAATTTTTGTTAATAATTACAATTGTATTTTACAGTGAAGACACAAAGCATATATAATTGGTAAATCGTTCACTTCGAAGTCCAGAAAAAACATAGGAAAAGACCTAGAAGTACCGAAAGCTAAAATTAAGACTTACCATTGTGCCTTTTGTAATCATAAGATACCAAAACCTATTTAAACTCAGACCTTTTTCTTGCCTATTAGTTATTAGGGTGTTTATATATCTCAATAGCTTAACATTGTAAACCAACATAATAATGAATTTGTCTTGACAACATTTCCATATTATCAAGCTGAATGTTACGGTTTAATTTATTTAAGGATGCTCAGATACCGCAGATTTCTCTGGTTGACCTAATCTACAAAATCTCATATGTTGTTTACAACTTGTATCAAAGCCACATTTTGTGGTTCCACAAAACAAAATAACTCCCGAACATGATAATAGGTTTAAGATATTTTTAGGTGACCTTAAATGTTCCTTAATTTTTCTTGTAGGTTTAAAAACAGTTAAATTGCCATGAATAATTAAGATTTCTTCAATTCTATCTTATAACATTCGTTATAAAAGGAAGAAAAGCAGTACCAACACTAACCACTAGTTTTTCTTTATTGTTATGGCTAGCAGGTGTGATTACATTATTAATATGTTTAAGTGAATATCCATTAGGTTGCAGTGCTCTTGTTAAATATTTATATTCACCGTTTAAGAATTCATAAATTCGTTTTGCGCCATCAACTAAAGATTTAATGATATCGCTTTTTGATGTGGATGGGGGTTTGATAATTTATGTAGATATCTATCAGTGAGTGTCGGCTTTCGGTAAATCCTTAAAAGATAGTGAATTATTAGTTTTAGATATTAGTATGTTAAGAAATAGCGAAGCTCCATTGGTTCCATTTCCATGTGAACTGGATCGTTCGATGAACACTATTTATAAAAATTAAAATTCATAGTGTTTTTTCTCCATATATGCCAAACTAAAGGGTTTTCAGGTGTATTTTGTAACACGAATGTTTCAAATTTTCCATGTAAAAATTAGCTATAACGGGGCTAAGACGGCTACGCATCGCTGCACCATCAAGCTGTTCATAGAATTTATTACTCCACTGAAAATAATTCGTTGTAAGGCAGTGTTAAACAAGAATTGTTACATCCTTTGGAAAAATATTATCAATATATTAATAGTTCTTCTAGAGGGACTTTTTTAAAAAAGTGAAACAACATCAAAACTGACCTTTGTACCACCCTCTTATTTACATTTATAAATTTCATTTATATTAAATAGAGATTAAATTGAGATAAAATTTATTCATTAACCTTTAAATGTATGGGAATAAATTTTCACATCTTATCTACACATAAAAGAGCAGAATTTGATCAATTTTTGAAACAGCAGTATAATAGACAACCCTATAATAATAAAAAAAACAGCTATAAACCTTTCTGATCATACTTTTTCAGATAATGCCATTGAAGCCCCTTCTAAGGGCGGAAATTTTGCGATAACACACAGAGTAATACCTTTTGAAGATATAATTTCCAATGTTGAGAATTCCATTTAAATCATTTCTTTTGATGTTGCGAATTATTTAAATATAAAACCGTTAACATATTACGTAAAGCAAAACCTCCAAAGAGCAACCTATCCTTTCGTGAGCGCCGTGCTTTATTTAATCTTGAAAGTAATGAAAATATATACAAATATATACGAGCGACTATAACATTAAAGTAGAACTAATGTCGGAACCACAGACTTATCGAGAACTATCAAGATCCTATAAAAGGTTTTTTTTTAAATTAAAGAACTTATTCAATTACCATCTATTGTTGACGAAATAAAAAAGAAATTAAAAATTAGAGCCTATTGCTAGTGCAATTGATTCCCCTGCGTACTATCTTGCAAAACATCTCACATTTGTATTACTACCTCAGATAAGTAAAACACCCCATTATATTAAAAACTCCGCTCACTTCATTGAAAAAATTCATAATTTCAAAATTGAACAGGGTGATACAATGATCAGTTGTGATGTTGTTTCACTTCCTACAAAAGTCCCTGCAACAGGCATTGTTGAATATACTCATCATATTTCTCCAAAGAGTAAAACATTCTTTTTCAACCCTGTCTTACAACGGCTTATTTTCAGTGGAATAATAAATTCTAAGAAGAGCTTGATGGTGAAGCAATGGGTAGCCCTCTTAACTCTGTTATAGCTAATTTTTACATGGAAATATTTGCATTACAAAATATACCTAAAAGAAGTTTAGTTTGGTATAGATATGTAGATGATACATTTTTTACTTAGAGACAGCACTACATGAATTTTTAATTGTTATAAATGGTTTTTATCCACACATCTAGTTTACCGTGGCGAGGGAAACTAATGGAACTTTAACATTTCTTGACACACTAATATCTAAAACTAATAATTCATTATCTTTTAAGGTTTACCGAAAGCCGACGCACACTGATAGATACCTTCATAAATTTTCAAACTGCCATCCACGTAAAAAATGGTGTAATTAAATCTTCAGTTGATCGAGCAAAACGAATCTGTGATCCTGAATTGTTAAAAGATGAATATAAATATTTAACAAGAACACTACAAGCTAATGGGTATTCACTTAAAGATAATAATGTCATTGGACCTACTAGACATAACCATAAAGAAGAACTAGTACTTAATGTTGGTGCTAATTTTCTTCCTTTTTTAACGAATGTTGCAAATTTGAAAAAATCCTAAATAATCATGGCATTAGAACTGTTTTTGAACCTACAAGAAAAATTAAGGAACGTTTAAGGTCACCTAAAAATGTTTCAAACCGATTATCATGTTCCGGAGTGTATACGTTATTTTGTTCTTGTCGAACCACAAATGTATCTCTGATATCAGACGTAGAGAACGTGTAAGATTTTGTAGATTAGGTTAACCAGAGAAATCTGCGATAGCTGAGCATGTCTTAAATAATTTAAATCATGACATTGAGTATGATAATATGGAAATGTTGTCAAGACAAACTCGTTCGTTTAGAACGTGAAGTTATCGAGATATATAAACATCTTAATAACTTAAATAGACAAGGAAAAGGTGTCCGTTTAAATAGTTTTTGGCACCTTATAATTAAGAAAGGCACAATAATACGTCTTGATTTTAGCTTTTGTATGTCCTAGGTTTTTTGCTGTGCTTTTTCCTAGACCTTGAAGCACGTGTTTTACCAATTATACCTTAAGTGATCACATCACTACAACAGTTTAACATATATAGTTAAAATTATCTATTTTTGAATGCTTTTATCAAATTCAAATTAAAGTTTTCACAACTTTACACTCAATTTGATTAAATTTTGTTAAATTTGCTCTTTGATTATGACGTTTTTACTGTTACCCTTCGACCGTGAGAGGGTGTTCTGAATTGTCATCTTCAAGGCAGTTTAATAATATTTAATTTTATTAAAGATAGTTGGCTACTGAGGACAATAACTGTAATTGTTATGGAAACGTATAGATTTATATAAAATATAAATATAAAAAATACACCATTAAAAAACCTAAGTATTTTATTTAGTTTAGGTTTGTTTTGAGATAAAATTATAGCAAAAAGGGTTAAATTGAACATGGTCAAATGTTAGGAATATACAGAAATAAACAAGGAATTGGACAAACAGAAAGTAACTGCCAATTCAACCATTGTTGTAAAAATTGGGGAACGAAGGAACGGCATTCCCATGTACAAAACCAATAGAAAAAAAGGTGAAAATAAATTTTGCGCCAGAAATTGAGCGTTCTTAAAATAGATCTGTTCACCAAATTAATGAAACGAAATTGAAGTCGTTTAAGATCAATTTAAAAAAAAAACGGTTTTTATTTTTAAACTTTGACATCTTGTAATAAAATTTTTGGGATAATGGTGTAAAAATCTAAACGTTTGATAATAAGTTATCTTCGTCAGTAAGTTAGTTAAAAAATTGTTAAAGATGTAGTAAACAATTTTGTCAAATTTGAAAATTCAAACATGAAACTGTAAGTGTTATCGAAACGTTTAGATTTAAATCAATAAAAAAAAAGATAGTTTTTATATTTTAAAAAATCATTTTCATATTTGACATCTTGTGTTTCGAAACTAAGCGCTTATATATTTATATCATTATATCTCATTTTACTTATTTCATCTATTAGTCGAATTTAACAGCACCCTGTATATATTCAACCGTGACAATGTTCGGCACTTGAAGCTTAAAGGTATCACATTGGGATAAAATATTGTTGATACAGCAAACAAAAACAAATTTTGATTGTGTATGTCTATCTGTGAGTGTCTGTATATCTGTGTATTCGTGCGTGTGTTTTTGAATAACTACTGACGTGCGTACGTCCGGGTGTAGAATGTATGTTAGTTCCAAAAAAACAACAAATTTTGGTTTTATTAAATAGGTTTGAAACAGCTGTATATTTTAAAGAAATATAAATCTCACAATGTAAGATGGAGGCAAAAATGAAGAGAATAAGGAACGACATTAACGAAATGAAAGAAGAAATGGCAGAAAGGGAAAAGGAATAGAAGAGAGACAAGGCAGAATTGATAAAGAGGACAGAAACACTAGAAAGAAAAACGGGCGACAAAGAGAGGAGGAAAAGGAATAACAATATCGTAAAGGGTTGGAGAAGCAAGGAACCACAAAAAGAGTTCCAAATGATGATGAAAAGAAACTAAATGTAAAAGTAGAATTTAAAAAGTGACAGTGACAAACAGGAAGAGGGAAAATGAGATGGTGGTGGCGGAAATGGAGATTTGGGAGGGGAAGCAGAAGGTTATGGCAGAGAAGAGAAAACGGAGGGATATAAGAATTTACATAGACCACGACCTAACAAGGGAAGAAAGGAGAGCACAAAAAGGAATAATGAACAGAGCGGCTGAAGGAAGAGCGGAAGGAAGAAAAGTTTGGGTAGGATACAGAAAAAAGGATATAGATGGAGCAAGATATGTATGGAATGAGAGAACGAGGGAGTTATACAGAAAAGGGGAGAGAATAGGGGTAACCAAAGAACAAAGAGAAAAGAAAGACGGGGGAGAAGGGGAAAAAAAGGGCGACAAAACGGCAAAACGAATAAGGGAAAACAACAAACGGAACGAAAGGAAAGTAGGGAAATAATATAGGAAGAGGCGAATGAGCTAAAGGTACTGTTTTGGAATCTAGCGGGAATAAATAATAACGACCAAGAATGTTTGGAGTTAAATAGGAAGCAGTACGTGGTGGGATTGGAAGAGACATAAATACAGGAAAAAGAACGCGGGAAAGGTAGATGCCAGGGGAATTCTCATGGGTGTTACAGCATGCGGAAAGGGGCAACAGAAAAGTAAGGGCAAAGGGGGGTATAATAACGGGAATAAGAAGAGAATGATTGAAACAAAAAGAATAAGAGGAAGTGCAACAAATAAGAGGAATTGTAGAAAAATAATGGCGACATATAGTAGAAAGATGAAAAGACAAGAGATAACTTAGAAAAGATGATAGAATAGAGGGAGCAAGGAATGATAATCATATAAATGAACTTTAACGCGAGAAACTGCTGGAAGTGTGCAATGAAAGGGGTGGGAAATAATAAATGGGAATAGAGAAGAAAGATGGGGGAGTACACGTACATAGAAGGAAGGGGAGTATCAATAATAGACTATGAAATAACGAATGCAGATCCTGGGGAAAAAGGTGAAGGCATTAAGGGAAGGGGAGGGGGTCAAATTGGACCACCAACCTTGGAGCTGATAATGAAAGGGAGAGAAAGAGAAGAGATGGCAAAAGAAGAGGAATTTATAACCAAGAACGTTTGGACAGAAAAGAGTATGAAGAGGTGCAAAGAGAAAATGGAGAAAACAATATGGGAAGGTAAGAAAGTACCAGAAAGTGTGGAAGAAATGAGATAGTGGATGGAGGAAGCAACAAATAAAATCAAGTTTAAAAGATGTAATGAACCGGGATGGAAGAGGTGGTGGGACAAAACTGGAAAAGGAAGACTGGAAAAAAGGGAAGGTAGAAAAAGAAGAAAAAAAGAGGACAAGATGGACATAAACGGGAATACAAATAAACGATTGAGAGAGATATTTTAGGAACTTGCTGCAGGGGGAGCAAAAGCAAAAAGGAGAAGGAAGACACAGTAAGGAAGTTTATTAGATATACGAAAAAGCAGACGCAATAGAAGAAAAGGAGAGGAAGTAATAGAGGCAATAGAGAAGGTGAAAAAGGGTAAAGCGGCGGGGGAAGACGGGATACAAGGTGGGGAGTGGGTATATGGAGGAGAAACGGCTGCAAAAGGGATGGCGGAAATTATAAGCAAAATATGGAGAGGGGAAGGATTGCCGGAAAGGTGGATAGTGGGACATATATGTTCAGTACACAAAAAAGGAGACAGAAAACAAGTGGGAAATTATAGAGAAATGACATTGCTAAACATAGCCAACAAAATATACGCGACCGTGTTAGAAGAAAAGCGAAAGAAGGAAATAGAGCCATATCGACAGGCAGGATTCAGGAAAGAAAGAACGATAGATAACATAAACATACCTAAACACGTGGCAAGTAAGGAACTAGAAAATAAAAGGGGAAATGGTGGCGGTATTCGTAGACCTACTAGCGGCATTTGGTAGGGTGAACAGGCAAAAGCTATGGGAATGTATGAGAAAACGCTAAACGAAAGGCTGATAAAAAGGATGGAGGAAATTTATGAGGAAACCAGGAACAGAGTAAGAGTGAATAGGGAACTGAGCGAGTAATTTGTAACAAGGACGGAACTGGGGCATGGATGTCCATTGAGCCCAAGTCTGTTCGCTGTTTGCACAGGAGACCTGCAGGATGAAACTGTGGACGCTGGCATATTCAGACGACATAGTATCAATATCAAAGGAAAAAAAAGTAATGAAGAAGATGATAAAAACAGTTACTTGAAAAGAAAAGAACTGTGAGTAAATGTAAACAAAACGAAGGTAATGGTGTTGAGGAAAGGGGGTGGAAAAAGGAATGAGGAGTAGAAATGGAGGGAAATGGGATACTAGATGAGGCAAGACAACAAAGATGGGTAACCAAAAAGTTCGTGCGGATTTCGTATACAGCAGAGTGCCATAAATACATTTTTAATTTGTTGATTGATAGCACATGCCTGTTATCTGTACACCTTAGTACTAATTCTTCTTTTGTCGGGTACATATATATTTGGCGATAATTAATTAGTTCCGAATCTGAATTGTTGAAAATGGAAATGGATAAAACCTTAATTTGAGGTTGTTTAATCTATGGGTGCCAACTTCATACTAAAGCCGCAGTGGAGGCGAGAAAAATATGTACCACATTTTGAGATGACGCCGTAAGTGACCGAACAGCATAGAAGTGGTTCAAGATATTTTCTTTGGCAGATTTGAGCTTGACCGATGAAGCACGCTCTAGGAGACCGAAGATCATAAACAATGAGGATCTTCAACAGGTTTTGGAGACAAAGTCCAGTATAACGTGCCTAGAGCGGATATGAGTGATGAAACTATTCGTTTGCACCTGAATCAGCTCAGAAAAACGTGAAAGTTAAGCAAATGGGTGCCACATGAATTATCAAACGATAACAAATTAAGTCGTCTTACTGTTTGCACGGAAAACATTTTACGCAACAATAATGAACCATTTCTTGATCGGTTGTTAACCTGCGGTGAAAAGTGAATATTATACACCAATTCTAAGCGTTCGTATAATTGATTGTCCCCTACTAATTCGGTACCACGCACTCCTCAACAAGGTCCTATTGTGTCTTTGGTGGACAGCGACCTGAATAGTCCATTACGAATTTTTGGAACCGTCACTGCGAACCGCACCAGACCGCATTTCGCAAGATTGGCCCGGGAAAAAATGTCTGGGAAATACCTCACCCGCCATCTTCCCCTGACATTTCACCAAGTGACTGCCGGTTTGACAACTGTATGAGACATAGCCAGTTCACAACAAGACTTGATGTTATAAATGAAGTCCGTCAATTTTTTTATTCAAAATCCATAGAATTTTACAAGAGCGGCATACAAAAATTGGAGTTACGTTGGCAAAATGTCATTAATTGTGATGAGTAGTAATGTATTATTGTTTGTTAGTAAATATTTTTATTTTACCATAAAAAAACGCACGAACGAGTCAGAAAAGGAAACAAAACAATAGGGCAAGTGTGGAGTGTGGGAAAAAGGCTGTTTAGGATGAACTTAAAGAAAAGGAAACTATTGTGTGATAAACTAAGAAAAACTGTGGTGTTGTATGGGGCAGAAATGTGGAGGTGAAAAGAGTATGAAAAGGTGGTGAGGCTGCAAGAAAAATACAGGGAGATCCAGAAATCTATACAAAAATCCGCAAATTAACTATTTTAATTTATCCGTTTATGTTACAGAAAAATGATCCGATGTAGTTTAATAATTAATGTTTACCCCTTCTTTCATAATTCAGAAATCGTTTTAGATTTCGACGTAAAAACCCCACCAAAGCGTCACCTCCATTCTCTCGTTCAATCACGTTAAAGCTCGGACTATATAAGCGTCCTCAGGGCAGTTCGAACCTCGGTTACGAACGTAAGGCCCTATCTAGCGTAAGCACTTTGTGATTTTTATTACAATCGCTTAACATCACAAAAAAGAACTTAGCGTTTTCGCTCATCGTTCCGGCATCGTGATCTTCGCCGCTTCGGAGTTAGATCTGCCATTGCTTGCATACGGATAATAAAAAGAAGCAGTCATCAGTAGAGGAGCCACAGCCTAACCGCAAGCAGGAGCCGCCGGAATATAGCAGCAGCAGCGAAGAATTCCAGAAGCATCCAGGACACCGCCAACACAGGACCGACGTCGTAGATTACCGGTTAATAAAAAATAATTTTTAATTAATTTATTATTTGTTTTCCTCCTTTTCTATTTGGGTCTCCGATTTCCAAGTCTTTATTCCTCGGGGTGTGAAACTGCACCTCGGCGGAGACCCGGCCTTTCTCTAAACAATTTATAATTTTATTTATCCTATCTCACTTTAAACCTACTAACAACAACCGCGATGGTTAAACACGGTCGCCACCGTGCTACCCTAACGGTTGTGTCATCAACCCCCGACGCCGTCCGTCCACCCACACCACCACACACCTCACATACCACACAATCCTACGCACATACACTGGTTTCACCTCCACCTTCCTCACGTACACGCTCCCATTCAAACGCCTCATCCATTTCTACTTCATCCAGTCACTCCTACATTTCCACATGTTCCACTGCCTCCACACAAACCCGATAACACACTCACAATCCCGCACACACACACACACACACACAAACCCGCTCTGTTACCTACAACCGCTCAACAACCTGCACCCGCCGTGAGTCCTACACCTGTTAACCCCAATCCTTTACCCACCCGCTCACAATCCTCGAGATATTGCATGCGAAATATCGTAAAATCCAAGTCAGAAATCCCTTTCTAATTCCCTCAAACCCCTTAACCTTCCCTGGTTGAATATGACATTCAACCACAACCATACCAGTCTCTTAGAGACCTCCTCTCCATTGCCGGATAGTACGCAGCTTAGGCTGCGACACCATTTTCGGTGATCCCTCAGTAACCCTTTCCCAACTGTCCGGTCCCCGCCCTTACAACTCCAATCCTAGACCTCCCTCCTTTCCTGCGTGATTCGTCACGTAAATAAGGATATCCTAGTCGAAGAGATCCTGGGTGCGATCGATCTTCCGCATGTGACGAAGGCCGTTCGCATCACCTCTAAGGCGACGAACACCCTCATCCGGGTCATTACCTCTTCCCAAGCCTCCATTGAGTTCCCCCCTCGTACGCGGTGTCGTCATGTTCGGGCGACACTACCGTTGCGAACCTTCCATCATCCCGTAACCCCTCCCGAAGTACTGCTCCACCTGCACGCAGGTGAGACATACCTCTGAGGAGTGTCCTTCCCGTACCATCCGCTGTCAACTGTGGCGAATGTCACAGATCATCGTCATGCAATTCCGCCGCCAACCCCAAGTGTAACAACTGCGGGGAAGCGCATCCCACCTATTCCTTCCAATTCAGGAGGCGACGGGAACCTCCCAGTTCCCCGTCGATGATGGCATCCCTCGATCCTACCCTGTCTTCCGAAGAGTCCGACTCGGAAGACACAGCCCACCTCAAACCTTCTCCCGATACCCAATCCGTATCCATTAAGGATTTCTTGCAAGTCCTTACCCACGCCCTTACCAGTATGTTTCCTGACCGGCGAGATAGGGTTGTTCGGACCGTAGACTCGCTATCCCAATCCTTCTTCCAACGGAGGATCAGCATCTGCGCATCCGGTACGCGGATGAAGGTCGCCGTAATCCGCCAACCCACTCCTCAACACTCAATGTCAACACGTATCACTCATTCCTAAACAATAGCCACCATGGAACCGCCCTTTTAATTAAAAACTGCTTCCCATCCACTCCTTTTCAACTTCCTGCGCACCTATAGCATTTCGAATGCGTTGCTGTGGCGGTGCACTTTCCGACTCATATAATATTTATATCATATTATAACCCGCCAGGACACAATTCCCTATCCGATGCTCTTCTAATCTATGCCTCCCAACGCAGTAATCCTAGGTAATTTTAACGCTCGCCACACCCAATTTGGTGACACCGCAACGAATGGCAACGGTAACAGACTATCATCTGCTCTGTTGCAGTTGCCGCTCCTGCAAATCGCCAACACACAGCCAACCTACTTCGAGCACTTAGGTGCCTCAATAATAGACCACATGATAGTTTCCGAACCCATAGCTCACTATTTCGATCGTGCGTGCTTTTTAGGCACCACAATCACATCAGATCACATTCTCCTACTGGTCAAAACTTCATTTTGTCCAGCCCCCCTTCACCCCCTCAATACAGTCATTAAAGGTTTTTCAAAAGCAGACTGGAATGTGTTTTCCGAACACATCTCCAACAACCTTCCCACACCTAATCTTCAAACGATCCAAGACCTCCAGAGAGCCATTAGAGACCTAACATCCGTTATTGCGGAAGAGGTCGATAACTACGTCCCATTAAAAAACATCGACATTTCTCCAAAAACCGCTCTCACGGCACATTATGAACTAGATCAAAGAGAAAAGACGAATCTATCGTCAATTCTTGCGATCCAGGGGCCCGGCTCTCAAGACCGAATACAATCGCCTTAAAGCCTTAATCAGGCGAGAAGTCAATAAACACTCTGAAGACTCCTGGACCAAAGCCACCTCCCAGCTTGATTATAGAAATGGTAAACTCTTCTGGCAACAGTTTGGTAGACTGACCAGACGAAAAGTAAACCCCAAATCCCACCTAACCGACCTTCAGGGCAATCTAATCTCCTCCGACCAAGGAAAGGTCGATTTCTTTGATCGCCACCTCCAATTCATTTTCCGATCCCCAGATGATCCCCAATTTGATAACCAATTCAAGGCACTCCTTGAGAGTCGCCTTGAAGATTTCCGTACCCTTAACCTTCCCGAAACCCTACTCGATAACGAGAGTCCTTTTTACGCCCCTATCACGCCCTACCAGGTCAGCTCATATTTCGAAAAGGTAAAAATTCTGCCCCAGGTTATGACGGCCTAAACCGTAAAATTCTCCGGCACCTACCCGACCCAGCCCTCCGTTTACTTTCCACTATTTACAATAAATGCCTTACCCTATCGTATTTCCCGACGGACTGGAAATCGGCCTCCACCGTCATGATACCTAAACCCCACGCTGATCTTACCTCGCCCTCCTCTTAAAGGCCAATCTCCCTCCTGAGCTGCCTCGGAAAATGATTTGAGCAGATTGTAGCCAGGCGACTCAGGGACCACCTAGAATACAACAACAGCCAATTCGGCTTCCGTCCTAACCGAACGTGTCACGATCCCTTGTTGAAGTTGCTTACAAGACCACCAGGGCATTCAATCACAAGCAATGCAATCTAGCTGTGTTTCTGGACATTAAGCAAACATTTGACAGGGTCTGGCACGTCGATCTCCTGCAAAAGATCCGAAACCTTAACATACCCGACCCCTTCGCAAAACTCCTACCCTCGTACCTGCCCAATCGGTCAGTTCGGGTCAAAGTAGGGAAAACCTTCTCCGATCCTTTTCAACCAATAGCAGGCGTTCCGCAAGGCTCTGCCTTAGCCCCTATCCTTTACATCATCTTTGCATCCGACATTCCCAAAGTTATCCAACCCGGAGTAGTCGTTGCGCAGTTCGCCTTTTGGGCGGTTAATCGGAACAGCGAAAGGGCCTCCCGCCTCATATCCAAAACCCTACGGAACTTCTCTAACTGGGCGAACCAGTGGAGAGTCTGCGTCAATTCCATCAAAACCCAAACAATCCTTTTCCAACATCCTCATTACGCAGAGGATAAGTTCCCCAATCTTGCCTACAGAAACGTCTCCCTCACCCTTAACCAAGAAAGGCTCACACTCCTCTTCACTAGAATCCTAAATTGGCTCCCCGATGTAAAAAGAACACTAAACAGGATTAGAAACCGCGCAAACTTACTGGGCGCCCCTCGGGGTAGAACCAGAGGTTGTCACCCCAAAACACTTCTACACACATATAAAACATACATCCGCCCTGTTATGGATTTCCGAGCTCCTATATACACAAACATTAACCCCAATCACCCTTCCTCAATCGCCTCCTGTGAACGCCGAATTTTTAGACGGATACACAGATTATCCCTCAGATACCCTAATGATCTCACCCTGCACCACGTCAATATACCCCCAATCACAAACCGTATCCAAAAACTCCAGGAAAACTTCGCCTATAAAAGAATTTTCGGCAACACTATCTCAACCAAAGAAATCCTTACCACTCCCTACAACTACCGCTTTCACAAATTCCCTCGAAAAAAAACCCAAATTAAAATTCAAACATCCTCCCGCAACCCTCACACAACTCCTCGACGACCTACCCGAGGAGATAGAAGAATCCTTCGATAATACCCCATATACCCTCCCGTCTATTCGATGACGACCCAGCATGACACCGGCCAACGATCTAATTAATCACACTGCACACCACACCACACTAACCCACACGCACACTTAAACCCAACCACACTATTCAAAATTCAAATTCAAATAAATTTAAACACTTTTTTTTTTCTTTTTTATTACCAAAAATTACCACACCTCATGATTGTACAGAATACAAAAACGCAAAGTAGCGCAATACCAACAACAAGGGAATGACCAGGGCTGAAGAGGAGAAGGACCCCTGAACAGTCTACAATAAGATATATCTAAGCTAAAATAAACAATTACTTACCATAAGCATGAGCATACTAACAAAAAAACAAAAAAAAAACTTCTGCCCTGAAGTCTTCACCTATCTTGCTGTTTCCATCCTGAGGTCTTCAGCGACCTACTTAGCAGCCGAATTTATTTTACTTCTACTTGCCGACCCATTCTTGGGTAAGTTTTCTATCATATGTTTCCGACCAGTTTCCCGTTATAGAGATTTAGTTTCTGTAGATTATAAACACCGCAATAGCTGTACACTCACACTTACCTGGAGCGTAATCCCGCGTAAACAACCTATCCTATTACACAAAATCCTCCTCTTTGCGAAGGAGATGAGAGATTAAGAAGGAAGGAGTGAGAGTGAGAGAGGTATAATAAAAAGGGACAGGAATATGCAAAAGCAGGAAAGATGGAGAAAGGTGGAAGACGGAAAATATAATGGAAGCTATAGGAACATTAAGCGAGAAGGGATACCGGTATATTTAAAAGAGAAGGAGGAGGGAAAGAAAGAAAATGATAGCGAGATTCAGATGTGGAAATGAAAAGAGGGGAAACAAATATTGGACAGGGGACGAAGATAGAAAATATAGGTTGTGCGGGGAAGAGACAGAGACGGTGAAACATATGCTGAAAGAATACAGAGAGTTAAAGGTAGACGAAACATGGAAAAGGAGAAAACAGGTAAGGGGAGAGGGAACAAAAGGGAAGAAGACAGTGTAGATTAAGTTAGGAAAGGTGGTAAATAAATGTAAATAGTACATGAAAATATGAAGAAATTAAACAAGAATGCTTTGCAAGATTTCTATAAATGAGCAAATACTTTTCGCATATTTTTAGGGTTTATTGAAAAATTAAGAGTTTTATTTAATATTTCTCTAGTATTTGTGTTAACAATTACGATTTACTGTCAATAGATAGATACTGAAACCGTTGCCTTATAATATTTGTTTACTTTCTAATTAAACTTTTTTTAACTTACGTAGGTATTATTAAAAATTCTGTATTAACTTTTAATATTGGTAAAGCAAAAAATATTCAAGGCGTATAACGAAGAACGCAATTATTAAATATTTTGTATACAAAGTTTACCTTTATTTTTCATGATGATGTATTAATTAAACCTACAAAACTGTAAGCAGATAATGGACTTAACATAGCATATTTAACTCCCTTTGTTTCCTTTATTCCACTCACAAAACGTTAACTCTTTATTATACAACATACCGTAAAATATAATGAAAATTCGTTTTCAATGCTTAAACATAATTTTTTATCAAATTTTTAAGTACGAAATCTTTATTCATATTTCATTACATGAAATTTAATTAACGGGTGATTTTCTTTCAGTTATAACAATCTATCCTATTTATGGATACTGCGCTTAACAGAACTGTGAACTTAGATAAATCATTGTTTTTATTTCTAATTTTTTATAATGTTAGAGATTACTAGGCAGAACTACTTCAATGTCTACATGGATATAAATTTAAGAAAAAAAGTCGGGTGTTATTTATTTGTCATTCTATTTAAAGCAGGTCACCCTGTATGCTTTATTCATTACACGTTGAATAATACAATAGTTGCCCGGAAAATAAGTTTAATTTTATAGCTATGCAACAATCTCAACCTCATGCGTTAACATTTAATACAATTTACTTTGCAAAAATTTGGATGGCTTGATTTATAAAGCATCCTCATTCACAATGTTCTATACTTTTATTTAACCCAGTATTAATGGGTTAGTGATAAGAGTCTGTGGATGATTTTACCCAGATACGCCCAATCTTTGGTGATAATTTTTATTTAAAGGAAAGTTACATATCAATACAGAATAGTAACCTGATTTCTTCTTTTGAATAGTAAGATATAAGAATCTTATTGTATCTCTGTTTTTTACTTTTTTTATTATAAAATTGAATGCATTTTATTACAATGAACATCGTATAAGAATAACATGCTTTTAACAAAGGACAAAGTAACTAGATAGTAAAACAAGACAAATCCTGCAATACACTACCGGTATCGCGGCATCTTCTTTTGCCAGTGGGTCTCCTGATTTCAATTACTAATTGGACAAGCAGCATTTGCAAACATTGCGCTATGTATGTTTATGTCATCTGATTTCTACTGTTGATTTTTGCCGACTTTGTTTACAACCAGTATGTATTATTTTAATTTTAAAGAATTGAGTCAACTTTTCGGGAAATAATCGGAATAATAAAATATAAGGTAATGAAGCTTGAGTATGTAATCATACTATACTCTTACTATATTAATCCACTTTTAAGATTTGTAGTCACAGAAATTACTACACGGCTACACCAGTATGGAAATAAATTTCAATATATAATAATACTTCATACGCGAGTTCCGTAAGATTGCTACTTAAAAATCGAGATAGCATCGTCTGAAGAAAATACCACCTACATCGACCTCATTCACAGCGCAATCGTATCTCCAATCTTATCCACCAAAAAGTATTCAATAATGATTAATTTTTTATTGTTGTTGTTCTTAAGGCGTTAACTCTTGTCTCTTTCTTTTATTTAAGGATGAGTTAGTTAACTGTGCTTATTATATGTATCATATGCACATTGAACGGTTCGTTCACATTAAATGTATTTTAAAAACAGAATGTTTTATGAATAACAAATACAATTTAAAATGTATAGTATAACCAAAAAATGTGCCAAACCTAAAAGCACCATAATTCAACGAAAAATCCGTATTCATACAATTTGTTATCAATAGAGCAAAGGCCTCTGTATACCCCCCCCCCCCCCCGTGGGAATTACTGACTTACATATTTTTTTGTTGGTATTCCCATCTAATATAAGATGTTAGTTGTTGGCCCCTTGTCAATTACAGCATATCTAGGAAAAACCTAGAAAACCAGGAAAATACGGAAAAAATTACTTTTTACTAAAAAGTCTTTATTGTTTGCATCTAATATTCCCATTTAACTTTTATTAATATTTAATTTCTGTTCCAGGTAATTTTTAATTGGTATTGCCATCTAGTTTAACGTTTTAGTTTTTTTGCATACATATATCGGAAAAACCTGGAAAATCACGAAAATGCAGAAAAATTACTTTTTACAAAAAATCTTTATTCTTTTGTTTCAGGTAAGATGTAACCATGTGTGATCAAAATCCGGTAAGTTTGAAGCGATATGGAGCATCAGCAACATGTCAAGGGATGAGATGTATCATTCATTTTAATGAAAACAAATCAGACAATATTCTCCGATCTTTTTCCGCCAAATCATTTCAGAAAATTTGTGAGTGTGTTGAAGTGCGACTGAAGGAATTCGCTGAAAGTAACAGATTTGAAACTGTATGTAGAGAAGTGCCAGTTAGATCATGACAAATTATTATGTGAACTAAAAGATGTATCGGGTGGCCCACTAAGAACGGCGTCGGCCATATCTCAGGAATGGATTATAGCACAGGTCCGGGAAAAAAATTTTTATAACAAAAGTGGTCTTGCGAAACGCCTGGAAATTATTTTCAGAATTGTAGGTCCACCGCTAGAGGGCGTATTTGACAGTTAAAATTTTAAAAAGCATAATTTTTCAAAATTTACTTAATTAAGGGGCATATTAAATATTATAATCAGATTCCCCGACAAATTCTGCATATTTTTTATTTGACAAGTTTTAGTCTATCTCTTCAAATAAGGAGTGGGGGAGAGTGGGAACCTTGTTACGAAAAACGCCTTTAATTCAGGTTCTGCTTGACCGATTTTAATAAACTTGATGTTGTTTAAAAGAGCTTTTGTTAAACAATACAAAATTTGTAAATTTGAAGCAATCTGATTAATAACATGAATGCTAGAGGGCGCTGTTTAATATTTTTTTAATATTGTGTTTTCTCTTTACAATTTTAAATGGAAGCATACAAATTTCAGTACGTCTTTAAAAAAGTAGACTAAATTAATAATAAAACAGTGAAAACCGCAAGTCGATACCTTTTTCCTATTCTGAGATATCGTAAGAAACAGATAAATGGCGGGAATTGTTCTTCCAACGTCTAGTAGGCTAGTTCGCGTTAACGGAAATTATTAAATTTAGCCTGGATGAAAAGATCTTACATTGGTCTGCAGTAATTTAAACTGTTATCATACTAATGTTATGGTTGCCGCTAGATTACCTAAATGTAATGCTGTCGCTACTAACAATGAGAACAAATTATAAAATAATAATGTGATAAATCTAACAATTAAAACCTAAATAAATAACTACGTAATTAGTGTCGCCCTAGATGTTCGAAATGTCGTCCATCATTTTCAATGCATGAAATCAATCGCTGACGGGTGGAGAGAACAGCAGTTTCAATTTCTGCCCTTGAAATACTTCGTATTGTCTGTCGTATTCTTTCAATCATGTCAGCTCTTGTTGTGGCTATATCGGCATAAACGAGATCTTTTATTCGCCCCCACAAATAAAAATCTAAACAAGTTAGGTCTGGAGACCTTGGTGGCCAAATAAATAAACTTCCACGTCCTATCCACCTTTCAGGGTATGATTGATCTAAGAAATTCCTAACATCTCTAGAATAATGTGCCGGGCGCCCATCATGTTGCAAGAACATGTCACGACGAATGGCCAAGGGTACGTCTTCTAAAAGAAGTGGCAATTCGTTGCTTAAAAAATCTACATATCTTTCTCCATTAACAGTCTCATTAAAAAAAGTCCCAATTATTTCTCCACCTAGAATCCCGCACCACACATTTACAGACCAACGACCCTGATGTTGGACCTCCTGCATTCAGTGGGGATTCGTTTCAGACCAGTAGTGCATATTATGTCGATTTACACTACCATCACTATGAAAAGTAGCCTCATTTGTCCACATAATTCGTGAAAGTATTTCAGGATCGTCGTGTATCATATTTGAGAGCCAGTTGCACAAATCCAACTTGGTATCGAAATCTTGAGTATTCAAACTATGGTGTATAATATAGTATATACAGGGTTATTACAAATGATGTTCATGATTTCAAGTGCACATAAATCTAGTTTTATTTATTATACAAAAAAATAAAATGGTTACATTTTAAGAAAAACTTAAAAAGTTTCATCCCAGGTGCCAAGAATTATAAATGTTCCATATGGGAACCCCCTTGTGATACGACAGATGTTAAGCGTGTAATCAAGCTCTTTCCATACTTTGTTAAGAGTGTTCAGGTCGATTGTTTCGATAGCTCTGGTAATCCGTTGTTGGATCTCAGGTATGCTTTCTGGTGGTGTATACACTTTATGTTTGATGTATCCTCACAAGAAAAAATCACACAAGTGGGATGTGGCTTCATCACTACAGACTAAACATTTTACACAGTTTTAATTTTCCATCAATGCCTACATATTCTCACAAAAAGAAAGTCTTAGAACTTTGTCCTTTGGTTTTAATGCTTGAACAAGCTGAAGTTTGTAAGGCTTGAAATTTATACGTTTACGTAAATTTTTCCAAACTGTTGGCTGTGGTATATCAAACTGTTTGCTGCATTTAACAGTAGATTTCTGTGAACTACGCGTAAAACTTTCCCTTGCCTGCTCTACAGCGTAATTGCTTACTGACTGATTTCTTTTTACAAATGCACCAATCTCTTTTAAAATTCAAGTACTACTTGTGACTGCTAGGAGAATCTTCATTAAATTTGGTTCTAAAGTAACGTTGCACACTAATAACTGATTGGTTGATGTGAGAATCCAACACATCAAATGCTTTCTTGTCTTCAAATTCAGCCATTACACAATTGACTTTAACAAATAGCTGATACGTACTTAAATCAATGTAAACAACACTTTATGAGTTTTTCTTTCCAGTGGTACCAAATGAAATGGTCTTAAGACAGGTTAATCCAGTAATATTTATAATTGAAATCGGGAACATCATTTGTAATAACCCTGTATTATAAAGTAATCAGATCAATAAGACACATTGAAGTTCTTCGTTGTTAGTAAACGAAAAAGGACTTTAAATGCATTAACTCTCGTAATATTACTACGAATTTTTTTCGCCCGGCCTCTCATTATTTTTTATTATTGGTCCTTTTTACTTTGCTTTGCCTCACTTAATTATCATGTTGCTAGTTAAAATCTATTCACATAGCATAAGATAATTTCATTAAATAATTTAGTGTTTTATTGAAACTGGACATAAAATGGCGGCAAATACATTAGTCATGTTGTCACAAGTTAACTTTGATGTAATGACATTTTCGACATGATAAAAATGAGAAACATATAACGACAAACGAAAAAAATTAAAACATTTTTATCATTATAATACCGAATTAAACATGCATTAATAAATAAGTAGTCACCTGTGTTCTCTTAAAATATTTTGGACGGTGGTTCGACATATACCCAAGTCTGTAGCTATAGCTCTGGTGCTTGAATGAGGGTTAACATTTACATAAGCTAAAACGTCAATAACATTTTCTCTTTACTAATTTACTAATTTACTAATTTTGTTGTCACTAAATCGTAATTCATATTTTAAACTGTATTTGTTGTTGCTGGGCAAATATCGGTTTTTATTGATATTTTATGCTTTTGATTTACTAACACATCGCTTGAAAACAAATATAACATTCTTATATAATTAAAAAAGTGTTAGATTTATTACATTATTATTTTATAATTTGTTCTCATTGTTAGTAGCGACAGCACTACATTTAGGTAATCTAACGGCAACCATAACATTAGTATGATAACAGTTTAAATTACTGCAGACCAATGTAAGATCTTTTCATCCAGGCTAAATTTAATAATTTCCGTTAACGCGAACTAGCCTACTAGACGTTGGATGGACAATTCCCGCCATTTAACTGTTTCTTACGATATCTCAGAATAGGAAAAAGATATCGACTTGCGGTTTTCACTGTTTTATTACTAATTTAGTCTACTTTTTAAAGACCTACTTAAATTTGTATACTTCCATTTAAAATTGTAAAGAGAAAACACAACATTAAAAAATATTAAACAGCGCCCTCTAGCATTTATGTTATTAATCAAATTGCTTCAAATTTATAAATTTTCTATTGTTTAACAAAAGCTCTCTTAAACAACATCAATTTTATTAAAATCGGTCAAGCAGAACCTGAATTAAAGGTGTTTTTTCGTGACAAGGTTCCCACTCTCCCCCTCCCCTTATTTGAAGAGATAGACTAACACTTGTCAAATAAAATATATGCAGAATTTGTCGAGGAATCTGATTATAATATTTAATATCCCCCTTAATTGAGTAAATTTTGAAAAATTTAGCTTTTTCAAATTTTAACTGTCAAATACGCCCTCTAGCGGTGGACTTACAATTCTGAAAGTAATTTCCAGGGGTTTCTCGAGGCCACTTTTATAACTAAAATATTTTTTCCCGAACCTGTGCTATAATCCATTCCTGAGAATTTGCATATGAAAACTATAACACTGATAAAGTTAAATTTTTCTAGTAAAAATTAATAAACGATTTTGCAACATATATCATTTTTCAAAACTACAAGTGAGCTTGTATCTATCATGGATACAAGACTAGCCTAAAATCATTTTGAGGTTGCTTCATCCGATATGCAAAAAAATACAGATTTTTCAAGACATACGAAAGGTCACTTGCAATGCATTTTTAATAATTCTGCATCAGATAAACAAAGCTCATTCTCATATGTGAATTTCTTTTTAGAATAAGCGGAAAATCATGCAAGTTATGAATCAAATTAAACGCACAGTGAATTTATACGATAGTTTATGCTCTAGCATTACTAATGGTGAATGGAAAATGACAAAGCATTTGAATTTAGGATTGACTATAAGGCACCTTACAGGAAGTGAGAACTGGTAACTTTGATAAATAGATATCATTGCTGTCTTACTCACTATGATTGAGTTAGAACTGTTGTGCAACAAAATAAAGTGTAATGATAATTCTTCAAATATATCTACAACAGGTAAAATTTTGTCACACTTGCGTTGGGATAACTTGATTTAAATGAAGAAACTGTCAGGTGGAACAACTCATTTATCACATGCATTATGATTCAAAGAAGCACTGATCTGCAGACATTGATTACGGGACTGATTATCAGGAACTAAACAACGTTGTGTCAAATTCGCTGAGAGAGATCTTCAACATTGTGTAATAAAAAAGAATGGTGTGTAACGTTAATAAATTTCCAATAATAATATAAAATAATTAAAAATAATGAAGTTAATGAAATAATAAATCTCCAAAAATACTAACCTTACACCACTTATAATTGTGCCTTTGTCTCATGTCGGTAGATTCGTAGGGTTGGTTCACTAAAATGATTTGCTTAATTACCACTTACCAAAATAATAAAGAATTCAAAAATGAATGTAGTTAACTCGGGCGCCAAATTGTTTTTTTTTAAAATATCGGGACAATTAAACCGACTTGACAAAAATGTAAAAAATATAACAATATACAGATTATGTTTATTAAATATCAAATGTAATGATGGAATAATGGTCTTAAAATTATTCTTAAAATACTAAATAAAACACTACATAAATACCTTAGAAATTTTGTACACAAACTTTTCTTTTTGACAACCTCTGGTATTTAATTATGATTACGGAGAGGTTAACAAGATGAAGTCATTCTTACGTCATTATGGTGAAATCTTGACATAATGTTAACAGCCACACCCCAAACTGAATTTATCTTTATAAAAATCCGTACAAATTTCTTTTTAAAACTTTTAAATCCACTTTTAGGATTCAATTACGTTGTAAATTGAATTAATCATAAACGTATAATTGAACTAAAAATGGTATAAATACGTAAAAAAAGAACCCAAAGAAAACGGCCAAAAAGAACAAAATGCTTTAATTTTATGTAAATGTATTAAAAATATATCTCTTACCACCAAATTAATGGCGCTTTCTCATAAATTTAGATAAAATCAAAAAGAAGCATTCATGCTTGACATTAAACAGGAAGTGAAAATGAGATTTCAAGTAGATGATGCTGATCGCACAAGATATGATCAGAATACTTAACGCAGACGCATTATGTATCAGATAAGAACTGAGTAAAAATTGAAAGCAGGATTATAAATCTTTACGAAAGTATGCACTATGTAGACATGCAAATTAAGTTGCCTACCTCATACTAATATTGTAATATAATTAAAATTTTCTTGCATTTAGAACTAAATGAAGGAAAGATCCTAAATTGAGGTATATTTTATACAACACTAAAAAAGAGTTGTTACAATTGTGTCATTCAATAGCACATTGAGCCCAACGTTGATGTAACAATAACATCTTGTGTAAATAGAGGTATTGTTAGCAATGATACGAAATGTGATTTATGGGGGTCATTATGCAGAGTAACATACAACAAAACAAGTCAAGTACCCGAATGGACAGGGTGGGTTTTAAAAACTTCAAACTGGGAAGGTGAACACACAACTTCAACGGTAGGCTACATGACACCGATAACTTCGCCAATTACAGAATATTCCACTATTCAAGAAATAATGACGCAATCGCAGAAGGGTACAGAAAAAACAGATATACACATTTATCACACAAGATTTCGCGGCTGCCATCAAAGCATATGCTGTGCAATAGCATAGCAACAAATATCAAGATATCGTCATTAACATCCGTGTTTTTCATACCATCTGCTCTTATTTTGGATGCTTAGGTAAATTGAAGGGTGGCTCTGGCTTTGAAGATGTTTTAGTTGAATCAGGAATATGTGCAAGTGGTTCGATTGCGAAAGTTATGTCAGGAAAACATTACAACAGAGCTATGAGACTTCACCAAATAATGATGGAGGCACTACAAAGACTACTGCCTAAGGTGTTCATGAAAATGATTCCTGAAAAATATCCTGATACTGAAGGGGTAAAAGCAATTGAAACCCTGACAGAAAACCCTTCAGTCACTACCAAACTTTCTTGATTGAAGTTAGAGAAGGGAAATTAGGTAAAACAGCACAATTTTGGATTGGTTACGTGGACAAAGTGTCATTGCTTCTAAGGTTTCAGCGAACAACTAAAGAAAACAACTATGACTTACACTTGGCATCTTTAGAAGATATGATTCCCCTTTTCTTTTCATGTGACCATCACAATTATGACAGGTACCTCGTAGTCCATATACATCTGCTTAATGTAGATTGTTTGGGGAAAGCTGCCTACAATACTTGCATAGAAGAGATTTATTGCCAAAATACATTTCATGAACCTCTAAAGCGACAAAAGCTTGAAACTTTCAAGATTATTTAAGAGAAGATAATTGTTACGTCCTCACAAAACAAATTAATTGATATAACAGCAGAAAGAAATATTTTTGGTCGAGTTTTGCTTCTATCTCGGAAACATGAAATTAGTCTAGAGATGCTTTTGTCCTACCATTAGGTCCAGTACCATGAGCATTAGCAACTACCGATGGGTGTCCCACAAAAACGGATAATGCCAAACTTCTCCATGGTTTGGAGATCAAGGTTACTGTAGTCGAACCTCCTAAGGTTGAATAATGCATTTATGGCTTACTTTCAGGCTCTCACTAACATTCCAGAAACCTTTGGAGAGCTCGCCGAGATTATGTTAAACCGCTTCCAAAATGCAAAAGGATAGATTTTGTGACAATTACTTATTCAGATATATCTATTAAAAACATTGAGAGACTAAGAAGGGGTTGTGCAGGGACATTTTTAATAAAAGGACCTAAAACCAAGATCCCTCAGGTTTGGAAAAAATTTCTTAGTAATGATAAAAATAAGGAACAACTTGTCAACCTTCTACGTAATGAATGGTACCAAGACAAGTATACCCACTACTTTGTTGGTACAAACTTTTATTTATCACATAATGATCAGTGCACATTATTTACTAGCCAAGATGGTTTAATTGTGAAGTGTACTTTACAAGAAGAACTATGTTCCTCGCAAGAACAAGCAGATAGAAAGATTATATTACATTGTGTCCATGCTTCTCAATCGTGTCAAGGCAATTTTCCTATCAGAATTAAACTATAAACAAACGAAGGGTCGTTAATGTCACCCTCATTTCTCGGGATTTAGGTGTAGCAATTGCATGCATTATCTGGATGTGACACTACCAGTTCTTTTGTTCGTCGTGGAAAGTTGTCAGTGAAATTCAAGTTGGAAAAGTATCCAAAATTTGTACCTATTCTTAGATCATTAGGATCATCACTTACAATTGTAGACACCTTACTAACAGGCTTAGAGCTATTTGTCTGCTGCTGGTACAGTAACAAGGAATATACAGATATAAATAAGCTACGGTACGATTTGTTCACACAAAAATACTCGCTCATAATGACATGTATAAACACTGACAAATACACTAGGTGTGGATTTAAGTCTACTACTTCCTTGCAAAGTTTCACTTGAAAACCACATCAGTCGTGTCAACTACCAGTGCTATATATGGAACAATGGACACGTCACTAAACCCATAACACCAACTCCAGAGGGACATGGATGAAAGTTGGAGAACGGACAACTTAAGTTTGATTGGATTCATGGGTATCCGTTGCCATATGAACTAACCGACGTCTGCGTGTGCGCCTGCGTCTGCGTGTGCGTGTGCGTGTGCGTGTGCGTGTGCGTGCAGTGCGCGTGCGCGTGCGCGTGCGCATGCGCGTGTGCGTGCGCGTGTGCGTGCGCGTGTGCGTGCGGTGTGCGTGTGCGTTGCGTGTGCGTGTGCGTGTGCGTGTGCGTGTGCGTGTGCGTGTGTGTGCGTGTGCGTGTGCGTGTGCGTGTGTGTGCGTGTGCGTGTGCGTGTGTGTGTGTGTGTGTGTTTGTGTTTGAGTGTGCGTGCGAGCGAGTGTGTGTGTGTGGTGCGTGCGTGCCTGTGTGTGTGTGTGTATGTTGTGTATGTGTGTGGGTGTGGGTGTGTACGTGTGAATGTGGGTGTATGTGTGTGTGTGTGTGTGTGTGTGCGCGAGTGCGCGCGCGCGTGTGTGTCTGATTGTGTGTGCGTGCGTGTGTCTTTGGGAGGGTGCGTGAGTGCTTGCGTACGTGATTGCGTGTGTGTGGATGTGTGCATGAGTGGATGTATCTTTTTTTCATTTGTCCTGGAGCTGATTCAATCTTGAGAGAAATTCAGCGTCGGAGGGGGTTTATTAGGATCTGTTTGTGACTTTTCAATATTTCTGAAACAGCTGTATATTTAAAAAATATCAAAATACCAATTTATAAACCTTAACCACATAGATTAATTGTGTTCCATGCAATGTTTTCATACGACGCGTAATTTAACGGCAAAAACATTCCGAAAGTAGAATCTAAGTGTTAGCTCAATTTTTTTCAATATCGTAATAGGGATTAATTTTATAAAAAAATAATGACATATTTTTTAAAGAAAATTAAATTTTACGTAATTTTGTTTTATAAAATTTCTTAATATAAAGCGAAGTAAGTGTAATAATTAAATATGATTGAAAACGCTTAAACTGTATAATTGATATCGTTATAGAAGTGGCGGCTTTTGAATTTTTGTTTAAGTTAGGTTCTAGATGTCCATTAAGCTCTATCTGACATGAACTTTTAAACGTCTGTTTGACATACTACAAAGGAAGATGCATAATTTTATTATCCTAAAAGAATTGTTATTAAAATTATTTCATTTTTTTTCCATTTTGTAGATTGGAAGGTCGTGTATCGTTCCATACCAGATATTTGATAGCTGTTATTATTTGGCTTTGGCAGCATTTATTTCTTGTTGGTAACCATCCAGATAGCTGCCAGATGTAATAAATAGTAGACAGTTTGTGTTTTGGTTTTGTTTATTCCATATTCAGTGTTTACGTTTATGTGAGTTCTAAATGGGTGTTTTATTTTGTAATTATTTTTTACTAATTACTTTCCTACTACTTAAATGCCCAGAATAAGAGGATGCAATAAGCACAGATATAGAGACATCCAACACTGTAGAACTAGTGATAAGTGCTCGACAAAGTACACATAGGCCTAGTACCAGAAGGTACCCCAGTTTAAAGAAACTAAAAGACTCTAAGTGTCCTAAATTAAATAACAAGTGCAGTACAGGAATAAACTTTGTTGTAGACTTGGGGATGATATCAAACTTGGTGAAATCATTTTCTGCTTCTAAGCAATTTAAAAATTCTGAGCGTGTTGAGATTGAGTTAGGTGACAATTTTAAAATAGGATTGATACATCGCATACTAACTGCGTGTAGTGTTTGTGAGAAAGTAGATTCAGCAATGAGTTCTAAATTTAACAATCAAGTACGCCTCGACGATCTTAACATTAGATCTATGTATGTCCGGCGGTCAATTAGCAAGTGCTTGGAATCAGGTAACACGTTCTCGGCGGTGATGAACATCGCCAAGATCTGGCATGGAAATGCACGATGAAAAGCTACCACTGAAATTTGCGAAGCTTCCTTTTCCCATGCTGCTCAAAAAGCTATACAACACATCCAAGAACGCGTTGTAACTAGATTGAGACGACTAAAGAAAGACATGAAAGGTGTAAAATTAAAAGATGGTAAAGATTAGGAGGTAAAGGTTGACTGGCTAATGAAGAAATTGATGAACTGCAGCGCTACTATCGCCAAGTGATAAGAAATAACCTCACAAGTGTCGATGATATGAGAAAAGCAATATGGGCCACGATGAAAACCACAATACGATCTACGCCCTTCCGGAAATGAGTTATGGTGCAAATATAATAAGGCAACAGAAAACAAAACATAAGAATTCTCTACCATCGCAGTTAATGAGTGTAATAAAACCTGTTTATAAAATTTATCAGATCCGCAATTACTAAAGTGCTGTTTGCTCGGCAAAACACATAATCCCAATGAAAGCTTCAACAGTGTTATATGGAATAGGGTTCCTAAAACTACTTTTGAAGGCATTAAAACTCTTCAACTTGGTGTAACTGACTCACTAATTTTCTTGAATAGATCACTTAAAAGAAGAAAAGAAGATAGTGATTGTGAGGATTATGTTCCGGGGGGTTTTCGGTGCAGGTTTTATAGTTCTGACTTTTAACGGGCTTTCCGGACAGTTACTTTTTTTAATGTTTAGGTACCATTTTCTCCTAAACTACTAGGTCTAGGGACTTCAAATTTTATAATTATGTTTACGATTATTCGTTGAGTAAAATGATGCAATTTGTGTAACTATTAAGTATAATATAAAAAATTCTTAAAATACAAAATTTGTAATTTTTTTTTGTGACATGAAATGGAATGTTTTTTTTCTAAAAAGGTTTTTCTGCTAAATAAACTAAACTGCACGAATTCATTCAACAACATGTATACAACAACTGCAAAATTTTCATCATTATATGTTTAAAGGGTGAGAAAAGTGTATGAAAGGTTTTTCCTTTTAAAAAGCAATGCTCCCCTTAAGATTGACTTCTAGGAAGGGCAACGTAACTATTAAATCAAGGGTTTATTCCCTAATTTTAATGAAATTAAAAAAATAGCAGCAAATAGCAAATCAATATAATTAGTACACAATGTAGGCTCGTCGTCTAGAACTATAATATTTTTAATTTTATGAACACTCGTACAAAATAAAATAAGTAAATTACTGAAATGGTTATCCATTCTTTCATTTTTAAAAATTTTATGTCCAAACATACACTGATTTATACTGTGGTGCAATGAAATTAGTTTTGTTTTTTGTTTATAGATAAACAAATATTTTGCAAAATGATTCTATGTTCTTCAAGGAACTCCAAAGTATTGCAAAGTCTGTATTGTTGATTATAGAAACGCGTTAGAGAACATTTGTATAGCACGGAATGGCGACAAACCTCAGATGAATTATACTAATAAATAAATACTACAAGCAGTATAAAAATTGAACAACTTAATTAAATAAATTATAATTAAACCTAGATTAATTGTAATAATACCTGCACAATATTTAAATACACTCTTAGCGCTTCATATAACGCACCTAATAACGCGTTGGTAATTTTGAACTTCCTGCATTTATGGTAAAGTGTTTAAAGTGCATCATTAAAAACTTTAATTGATCATGTATACTGTAAAACTATAGACCATAGGAAGGAGTTCTATATAATTTAGCATACAACACATCTGCATAAATTAAATCCAGAAATTATGAAAGCGAACACGATTAAATTTGCCAATGTATTCAAAATATACAAAACGAATTAATGTTCGATGAGCAAGAGATAATTCATTGAAATTAAAGATTTGGTTATAGAAGTCACCTGCCGGAGGCACAAGCTGATCCGCCCCCCAGGTGCCCTAAGGTGCAACCAACCACCTGCCCAAAACATTTCTTAATTACCAATTAAATAGCCTGTCAACTTCTAAAATACTTATAGAAAAATATATACGAAAGAAAGGAAAAAATTTAATCTTTTTGTATATTATACGCCATTTATTAAAATAGCTTTGATTAATTAAATGTGTTAAGTATTTTAATCCACCTATTATTATATATTTTTTAAATAATCACTGAGATTCATTGGGGATTTTTATACGTAAAAATTGATGTTTATCTTTATAACTAACCATAATTTAATTCTATTAATTCCGAAAGGATGAAGATTCCTGCTTAATAATCTATTAAATGAGGCAAATGCTTTTGCAATATTGCGTCTTAATATAATTAATTGATTTAAACCATTCGTTTTGCACTACTTTTCAAAATATTTGCTTTTTATGCACATTTAATGATTGTTCATTAAAACAATTACGTAAGACAATTGTTGGCTTAATTAGTGGCAAACTGTAATGCTTTAAACAACAGATTACGCAGATTACAAAATCTAAGAAACAGAGGTAATTACGAAATTTTGTACACAAAGTAAAGATTAGTTGCAAGTAAGCTAAACCAGTTTTGATGTTACATATTCTCAAGAACCTACAAATATTATAACAGTTCGTAACGACGAATGACTACTACTACTAATACTTATCTTTGTGGGTTAAAATCATGTAGGTGAAGAGAGGGGGGCACACAGGGCCATTTAAGGCTTTTAAATTAAATAACAAAAAATAATAATTGAAAATGAGTAAAATTTGGCAAAGAGTTTACACCTTAAAGGTCAATGTATACAGAAACAACAAATTAGATGCATAACTCTACAGATTTATTGTTAGAAATTGTGATTAAAGAAATGTAATTTTGTAATAAAAAAACTAATTTGATGATTAAAGAAAAGTAATTTTGAATTATTCACAGTTTATACAAACAATATTATTATTATCCTCTTCAGCGCCGGCGCAAGCATCATGGACCCAATTTTTACATATTCCACACTGAATCCATCCTTCGTTAGACTTAGATTGGAAGAAGGTTTCTGTGCACTAAATGCATTGAGGATTGTTGTCTATAATATTTTCAAAATCACTGCTATCATTCGTAGACTCAATGTTTACTCTCTTATTTTTAATTTTGTTTTTGCCATGTCCCCCTTTATTTCTATTACTTTTTACTTTCACTTAAATTTTGCATACTTTTTTGGAGGATGCTAGTAATTCTTTACGTCATTTTTCTTCTTCTTCAGCATTTTATCAATTGTTAATGCTGAGTTTATTTTCATTTGGTGTTTTTTTGAGATCATTTAGGGATAGGTTTTGGTGAAATTTTATTTAAAACCTTATGCAGATTTTTATTGTCAATAATCATTACTTGGGAACTTGTTGAAGATTGAGGGTCAACGTATTTGATTGTGAAGCTATTATTGTAGTTTCTATATTCACTTCTTCACCTATCAAATTTCATAACTGACTGAGGTTCGGTTGACAAACTTGAACAAAATGAAGGGTTTGTCGAAGCAGCCGGTTGAGGTTCAGCAACTTCAGTCACTTGAGAAGGCCCGTCGTCTTCTTCAGATCAAATGGGACAATCCCGGTAACTTAAAACTCCTTAAAGTTTTCTCTAAAGTAGCAATCCTTGTAAAAGCTGTACCAAACATTTCTACAATATCATAGACTGTAATCCTTCGTTAACCATAGATCACACTCTCGGCATGCTGACTCTTTATTGTACTGTAAATACAACAATCCAACGGTTGAAGTCTATGGCTGTGTGTGGAGGCAACGAAACCATGACTATGTTATTTTCACGAGCGAAAGTAATGGCCTCTAGGGTTCTATGGCTTGCGTGGTTATCCAATATTAGACGAGCTTTCCTATTTTCGGTAGGCTTCGCAAACGTTATGAAATGTTCCATCCATCCACTACCGTTGGAGTATCAAACTGACCCTGCCGGACTACCTTTCATAATTGCTGGTGGCATGCGTTGTCTAGGGAAGAGAAAAAGAGGAGAAATATATTGTCCAGCTGCTGATATTGCGCAAGAACAGTTATGTTAAATTCACGCTCGGAACTCACTATTCGACCAACTGGTTTGCAATAATTTTTCTTGGCTTACAGATTGTATTTACCCCTGTCTCATTTGCATTAAATACTCTGGTTGCAAAGAGTATTTATCCATCACAGATTTTAATACGCCATAAATTTTTTTTACTTGAACTCTGTTAAAGGCAAATGCTCTAGCTACACTTGTAGGCTCCAGTTTTCTTGAAGATGCTTGTGGATTTTGCTTGCGAAAGTCATTTAACCAATCCTTTCCAGCAAGTCCTTTAGTTTTTTTAAAGTATGCGGAATTTCCATTTGTTCGGCAAGGTCAATGTTAACCTTCGTACATCGCGTGGAGTCAAATTATAAAATTTACTCTCTAAATCTAAAATATGAGCAACCAACAATTTTTCCTGATCTAGTGAAAAAACGGGTTTAATATTATCGTTACCACTCGCGACCGTGTTATTTTTAAGTCGTCGTAGCACGTTTTAGGGATTCCGAATCTTTTGGATGCAATTGTCGCTAACATTTCTTTAGATATTTTACAGCTGAAATTGGTTTTCCGTATCAATTTGGGACCAATTTGGATCTGGTTTTTCCTCTTTATAATTCCGCATCATCTACAATTGAGTCAAAATTTAATAAATAAAAATATCACAAAATCAAGAGAGGCGGTTTGGGGCACATAGGACTGGAGGTCATATGTGCCCCAAACTAACTGGACCTTGTACCCCAAAGGACAGTATTTAAGACATTGAACATGTGAATACTTGAAAACGAAGCATTAGGTTATAAACAAAGCTATTCTAATATGTTCAATAACAGAATCTATTTTGAAGAAAAGTAATCTTCATGTTTATTTGTTATAAACCTAATTAAAGGATTTTTTTACATATTTACCTTTAAAAACAATATTTTTGCACTTTTTATTTATTTAACAAAGGTACGCATGTCTGCTCAATTAACAATAGCATTTGTTCAGTGTTGCCACGTTATACGCAGATACATTTTGGTAGTTTTTATACGATTTAAAGCGTAAGTTCTCTCTGCCCAGCCTGTCCCGCTGTACTACACCTTCTCACTTAGGGATTGGCATCTCAATCGCAATCTTAAGTTGGCGTTTGCTACAAAATCGAAACGCGCAATAGCGAATTCCGTTATGCCGTGGCTTCCTCTGGTCAATGTATTGTTGATAGCAACAAATCTAACCTTACTTTAAACATAAGTCATAATTACAATGCCAACTACCATTATTCAAAATTTCGTCAAATTCTAGTTATGGCGAGAAATATGATACTCTCATTTAAAGTTTCTGTACATATTTATCTAATGGCATTTTTGTTTATTTCACGTCATTTAAAATATCTAAAGTTTCGGAAAAGTATAATGCAAAAGCAGTATGTGGTGCAATTGAACCGATTAGTCGGGGAATGTCTAAAAAATTTGCTGCTAATAGATTCAACGTTTCACGTTAGACCTTTGCAAAGGAGACTTTTCAAATAAATTCAAGAAGCGCATACATGAACGATCACCAGTTCTTTCACTATCTGAGGAAGAGTCTTTAATGAAATGGTTATTAGATGAGCACCGAAAAAGGTTTTCCACGGCAGAAGTGTCGGTGAAAAATCTTCTGGATAGTGTCGGTAAAGAATCAATTTTTAAGGTATCGTTAACACATTACATAAGACTTGATGATTTGTTAACGCCGCACATGGTTGAATGAAGTCAGAGGCCTTGTGAAAAGGGAGCAGTCTTTTCCGCAAAAAAATCATCAGGCGCGTCAACAGAAAGATTTACATACTCGTTTAAAAATTGCTGTCACTCTAGTATCCAAATGCGGCAATAATATTGAAACCGGCGAAGGTTTAGTGTTATAACCGATAAAAGGTGATAGCAAAAAATGTACTACAATGGCCACATGAAAATCCAGGGTAACAATTATAAAAATTCACATTTTTTCCAACAAAAAAGTTGTGGTTGAAATAAATGCGCCAACTGTTAAACAGGAGTTTTTTGTCTGGTTCCTTGAATCAAAACTCATTAAATCACAATAAAAATGAAATGAATGCAAAATTAAATTCTGATGGCACTGACACACTAGGGGAAATAGTTCTAATTCTCGGTACAGACAAGATGCTAACTAGAACATTAGACTGTACAGTACATGGTACCGTCTTGGCTCGGTGGTAAGGTCGTGGCTCTTACTCAGATAACCAAAAAGGACGCTCGGTAAAACTCAACAAAACCAAATCGTGAATAAAACTCTACTAAGGTGCTACCTGATTTTAAATTTCTAAAACAGTAACGTCATGAACTGGATCTGATCGTCCGCATAAGTAAGAATGCAGACTTCACTTAAAACTTAAAAACTCGACATACTTACACGTTTACCAAATGCTTCTCACATCCTGTGCGCAATCCATCATACCACTTACCTAAATTTTTAACTCGATTAGTAAATTTATAACGCTAAAATTTTCAAAATAGCTCACTTTCAACCTCTAAGTTTCCTCAGTAAAATCTTATTTATTACAAAACTCACTAAATGATCTGAAAATCTCGCAATAAAATCAGAAAACTGGTGATTACTAACTTTGCAGAATATTAACAGGCGTACTTTCCATATTTTAAGTCCTAATCATTATCATTATTAGAACTTACAAAACATTCCGTAAAAACTTAATTACCATAGTTGGTTGGATCATACTTTGATTAAATGAACTTATATCAAGATTCATCAAAATACGTTTTAAGTTAAAATCAAATCGAAATTGATTTATCTTAAAATATACTAGGACAACGTTAAAAATTTTGGATAATATTAAAACGCTAAAATTCTTTAGTTACATATATTTCAAATAAAAACAAATATAAGCAAATATTGAAAAATAAGCATTCGTGTCGATTTAGATCAATTATAAGTATGTATTCAACGTTAGACCCTTGTCAGTATTAGAACGAGCAAATAAAAATAGTAATAAGCTAATCTTACAGAATTGAATAAACCCGCGTTACACATCTTTCTCACCTTTCAATAAAAAAACTAAATCAAAATTGGTTCATCCGTTTGGGAGGTACTACGCCAGAGACATATATAGGAACACACGTTAAACTTAAAGCACCTCTTTTTTTTCGTCGAGCGTTAAAATATTTTATGGAATCAAATTCTTGAGCAGATACATAGTTACACAGAAACACAGATATACAGATGCACCGTTACACAGATACACAGATACACAGATACACAGATACACAGATACACAGATACACAGCTACACAGATACAATACAGATACACAGATACACAGATACACAGATACAGATACACAGATACACAGATACACAGATACACAGATACACAGATACACAGATACACAGATACAATACAGATACACAGATAACATACAGATACACATACAGATACACGGATACACGGATACACGGATACACGGATACACGGATACACGGATACACAGATACACGGATACGATAACAGATACACAGATACACAGATAACAGATACACAGATACACAGATACACAGATACACAGATACACAGATACACAGATACACAGATACACAGATACACAGATACACAGATACACAGATACACAGATACACAGATACACAGATACACAGATACACAGATACACAGATACACAGATACACAGATACACAGATACACAGATACACAGAATACACAGATACACAGATACACAGATACACAGATACACAGATACACAGATACAGATCACAGATACACAGATACACAGATACACAGATACACAGATACACAGATACAGATACAACAGATACACAGATACACAGATACACAGATACACAGATACACAGATACACAGATACACAGATACACAGATACACAGATACACAGATACACAGATACACAGATCACAGATACACAGATACACAGATACACAGATACACAGATACACAGATACATACAGATACACAGATACACAGATACACAGATACACAGATCACAGATACACAGATACACAGATACACAGATACACAGATACACAGATACACAGATACACAGATCAGATCACAGATACACAGATACACAGATACAGATACAGATACACAGATACACAGATACACAGATACACAGATACACAGATACACAGATACACAGATACACAGATACACAGATACACAGATACACAGATACACAGATACACAGATACACAGATACACAGATACACAGATACACAGATACACAGATACACAGATACACAGATACACAGATACACAGATACACAGATACACAGATACACAGATACACGATACGGATACACGATACGATACACGATACACAGATACACGGATACACAGATACACAGATAAACGATACACAGATACACAGATACAACAGATACACAGATACACAGATACACAGATACACAGTCACAGATACACAGATACACAGATACACAGATACAGATCACGATACACAGATACACAGATACAGATACACAGATACACAGATACACAGATACACAGATACACAGATACACAGTACACAGATACACAGATACACAGATACACAGATACACAGATACACAGATACACAGATACACAGATACACAGATACACAGATACACAGATACACAGATACACAGATACAGATACACAGATACACAGATACACAGATCACAGATACACAGATACACAGATACACAGATACACAGATACACAGATACACAGATACACAGATACACAGATACGATACACAGATCACAGATACGATACAGAATACACAGATACACAGATACACAGATACACAGATACACAGATACACAGATACACAGATACACAGATACAGATACACAGATACACAGATACACAGATACACAGATACACAAATGCACAGATGGACAGATACACAGATACACAGATACACAGATACACAGATACACAGATACACAGATACAGATACACAGATACACAGATACACAGATACACGATACACGATACACAGATACACGATACACAGATACACAGATACACGGATACACGATACACGGATACACAGATACGATACAGATACACAGATACACAGATACACAGATACACAGATACACAGATACACAGTACACAGGTACACAGGTACACAGATACAGATACACAGATACACAGATACACAGATACAGATACACAGGTACACAGATACACAGATACACAGATACACAGATACACAGATACACAGGTACACAGGTACACAGATACACAGATACACAGATGCACAGATGCACAGATACACAGATACACAGATACAGAGATACAGAGATACAGAGATACACAGATACACAGATACACAGATACACAGATACACAGATACACAGATACACAGTAGATACACAGATACACAGATACACAGATACACAGATACACAGATACACAGATACAGATACACAGATACACAGATACAGATACAGATACACAGATACACAGATACACAGATACAGATAACAGATACACAGATACACAGACACACAGATACACAGATACACAGATACACAGATACACAGATGCACAGATACAAAGATACATCGATACACAGTTGTTACATTTTTCCAAGATACTTTCAATATATGCGTAAGTAGAAAAGGAGCCTTTTTCCTGTAGGAATGATGAGTAAACTCTAAATACTTCTGACCTTCGTGGGGTAATCTTACTGAGCATTTATTTACTTGACAGTTTGTTGATTGTTTCAGTAATAGACTATTGGAGGAAAAATTATTTAAACATCTGTTACAAAGGAATTTTTTGTAACCTCGGTTAGAAAGTTGGGAGGACAACAACGCTGGCATGTTCTTGATCCATGCAAAATGATAAGATCCATTATTGTTCTTTGTCCCCTTTGTTGTGGAAAAAGCATCGTTGTGATTTTCGCTTATCATGAATGGCACTACATGCTTTCTTACAAACTAAAATTGACGTATTCCATTCACAACTTGCCCCCGTTATGTCAGTTCCCTAATTGCTGTCGAAGTAGCACCAAATAAGATTTTAAAAGGGCCAAATTGCTCTCTATTTTGAGGGGGATATATTAGTTCTAAATATTGAAATATGTCTAACTATTTCGGGCTCGTGCTTTAATAATGTTAATGTAGTTCGAGTCAACTCAACTAGGAAGCTGCTGAGGGCAGATAGTAATGAGGACATAGCTACCGTCAATGAAAATATCGAAATCAAGCGGAGTATACACAACCCCAGTATTTCACGTAGGAACAAAACGCGTAATCACCTTCAGCATCCACAAACAACGTCTATATATAGAGCAAGTACGCGACCTGCAACTAAGTAATGATCATTTTCATTTAGCCAGACGCTGCGTTGCATTTTTCTCAAGATATTAAGGAGCACACAACCCAAGTACTTCACGTGGGAATAAAACGCGTAATCACCTTCTGTATTAATAAATAACGTTTTATATAGACCAAGTACTCGACCTACAAGAAGTAACCATCATTCAACTAGCCAGACGCTACGTTACATTTTTACTAATTTTCTTGGAAAATACTTTCTTTCTCCACCACTCATACATGATGAAAATATAGCTAAAATGCTTCTGTTGGTTGTCACTTAACATCAGTACGCAGTGCGGTAACATGGCAACCCCCCGAAAACATAGTAAATTATCGCCGAACAAAAAAGCGTTGAGAATAAAAATTCTACAAAACATGAAGGTGTATGTATGTCTTCACCACATAGCGTCATCACAGTTATTTCGAATAATGAATCTAGACAGGAGGAAAAAATTAGGCGATTGTAATCCTTGTACCCTGTTTTGCAAGATTGTGTTTCTGCAATCTTTTATATAGTTTGTTAACGCGAATAATTTTTTTACAAAGCGACAGACGCACTAGATGCTTTGCTTTTGGACTTGGAGGGCGATAGACATAGATGTAGGTCGAAATGAGATGAAATGATAATGGGTATAAGTAAAGAGATGAAAAATCGTATCTAATCTCCATAATAGCGCGTGTAGAAGGAGGTACAATAAATGTACAAAAATTAGCTATTAAAATCGAATCGTCAGTAATCTTTGGTAACAATCGAGTTAAAATAAAGTAAATGTAGAATGATATGCAAGTGTGTAATGTATATTGGAGAGATGCAAACCTTTAACACAAATAGAACGGCAAATAGAAAAAAGGTGTGATGTAGAGGAAAAAATTAGAAGCTATAGACATGAAGTGTTACGATTACCACCGTATTATTGGGAATTTAATATGGGCTCATGCAAAAGCGCACTATGATAAACAATTGGAAGAGATGGGTATAAAAAGATGAGAATGTTATTGAAATGTGGAACGAAGCATTACAGCAATGTTACCAAACTGTTTGGTATAATTATGTGCGGCATACAGAACATACTATTCTGAAAGTTCCGATACAAATAGTGACTAAAAAAAGGATATAAGTTCACTTTATTCGTGGTTTCGCTCTAAAGGTATAAGCACACATACACGCACGCACGCACGCACGCACGCACGCACGCAAGCACGCACGCACACACGCACTCACTCACTCACTCACGCACGCACGCACGCACGCACCCACCCACTCAACCAACCAACCACCCACCCTAGAAAAATCGCATTTTATGAGAAAAAAACAATAATTGTAAGAATAATTTTTTTTACAATTCATTAACAGTAGGTACAATATTTCGAGAAAACTGAAAGTATACAAATACAAATAACTACTAATTGAATGAAAAACATTCTAATATATTTAAGTGAACGAAGCCCACGTAGAATACTTGCAGCATTTGTTTCTCATTCAATAAGTGGTAATTTGGAATTTATTACTTGCATTCTTTCCAAAATGTTATGCCTACTGTTAATAAATTGTTAATGATAATGATTCTTAAAAATAATGTTTTCTCTCATTGAATGCCATTTTTGTCGGAAACAATTGAGTTTAGAGCTATCAGCCAAGAGCACCTTTTTGGTGTAGAAGACATGGCCGGTTCTAAAGCGCTTCTTAGAATTGCATTTAATTCAGTGGCATAGAAATTAGGAGGATTGAAACCCTCAAAATACCCAAAATCCACGCCACTGAATTTTTAAAAACCTTCATTTTACAGCGAAAACAAGTGACTTAATGAGCACAAATTGTGTATAAGAGCTGAACATCATATCTCACGATTCTCGAGATATTGTCCAAAAACTGAAAAAAAATTTAACTTTGACCCTCTGTATATTGAAAACGGTACGTCTGAGCATATAAGTTCAGAAGAAAAAAAAGTCTCATTTTTTCATGTAGAATCACATCCTTCTCTAGGTACATACTATTTCCTACCATATATATATATATATATATATATATATATATATATATATATATATATATATATATATATATATATATATATATATAAATACTAATTAAGGTTGCAGTCAAAGTAGATAAGGCCAGATATGTTCCGGCAATGATACATAAGCACCCACATTTTTTAAATTGTTGACTAGTGGTGATGTGTTTGTTACGTGTTAAACGTTTTATTGTGTATATGTGTAACTTTAATTAATGACTCACGTTAGTTTGTCTTGATAAAGGAATAAATAATTCCGAAATCTCGACTCAGCAAAAAAGGGTTTTACTTTCCTGGCCTTATCTACTTTGACTGCAACTTCAATTAGTATTTATTTATCTAAATTAGTCAGTCAAGATTACCCGCCAATAACATCAAACATTGAAGTTAATCAGAAAAAAATATGCAGTTTTCTGATGGAATAAGTTTACTTATATCTTATTGTTAGTTTTACTTGAACTAGACTTATGTTATGCAATATGTACATATTGCAAAATAGTTTTATAATCCATTAATAACTACATTTGAGTATACGTCGTATTTTGCACATGACCACAGAGCTTGTAAATGAAACTTTTTAACAAAAATTTTATTTTAATTTGAAGTCTCATTTCCATGGTTATCAATAAACAAGCTCAGTAATATCTCTATTCATAATTATCTATGCATTTAAACATAATGAAGATGTACCAACTACTCGGAAGGTCCGAATAGGGTAACCTACAAATTCAATTATTCTTAGTTACCAATTGTATGCAAACGTTTACCACCAACTTACATGATATTGCACATAAATATTCTCTACATATTTACATAAACCTGCTGCAATTAGTATTTTGTTAAATATAAGTAGTATTATAAATGAGTTATGTGTAAGTGTTGAAAGTTATGAAGTAATGATAAAAGACGTACATACCAAGAAATGAAAAGAGATACAGCACCAGCCAACGAGAACGTGCCCTTTTGCCGGGTGATTATGGGGGAGGGTGAAAGATAACTCCTAAAAATGACGCTCTCCTGAATTTTTTAATTTGACCATAGTTCCCAATCGAAATTAAATTTTTTTAAACGTAGTTGCGTTTTATCTTTTCATTTATTATTTTGCCGAAAACATGAAAACTGACCCATGGAAATTTGAAACCCACTACTCGCAAAAAAACAATTTTCTGGAGCATTCAAATTTTTAAAATCGATTGGGAAGCCAACACGAGGCGTCTACTTTAATTAAAGTTAAACAAGAATTCAAATTATAATGAGATAATTTCGCTTCTATGAAAACGTTAATGTTCAGGCGGTCTAATTCTATACCACGTTATCGCAGTTAAGTCTGCGTTATTAGCATCATATTTGCCAATGTCAATCGTATATTAAAAGTATCAAATAATACAATTTTAGCTGTCGGATTTAGATGGAATATAAAGCATTGAAATCACGTTTCGTTAATTTCAAGTACAACTGCATAGACAAGTAGTTTAATTTCCTATTTTCATTTTTAACTTCCGCTACAATTCGTATAATTCCAACTCACCATTATAACCTTTGCGTAATTATTCCCGTACGAGTTTTTGAAAAGTTAATCTATTTTTGGAGCGTTTTATAAGTAGGTATAGATAATATTGCGATAAGTGTGCAATACACCTTTCATTTCTAGCGTACACTAAATTTCTTCCGTTGAGACAATAAACATCTTCCCTGAGGCGTCTTTATTTAATTTTACATTTTCATTAACTTATAAATACAATTCCGTAAAGCACATAATTTTCATACATACTTTAAACATATATAGGTGTAATACATTACAAATACCTTAGGGTAATCGTGCATTTTCAATTTCCGTTGCTCTTCATATAACCCCGGTCCCATTTTAACGTTTTTATTTTCAGTATTGTTTTCTATTTGCTGCCTTCTTGAAGACACCTTAAAAATGAACGCAGACATAAAAAAATCCTTAAGATAAACGTGCCTTTACGTTGCATTTCATATAACTCAAGTCCCATTTTAACATTTTTATTTTCAAATTAAGTCTTCTATTTGGTGCCTTCTTGAAAACACTTTAAAAATGGATGTAGACATCTGTCTGCAGACTCGTTTTATATACACATAGTCCTTGTCTAGTTACACGTGGCTAGCACAGATACGAACCATTAGTGCAGATCTGAACCATGCTTACCTTTCACACATTTGAAGCTGGTTTGTGACATATTTGAGATTACATTCGCATACGGCTATTTTTAGATAAGATGTGAACAGACTCGCTATGATGAGAAAACCTTTCAGCGACTACGCGCACCGGCTACTCTTAGACATGACCACGCGCGCACCTTTTTTAGTCACGCGGTCAACCATTTTATCCACGATATCAACCATTTCTACTTATTTTTCCAGCTACTTTTTACACCTTTGACAATATAAACTTTTTCAAAATCTAGTGACTTTTTAAATTAGGATCGGCCTTATATTACTACTATGAACAATAAAAGTAAAAATGGGCCCAAATTAGTCCCTGAGGTACTCCAGAGGTAACATCAATAGTCTCAGAAATGTTCTTAGATTTAGCAATAATGATGTCATGTGAATAACGTCGAATGCTTTGCAGAAGTCCATGGACATGACATCAATTGTCAAGTTCAGTTGCTATTAAATGTGTAAGTTTTGCAAGACTGCTAGCTGTGGATCTCTGCTCCATAAACCCATCTTGATAAGGAGATGTGTATTTTTTAACCAAAGAATAAACTCTAGAGTAGATAATTATTTTAAATACTTTTGTAAAGTTATTTAAAATGCCATGGGTCCATAGTTGGTGATATCTCTACACTACCACCTTTCAAATCTGGGTAAATATTTGCTATTATTTACAACTTTGGGAAAATTTTAGATTTAAGTGACACATTATAAATATAGAACAGAAGAGCAGCAAAAACATATGCATATTATTCTCCCTGATCTTGACCCTTGTCATTACAAACTCATTAAATGCATATCATTAAAAAGAAAAAAAATGGTGCGGAAAGATGCCCATATTCTAATCGTATTGAATAGAGTCCCATTTGAAATTTAGATATGGATTTTAATGGAAAACTCTTGACCAATTTAAAATAATAATAGACAGCCAGCTGGGTTTAAGAGAAATCAATTAATTCAATACTTTCAACTACTATTTTTTTTACATAAATATTGGTGTACTTTTAGTTTCACTTCATTCAACCTCTTGGTTTGATATTCTAAAGTGTTGATCATTACTACAGATAGAATAATTCTATCATAAAATTAAGTAGGTATTTACATTTCGAAAGCTGGTAATATCGTTAAATTGATAATTAAGAACCTAATCTAGTGAAACACAATCAACAAAGTAATATACTTACATGACTGGCACCATATAACATAAATACCAGGTCGACATGCAAGAGACTGAATTTACTAATTACATAGATAATTGAAATTTCTTTACCTTAAAAAACAGGATTTGACATAAATGGACGAATTTTTACATTTAATCTATTACTAATTGAGGTATGTTATTAAATTATAATCAGATGTGATGTTAGTCATGTCGAAAAATTTTTCTTTAACAGTTCAAACACGCGCCTGTCGCTTTGATAAACGCAAGTATGTATGCTTACAATGTACCTTTTATAAATTGAAAGATAATAAGCTTGCGTTTTTATTAATTTTTCTGTAGCTCTAGTTGCACCTGCTAAACCACACACTTAAGTACTAAATTAAACCACTTGATATTTATACCTAATTATGTGTTTGAATTTTTGAAAGCTTAACAAAATGCAAATAATAATACACAAAAATAATTAGAGCCAATGTTGCATTTTAATAGGAACAGAACTTATAATTATTTTTGTTATTGAGTGGATATATCTAAATGTTTGTTTTTTTCATAGATTTACTCTCCTGTTGTACGTATCATTGTTTCATTCACAGTATATTTTGGGGAGACCAATAAATTAAACACTCGTGGTTCTTATTTTGTTTTTTTTTCAAGGTTTTTTTAACAATCAAGTTTAGATTTATTAATTTGATTTAGTAAATAAAATATTAATTAATAGCATTAATGTTTTAATTACAATATAATTCCATAATTTATTTTATATAATTATTTATTTCTCAGCACGTTTCAATAAAACATGTATCATTATCGAAAGAAAATACACTGTGTTCGCGGATGTAATCCCCAAGAGGGAAAAAATATTATTCATTTTACGGCCAAAAGTCATTTTTATAAAAAGTTCTCCTTGTTGAGAAAATGAATTCACGATAAACAAATTTTAGATAATATGTACAGGGTGGTTTTTTTCCGTTAATATAGGGTATAGGCTACACGCAGGGCCGGATGCTCCCGTGTTCAGTTTTTCGTCGGTTATGCGCATGACGCCACTCGCGGCGTTATTTGCATTAAGAGAGTAGGCATTTTGTATATTTTCCTTTGTAAGGCGTTTATTTTTAAAGTTACTAAAAAACTTTTAATACAAAAAATGTTTGTAAAGGTTTGTTTTATATTTTAAAAGTATAAAATATTTAAATTTTATAAAGCATGGCTTTAAAAGACGCATGATTCTTATTGCGATATTTGTTCTTCTAGGTGTCCACCACGTTTTACGTCAAAACCGTAAAAGATAGAGTAAAACTTCATATAAACTATTTTGAAGATCATAAAATCTACTACATGAATGTCTATCCAAGTAATTAAAACACAAATTTAAATACAAAAACATTTGGTCAAAATAAATATTTTATTATTTATTAAAGTATATGATTTAATAATGTTTAAAATTGTGTTTCAGCTTCCAAAATTCATTCTAGATGTTTTAAATTGCTCTCGTAAACACAGAACTCTTTTTTATATCAGCTTTTTTTAAAACCGTAAACATATTCTATTCGGTTTTAAAGCTACTTATATACGGATATCAGGAACATTTCTTGATAAACCGAAACCAAAATCGTTTTGAAATTAAATTTTTTAACTAACTATTGTAATAAAATGATAAATAAACTTAACTACATACCTATTATAATAAACAAAAAATTATAAAAATTTATAAACTACATAGGAAGTGGCCAAATCGCAAATTTTACGAAAGGGGGTTTACCAAGCCTTATTAATAACAATAATATTACTTAAAAAAGTCGATGGCCCAAATGAATAAAGAGAAGAAATGATTTATTATATCTTTTTCAGTTGCTTTTAAATTGTATAATAAGTTTAATAATTATACATATATATATATATATATATATATATATATATATATATATATATATATATATATATATATATATATTAAGACACAATTTTCTTCCATTTTCTTTTGCGGGCACTTTTCTCTTTTAAAATCCCATTTAATTCTTTTATGCGAAAAAACATTCTAGATCGAAAAAATAGTCGCTTTGCTTTTATGGGGCAATCAATATTGATGCTTTTTCCTAATAAATTGTGTATAAAGTTTTGTTCCCCAGCAACTATTTCTTCACCATTTACTTCAAGAAACACCTTGTTAAGTTCCTCAATACTAGCCATAAAACTGGAAGATGGTTTTGATAAACCACCTTCACTAAGGTGGTCAATCCAGCAGTAGCTTTGGTTTGAAGAACTTGACAAGGTGGAATCTTTTACTTTGTGGCAAACGAAACCTGCCAAATTTCCAAGTCCGTCATAGGCCAGTTCATTAAATTCTTCCATTAAGCCAGAATCGTCTTCATTGGGCTCAGCCGCTGATGAATCAGAAACGTTCAATTTTTTAATCAAGGTTCCACAAAGTAGAACATCTGGAGTATCGTCTGCTTCCACATTACAATACTCAAGTATGCACCCTCGTTTCTTCCCAAGATGTATGATCGTAACCTATACTTAAATTCAAGAGGGTTGGGATGGTCATGGAGACCACCTTTTGCTCTTATCACACCAAAGAAATTTTCAATCATGTCCTGATTTATTCGTCTGGTTAACAAATACTGAGCATTGAAACGACGACTCATATCTTCCAGGAGCATTTTCAAAGCACTATTAGAAATCAAAATACCTAAAATAATTCATGCATAGTATTGTAGTAGTTAGAAACATTTAATTCATTACCCTTTTGAAATGGAAATTTGCTTCGGCTGCTAATTACTTTTAAATCAGAAATTACATTCGACATCTTGTTTAAAATGGCATTTTGTTCCTCCAGTGCTAACCCGTAAGCCCTATTTCTGGCTCGTGAGTCACTTATTGGGACGCTAACATTAAATATGTCAAACCAGTCGTTAACCTACAAACATAATCCTTGTGTGAACATACCAATTTAAAAAATTCCGCACACTCTACCCAATTTTCAGCTGTTATAAACCCAAGTGTTCCACATCTAGATATTGCACTTGATATAGTATGGGAAAATAGTTTCGTGGCATATTTTACTTTTTGCCTTTGGGGACCAGAAACATTAAGTTGTTCAAGTGTTATTTTGTGTGTTATTTTTAAATCTGACACACTGGTTGCATTTATTGCCTGTTCTATGATGTCCTTTTTAATTTCTTTGCTGTCAATTAAAAAACCATTATCAACAAAATAATCAGCATCAGCCAGCACAAATATTTTCTCACTGTTGGTGGGATTTTCAAAATATGGTTTTGACTGAGATATATTTAGTTCGGTATGTAGTCCACGATTTGCACCACCAAAATCACATACCATAGTCACAACATGAAAGCCTAGAAAGTATTAATTAGTATTAATTAAGTATCAATTATTACATTAAAAATATTTTACATTACATCAGAACAGGTAGGTACACTTACCAGATTACTCCACAAATTTAATGATGTCCATTAAAATAGTAGATGTCATTTTGCAATCAAAATCATAAAATATAAGCTGCTTCCACTGCCGAAATATTCCCTTAATTAGAACTACTTGGACATAATCGTAGGGTTTCACCACGCAGTCCCTTGTCTGGTCATATTGATATTCTTTTCTGACCTTTATTTCATCAAATATCATGGTACACACACGATATTTTTAGGTCATCTCTGCAAATTCGGCAATTTTCAAAACGTTCTTTAAAATTCATGGATCCAACTTAATTTTCCTAAGCCATTGTTTCAGTGTCGGGACTGCTGGATATGGAAACCCCCTTTTTAAACTAAGCCGGTATGCCCTAGGGCCAGCAGCGTGCATTGCTATAGCATTTGAAATTTCGTTTACTGACCAATTTATTCTCTTCTGGTTATCCATTTTTTTAATTTGATTTTCACTAAATACTTTTTTAACACCAGCAAGCTGATGTTTTCATTTTTGATTTTCCTCTGTCATGCACAACAATTTACTTTTCAGTTCGTCAACGCCTACGTATGTGTCATTGGTTTGAACTCTAAAAATTTAGTAGGTAAGTAAATAAATTAGCAAATGATAAAAAAAAAAAATTTAAATATATTAGTAAAAACCATCACCCTGTATCAGAAGTAGTACTACAGACCTCCATAACCGAGTCCATCACCATAATTTGATCCATATTTTGATCAGTACGAGTATTATTATCATCTCTATCACTATTTACGTTACTAATATTTTCAGGCACTACTTCTTCCCTACCATAAAGATAAACTGGCCATTATATGTATCTAATAATTGGAAAAAAATTAAAAACTTACGTTTCTCCGGTCTTCAGTATTTCTTTAATAAGGTGAGTCCGTTGCCTATTTTTGTATGTAAGATTCGCTTTTCTCCAGATGTTGATGGAGATGACAAAGAGGCAGCTTGCGATTCATACAAATTTTGAGAAGGAACTGCGTTGTGTTTCAGCCCGCGATAATTTTTTGGAATGTAATTCAAAAGCTGATGTTTCAAATTCACTTTATAGTCACTTTCACAAAAATGTTTGGAACAAACTACAGCGTATTTGAAATTAACCTTATCCTTCCTTTTTGTAAGATGTAACCACTTCTTACGTAGAATAGGATCCTTTGGAAAGCTATGAAATCTAATGTTTGGGCAAGGATTTTTTTTCGATTCGTTATCGGAATTGCATCCAAAAACAGAACAACGCATTGTTATCACTTTTATGTCTACGTATCGTCCATAAACTAATTAAAATTCGGTAAAATACCTTAAAAAACAAAGAGACACACAGATACTGCACAGTGAATAACCTAAATAACGCCGTGAGTGACGTAGTAGCCAGGTTAAGGACCTCCCACTTCATGCGCAACATCCTATCGATTGTGGGTATATCGTGGGCTAAACGGTAGATACAAAAATACAAAGATACGTGTCCCGTTCTCTTTTTTAGTGTTTAGTTTAATGGCGCAATCGGATCTACGCTAAGTAAATTGGTTTCGAAGATACAGAGTGATTATCAAAATCTGCCGGTTTTTATTATCTCTTATGACTCGGTTATTTATGGAGATAAAAAAAAGCTTTGGATACGAAAGTTTTATGACTTTTTACGTTGAATCCAGTGGCGTTCTTAAAAAAAATACAGATGTTTGATTTTTTGAGATATTATCAAATGTAGCATTTTCTTAAATTCCCTGTATCTGATAATCTCAAAAAATTGCATTTTTTCTTAAGATTGCAACAATATATAACACTTAATATTTTGCATTGTCCTAAATAGCTAAAATACTAAAAAAACATTTTTTTAGTTGGCCACTAATTGAATGTTTTAAGCAATTGTTTTAGTTTGTTTACATGTCATAAAATTCAGTAACAATTATGTATTGGTATTCTTATTTCGTTTCCGATTATATTTTTTAAAAAAGGTGATTAAAATGAATAATTTTCAAAATTATGAAAAATTAAATATGCTTGAGTGCTACATTGAGAGTAATAAAAATAAAGACGCAGCTCTGAACTTATATTTTGAGCGTTATCCGGAACGACGACAGCCAGAACAACAAATATTTGAAAGGTTATATCACAATTTAAGTGAGTATGGATCATTTGGAAAACCAAGAAGTAAGATTTACAATAAGGCAAATAGAGAAAGAGATGAAATAAATACATTAGCTTGTGTTGCTGCTGATCCGACGATATCTAGCCGTAATATTCAGAAAGATATTGGCACAAGTAAATCTAAAGTTTTAAAAACGTTAAGAAAGCGTAAGTATAAACCATATAAAATAAGAAAGGTTCATAACTTACATCCTGGAGATGAAGAGCGGCGTTTAACATTTTGTCATTGGTATTCGCAGCAGATTAATCGGAATCCCAATTTTTTTCAAAATATAATATGGACCGACGAGGCTTTTATATCTAGCGAAGGAACTTTTAATCGATATTGGTCAAACATAAATCCTCATCAGGATACAACAAGGACGGTTTGGGTTCCATGTATGGGTGGCGCTATATCAAAACAGAGTCCTTAACTACAGAATTATTAATGAAAATTTGAATGCTCAAGGATACATCTAAATTTTGGAAGAATGTGTTATAATGGAGTTGGATAACATGCCATTAGCTGCAAGAAATAATGTTTACTTACAAGCCGGTGCTCCAGCACCTAATAGCCACATGGTAAGGGACTTACAAAATGTCAATTTTGGCGAAAATTGGCTTGGTACATATGGACCAAACAGATGGCCTCCGAGTTCCCTCGACCTAACGCCACTCGACTTTTATTTTTGGGGATCAAAAATGAAGTCTATAAAACCCGAAGATACTGTAGAAGAACTCAGAGCAAATTTTATTAATTGCATTGGAAGAGTGCCAAATATTCAAATCTATAACGCCACTCGTTCAGTTACAAGCAGAGCCCAAAAATGCATCGAGCAGAATGGAAGACAATTTGAGCACCTTTTGTGATTAACCACCTATGCTAATTGTTATATATAAGTATTTGAAATAATTACTGTTGAGTTGTTATAAATGTTTTCTTGTTTTTTTGTAGTTGTTGTTTTAGTTTATTAATGTTTTATTATTGTTATTGTCTGCAATTTTATTATGTCTATTATAAAATAAAGAATTATTAAATCCATGGCCAACTAAAAAAAATGTTTTTTTAGTATTTTAGCTATTTAGGACAATGCAAAATATTAAGTGTTATATATTGTTGCAATCTTAAGAAAAAATGCAATTTTTTGAGATTATCAGATACAGGGTGTCCCATTTAAGAAAATGCTACATTTGATAATAAGAGATAATAAAAACTGGCAGATTTTGAGAATCACTCTGTATCTTCGAAACCAATTTAGTTAGCGTAGTTCCGATTGCGCCGTTAAACTAAACACTAAAAAAGAGAACGGGACACGTATCTTAGTTTGTTTGTGTCTCTTACCGTTTAGCCTATACCCTATAATATTAACGAAAAAAAACCACCCTGTACAGGGTATTAATAAATTAGGATAATATGAAAATGCTTCAAGAGAGAAGTACCATTATTTATTATTTTAAACAAAAATTTTATAAAACAAAGTTGTTTATAAACTAACATAAAGACTAAATACAAATTTCGAAATAAAAATTCGAATATTTAAAAATTATTCTACATAGCTACTTCCCACCTCGACGCACTTTTCCGCTATTTAATAAATTTACCGTACCCTTTACGAATGATTCGCGGCACATTCAGTTTATGTATTGCTTCTTGTATACGCTCTTCATGTGGAAGGTATGTGTATAAACCTTTTCTTTTAATGTACCTCACAAAAAGAAATCTAGTAATGAAAGATCAGGCGACCTAGCTGGACTGGGCCAAACCTCACTTTCCACCTTGCGCCAAAATGATCATGTAACCATTTTCTGACCAAGACTGTGCAATGAGCAGGACAACCGTCTTGTTGCCAAAACATGTTATTACGTACTTCTGGCTCTAAATTATTAAGAAATGGTAAGACAAAATGTTCCAAAATGTTCAAATACACGTGCTGGTTTAAATTTTCCTCTATAACATTAACTTTTTTGTAACGTTGACTTCGTTTGTTTCTTGCCTAATTAGGATTCTCGTAAACCCAATGACGACTATTTTGGGAAGATACGTGCCCGTTTGTGCAAAATGTAGATTCATCTGTAAAAATAATAAATCTGCGAAATCGTTGGTTTTCAAGGAACTTTTCACCTATCCATAAACAAAACTCTAAACGTCCTCTTGGCATCAATCCAAGTTTCAAGTATCCGCAGCCTTTGGCTTAAACGGTATAATCTTGTTTTCCTTAAAAATTGTGTGTAATTCACTTTTGCTTAAATCCACTGTTTGTGCACGCTTCGGGTTATCTAAAACTGATCCTATTGCTAATAATGTAGCTACGCCATTTTTATCGTATCTTTTCTTTGATTTCTTCACATTCATCACCGACCCAGTTTCATTGAATTTTTTAAATAACATTCGCAATGCTTTTTTTGACACCGGCGTCAATTTTTCATGAAAAACATCTATAGCGTATTGATAAGACACATTTACAATACCGTAACATTGTATTAAATAAATACACTCTTCTTTAGTTAACATTTTCGAAAGTGCCTTCTCGAAATCAGAATACTGACACATGTAAATGAGATGCTGACGTAATGTGAAGTATAGGAAATTGGCTATCTGGATTTTTTTAATAAAATGCCAATAATTACATAATAGTTGTTTATATGTCAAGGGAGTTATGAGGGTGTTAATTGCCGAGGACAAAGGATTGCAACCTCGAGGGACGTTAGTCCCGAGGGATTCTAAGTTGCCCGATGTTATTAACATACATAACTTACGTGATAGATAAATAATTTTATTTCACATTTCATCATAAATGAAATATGAAAACGAAATGTTGTTTGTTATTATAATTAATCGAACGTTTAAAAATTAAGTAGGCATTGTTACCATGGATATATCAACTGACAACCTTGCAAATATTTGTCAAAATACATTAGAGGGAGTTATAGGACAAAAAAATGTCAGGATAGTTTAAATATCTGAGAAACATATTTAGATCATCCACTTTATTTCTTAGGCTACTTATGACAAATTCTCGCGAGGGGTTTCTTGTCAAGCTCTTGGAAAGAAACTGAAATTTCTTTACATAAACACCCTCGGACCATATTTCGGGATTAAGAAATTTGTCATACAAATCGTCTTTAACGTCTAATTTAAAAAAAGCATACTGTCCTGACTTAACAGGGAGCTGAGTAATTAACAAATTGTTGTCAGGAAATAATGAATTTCAATCTTAAATCACATTAACGATATAAATTTCAGTCCGTATTTTATTTACGTTTAGATTACAATTGTGAGCGACTTTAAACTTGTCTGCAGCTAATATTTTATAATTGATATCAGTCTTCCATCCCATGGCAAGAATATTCCTTGTAGAACGAGATTTGTTTATATTTATGTTACAAGCTTCGCTATCTATAGCATTTGACTTTAATTGAATATATTTATTGTTCACCTTTGGCGCGCTTTGTGGTATCAGATTAGATTTTGCTCTTTGGTCCGTTCTATTGTTCGGTTTGAAATTATTAAACATAACTTTGTTTTATTGTAGCACATTATTTGTATTTTTTAGTTCTAGAATCAAATCCTTACGTGTGCTTATCTAATTCCATTTGCACATTTAAGCAGATTACAGCAGTGCGGTCCTCTTTAGAACATGCAGAAACACTTCAATTACACTTATTTACGAAAAAATGGTATGATTTTAAAGTCTAAGCACTAATTCACTGATTTCTGGTACTTTATTGTTAATAATAATATAAATTAAGTCACATTTACGTAATTTTTTTAATTCCGCCGCAACTAAAGATATATCACTGTTATTATGTGCAGCGCAAGGTTAACAGTTCGTAATGAGGACAAGAGAGTATCACTTGCACAGGCACAGCAATCCCTACGCACGCAACACAACACTTTACACACTACACACACATACATATTTCACAAACACACACGACACACACCTTCAGTACCTCCAAATTTTTTCACTGGTTGTAACAATCACCTCACTGAACAGAATATGCTCACAAGACAAATTTGCCTTTTTTTAATCCACTTTCGTGTGTAATTATAAAGTTGCACTTTAGAACTTTGGTATGCAGTATACTATAATTAAAATAATTGATCAGATTATTAATATTATTTTTTACAGTAGGTACATGCAAGTATAGTAAAACAAAGAGGAAAGAATTTCAGGAACATTTTCTTTAGCCAAGTTAATGTGAAAGTTACTTAAAATAAACACAAAGCTTAAAGTTAAAGCAACCATACAAATGAAATTATTACTAAATGAAACATCTTTAAATTTTTTTAGACCACATAATTGCATATTTAAGCAAATTGTGATGTAATTACCTATGACATGACATTTCAAATTAGATTACAGTTATGGTCTCCCTGCAATGATAAATCTGTGTCAATTCAAATTTATTATAATTTTCTATTTACAGATAACGAGCGTCTAAGTTAAGTCGCAACGTATAAATGAAATACTTGACGTAATCAAAGTATATTAACTCATCTGTTATACAGGGTGTTTGTAAATAAGTAGGAAAGATTTTAGGGGGTGATTACCGAAGTTTTTTTGTGAAAAAAAGTGGGTCGAAATATGCTTCGTTTCCAAGATATAGAGTGTCTAAATTTTTTTTCGCTGTTCATTTTTATTAATTATTTCAAAGAGTTTTAAAGATATTGACTCGAAATTTTCAAAACGCTTTGAGTAGGTTGCTGTCAATATTTCTAAAAAGTTTTATAATCTAATAATGCAATTTATTTTGCTGATACTGTCGATGATGGTAATAGTAAGTTTTCAAACAGCAATGCAGTCATATTTGAACAATGCATATTAATTTGCAGGTTATGTTGTTCAGATTGAACAGCCTGTCCATTCCCAACCCCTAGCACATTCAGAACCTCAAACCCAAACTGAAGTAGTTTTAAGATTACGAATAATTAAAATAGAGAAAATAAATTATAAGCGTCTTTATTTTAAAAAAATATATGAATTCGCATCTTTTGAATTAGAATAAAAAAAATCTGGTGTGGAACAACACACGACCTTTCAACCTACAAAATGGCAATTAAAAGGAATGAAATAATTACTTTTTTTAATAACAATTTTTAGGATAATTTTGCAACCTCTTTTATAATAAATTATTGTAAGTTTTGTGATGAATGAATTTACATCAGTTCTACATACATAAAGACAAAATTTACATCGACTGGGGCTTATATCTCGATAGCTCAGTTGGTTAGAGGATTGCTCTAGCAAAGTGCATGTCGTAGGTTCAAATCCTACTCGAGGTAAACTTTTTATTTATGTACTTAATAAAATTAATAATAAGAATCGTTTACAATAAGTTCATTACGAAGATAGGAAACATTGTATAAATAAAAACAATAATCTACGTCAAACAGACGTTTAAAACTTCGTGTCAGATAGAGGTTAGTTAAAGATGCCAAAGCCGTCCGCTTCTATAAAAATGTCTATAATACAGGTTAAGCATTTTCAATTATAGTCATTTATTTATTATATTTATTTCGCTTTACATTAAAAAACTTTATAAAGAAAAGTTATGTACAATTAAATTTTCTTTAAAAAATATCTCTACACATTTTCTTATAAAACTAATCATTATTCAGGTATTGAAAAAATTTGAACATTTAAATTCTACCTTAGAAATTTTTTTGCAGCTATATTACGCGTCGTATCAAAAAATTGCATAGAACATATTATTTTATATGTTTTATATTTTTAAAATATACAGCTGTTTCAGAAGTAT